>JAKROA010000005.1:3007358-3497358 GCA_023375655.1 Taenia crassiceps | reverse complement strand
ATGCATGGATGCTTGGATGCATGGATGGATGGATGGATGGATGGATGGATGGATGGATGGATGGATGGATGGATGGATGGATGGATGGATGGATGGATGGATGGATGGATGGATGGGTGGGTGGGTGGGTGATAGTTGGTGGGTCTTGGATCACTAATGTGTGTATTGGTCTGCACTCGCCGTTTTTTCGCAGCGCAACTTCTCCTAATTTTGTTTTTCTCCTCCCCTTCTCTCTGCCGCTCGGTTCACTAGGGAACCATTCAAATTTTCGTTAAAATTTGTCAAAGATCTTCTCCACGTTCGTAACCTATTTTAAGTGGCAATGTTTGATACGTTTAGAATTGATGCTCCACCTGAGAAGCCAATTTTTAATATTTGCTACACCAAGTCGATGTTTAAGTACCTGCTCATTTTGCAATTCAAGTGAGGGCGCGAATAGCCCTGGAGACCACCTCAATCGAGTCCCACAAGCAGTCGCTTGCATCAAATGTTATTCCCTGATTGACACTTCCATTTAGCTGAGACTGCTATATACGGCTGGCGCCGATGCCCCTAAGACTCTTTTAAATCACAAATTTGTCTGATCTAAGGAAATGATTCTTACTCATTCACATCAACGGCGATACGCTCCACGAGTAGGCGTGTGACTTTACTTGGATATGCGCTACCTTTCAAAGGGGATCAAACAACACCAAGTGTAGGATCATCCGTTCCACCAGCATTTATTGCTGTCTGCGCTAAATGACCGCCTCAGTAGCGTTCCGATTGGGACCAGGCCGATCGAAATGAATGTGAACGACCCTTGATCACTCCGTTTAAGCGGATGGAGAGATGGTTACAGCAGGCATTGCATAAGCAAACTCCACCACCAAGTCCCTTCTTTCGAGTATCTCACCATACTCTAGAACAAAGACCTGGCGAATAGACTAGTCACACCTAAACAAAGGCAATGACTGGGCGCTTCCTACTACTACTTGTCCATTTCCATCACATCTCCTCGGTATCAAGTCTTCAAATCTCTTCCAGCAAAGCTTCATTTGCGATCAACGTATCGATTACAAGCTGCTTCTAGCACCACTCAAGTCACTAAATATTACACTTACATCCACAGAAACACAAGTTTGAGCACATTACTGTATTTTATTAGTCAATTTTGGTAGTTGGCAAGGCAACAGAAGGTGGAAAAAAGGGACTAGCAAGCGCTAACGCAATCACGAACGAACGTCAGTGCAGAATCAGACGGCAGAGGAACAATTAGTGCTCATCGTGGAACGGATATTCCGGGTGCTTTTCAAAACTAAAATAGACAACAAGGTAGGCAGGGAAAGAAATAGCATGCATCCATTCAAGATATCACAAGGTCACCCACAAGTCAAACAATGGCCAGATCTTATAACGTTTTTAAAATGTTTTAGGCAAGTGTTTTAGTAGAAACAAAACACTCGCATGACGCGAAAATAGGGATACGCATAACTTACGCTGGAATTACAAACAGACGTTTGTTCGAACCAGCCTTGTTGAGTTTCTCCATTTCTGCATCGGTCAACTCAAAATCAAACACCTCGACAGAGAGAAGTCAATGAGAGAATTGCATATCATAAAGAATAGCCAAATAAATGAATTAGCATATCATCCTCCAATTGAGGCTTACATCAAAATTCGACTTGATGCGCTCTGGATGAACGCTTTTGGTGAGGACAATGAGACCTCGTTGGAGACCATGGCGCAGAAGCACCTGTCCAGGTGTCTTCTTGTACTTGTGTGCTATCTCGACAACGGTCTCGTTTTCCAAAACCGGTTTATCTTTACTCCTACAAGAAGCGTAGTGAACGGTTCAAATGAGGTTCCAATTGATGACTAAATTTACGCTCCTAATAAATACAGACTTACTTCATAAATCCGGGAGAGCCGAAGGGTGCATAATCCTCAACGTGAATGTTCTTGGAGTGGCAAAAATCAATCAGCTTCGCGTTAAGCCAGTTAATATTAACTTCAACCTGATTCACTGCCGGCGGAATTGTACATGATTCCAAAATGCGTTCTAACTGACTTATGTTGAAGTTAGACACACCAATCGATTTAACTAGTCCAGCTGAAACCAATTCTTCCATGGCCTATAATTAACGTTAGCATTCTCCTACAAATCTACCTTCCATGTATCCTCAATTTTATGATATTCATACACGATGCAGTTTGTGTCATGAATGTTGAAACCATGACCCTCTTTGTGTTGGAACGATACAGGCCAGTGGATCAGATAAAGATCCAAATAATGGACGCCAAGATCTCTGATTGAACGTTCACACGCTTTGCGAACATCTTCAGGAGCATGTTTATCGCACCAAAGCTACATTCAATCAATTGCTAGCCACATAATTCTCAATGGATACCTTCGAGGTGACGAAGATATCTTCGCGCTTCAGGTTGTGCTTCTTCATAGATGTCGCAATTGCAGCACCGACTTCTGGTTCGTTGCGATAGAACATAGCACAGTCAATGTGCCGAAATCCAGTGTCCATAGCCACTTCAACAACTCTGGTCACAACATCTTTGGAAGACTACAATCAACAACGGAATTAACATAAATTGGCTCCATTACATCAAAGGTCCCGAAGGCGAGTTGCGGAATCTGATGACCGCTGTTGAGAGTTATACTTGGAACTGGAGCCATTGACAGAAACACAAAGACCACCACAATGCGAGCTGTTCAGGCTAAGCGAGACAATTAGGTCGATGATTAAATTCCGTTCAAGCATTCAAACAGCCATTGCTAATCATCCAAAGCATAAGCAATAAAATTTTGGCAAACAATTTAAAGCGGACAAATTCTTCAAATCTTTCCTCAAAAAACTAAGTTATGGCAGTAAATTCTTTCACTAAGAGACCTTAACATTTTTAAAAATTTTTTATATCCGTGCTTTTCTTGTGTCGAATTTACGTGCAGTTTTGGATATTTCATTTGTGCATCATAACTTAAAAATTCAAAAAAAAATAAAAAATAAAAAAACCAAGGAATTACGTTGAGGTCGCCAATTAAAAGAGTAAACCAATGAACAAGAATTTCACACGATATGGATGTCAGCACATGCACAGATCGAAGAATAAATTAATAAAAGATGAAAAGATAAAACATTAATAACTTAATGAAAGGCGAAAAGTCAAAATACGAATGGAAGCATACATAATCGATGGACGAATGGATGGATGCATGGATGGATGGATGGATGCATGGATGGATGCATGGATGCATGGATGGATGGATGCATGGATGCATGGATGGATGCATGGATGCATGGATGGATGGATGCATGGATGGATGCATGGATGCATGGATGGATGCAAGGATGCATGGATGGATGCATGGATGCATGGATGGATGCATGGATGGATGCATGGATGCATGGATGGATGCATGGATGCATGGATGCATGGATGCATGGATGCATGGATGGATGCATGGATGGATGGATGGATGGATGGATGGATGGATGGATGGATGGATGGATGGATGGATGGATGGATGGATGGATGGATGGATGGATGGATGGATGGATGGATGGATGGATGGATGGATGGATGGATGGATGGATGGATGGATGGATGGATGGATGGATGGATGCATGGATGCATGGATGCATGGATGCATGGATGGATGGATGCATGGATGGATGCATGGATGGATGGATGGATGCATGGATGGATGGATGGATGGATGGATGCATGGATGCCTGGATGGATGGATGCATGGATGGATGCATGGATGGATGGATGGATGGATGGATGGATGGATGCATGGATGGATGGATGGATGGATGGATGGATGGATGGATGGATGGATGGATGGATGGATGGATGGATGGATGGATGGATGGATGGATGGATGGATGGATGGATGGATGGATGGATGGATGGATGGATGGATGGATGGATGCATGGATGCATGGATGCATGGATGGATGCATGGATGCATGGATGGATGGATGGATGGATGGATGGATGCATGGATGCATGGATGCATGGATGCATGGATGGATGGATGCATGGATGCATGGATGGATGGATGCATGGATGGATGCATGGATGGATGGATGGATGGATAGCTGGATGGATGGATGCATGGATGGATGGATGCATGGATGGATGGATGCATGGATAAAATGGATGGATGGATGGATGGATGCATGCATGGATGGATGGATGCATGGATGGATGGATGGATGCATGGATGGATGGATGGATGCATGGATGGATGGATGGATGGATGCATGGATGGATGGATGGATGCATGGATGGATGCATGCATGCATGCATGCATGCATGGATGGATGGATGGATGGATGCATGGATGGATGGATGGATGGATGCATGGATGGATGGATGGATGCATGGACGGATGGATGGATGGATGGATGGATGGATGTATGGATGAATGCATGGATGGATGGATGGTTGCATGGATGCATGGATGGATGGATGCATGGATGGATGGGTGGATGTATGAATGGATGGATGCATGGATGGATGGATGGATGGATGGATGGATGGATGGATGGATGGATGGATGGATGGATGGATGGATGGATGGATGGATGGATGGATGGATGGATGGATGGATGGATGGATGGATGGATGGATGGATGGATGGATGGATGGATGGATGGATGGATGGATGCATGGATGCATGGATGGGTACTGGATGGATGTGTTCGGGTTACTGCAAAACTTTCTAGAAGCAAATTTTTTTACCTTTTGTTAGTCTGGTTAATCGGTTTGCTTTAGTTTTAATATGTTTTGTGTTTCTCTCTAATACTTCTTCTTCTTCCCATTGCACCCATGGACTGCCCATTCACTATGCTTCTTTAGGTCTACTTCCACTGCGATTTGTAGATTGTGAATGTAAATACTGTTAGATGTGCTCCTACATTTGCTACTGCCCATTCTATTGGCGTCCACCTCGACATCTAGCAAGTCAAAGCACCAAACTTTAACCTTCTTGCGAAAGTGTGCCTCAACTGGTGTACCTTTTGACATTCTGTGGGTTTTGTTGCGATTTCTTTGATTGCAGAGTCAATTTGTTTATTTTTCGTGATTTAGTTTTGACTCATCTTGGCTAGCATAAAAAAAGCAAAAATGAACATGTTTGAGTTAAACATGGCAAGTTCCCTCACATCCCCGTGAACTCGCTTAACACCAAAACACTTGTCAAAGGACGGGTGACGCTCAAGTGACTTCACAGTACATAGTGTAATTGGGACACCTTTGACAAGTCTGTGACAGCAGTGCATGTGGTGGTGTTGCCTCATTCCTGTACTCAAAGTCGACTACGATCTCCTCCTACAGCGACTTCGCTTTGTCCACTCTGTGCTGGTATAAACGCCTTTCTATGCGGTCAACTACTGCGCTGCGGTCCCGGAAGTCCACAAAGTTTATGTCAGCCAAGACTTTTGTTGATGCCAATCCATTCATGGTATTTGTTTATATATTTTTTTTACAACCGTGGAGGATGTGAAAAAAACACGCGGGACGAAACCACTGACCAACATTGCATGAAGCAGCATTCCGTAGGTATCATCGGCAGAAGGTGAAGAGAAAAGGTAGAGCGTTTTGTGAACGCTGAAAGTGAAGCCGGTTGAACCAACTTGGTCGTGACAAGGGGAAGGCACGGTCAATCGGGTCGAGTGACTGACTTTCAGTGAGAGCGTACCGTAAGCTCAAGGGGATCCATCGGATTTCATTATATCTGAAATCGCACATCAACAAATGCAATGCGCTTCAATTCTGTGGTTTCTTTTTGGGATAAAATTTTTAAAAAAACTCGAGCATTTAGGTCAGCAAAGCGATAAATTTGGTGTACACAAACGGACCAGAAAAGATCACCAGCGAGGCGTTAAATTCGAGACCAGTCGAATGGATGCTGACGCTGTGTAGCGCCAGGACACGCTGAGTCGATCAGATCGGTGGGACTGACCACATCCACAACGCTCCTCACTGATGCATTATTCTTTTAACCTTTTCAATAAAATTTCTTAAACAATTTCTTCCACTTACAAATCCAGAGAGTTTCCCGCTCTTTCAAACCTCAAAATTCATCGCGACGTCATCTGAGCCACCTTTAAAGCTCATCGAAGGCGTCCAGTTCGTCTACCTCTAAAGGATGTGAATGTTGTTGAGGTCGCATGTACACTCAGAAAGACACCTGAATTGTTTTTGGATATCCATTTTAGAATGTAATGCGAGATTTTTAGTAAGAAGGATAATTGCTATTTGGGTAATTTGCCTAGTGCGTGCGATACATCTCTAAAATAAGACAACTACATTAGAAAACCTGAACAATCCACTCTGAGGCAATTCAGAATCCCCTATTTCTGTTCAACAAGTCGTCTACAAACAGCTCTCCTGCTAGGCATTGTGCAACAGCTGCCACGAAACTCGGTGGACTGGACTTTTCTTTACTTGACACGTACCGTTGATGTGTACATTAGCTTACACATCACACATCGCTTCTGATGTTTTAGATCCTCTTTACCGCATTAAAATGACGTAAATTTTGTATTGGATCGAGCGCTCCTTTGACCTCGCTAACTAGTTTGAGTAGCAACATCAAATCACCTTCAAGAAGCATGTTTTACTGCCCTCCACGATGTACCAATGACCATTTATCTTACGTCTATTGTGGTCCCACTAAACGTACAACCAGCACTTCCTGTCTTCATCCCTCTTCATCAACCTATATGTCCACTAAATACAGAGTTAGGTGCACATATCCGGTACTGGCACACCCAAAATTCATATCAGTGCCAAGTGTTAGAACGGGCTTTTGATTTTGTGCGGATAAAAGACTAGCAGAGGCGAGACTGCTCGGTCGTACCCAAAGACATAAGCAACTGGCTGCCACCGCTCACATCTAACGCCAAGTCCAAACCCCGCCAGCAAATACCACGCCACAGCCTAGAACAAAGACCTGACGAAGCGATAGTCGCAGGTAGTGACAAGGCACCCTCTACTACTAGACGGTTTACGTTGAATCACCTCAATATCAAGCCTTCACTTCCCCCCTAACAAAGCCTCATTTGCTATTAACTCACAGGTCATCAACCGGCACCAAATCCACCCGAGTCACTTCACATCACATAAAATCTGCAGAAACAATGTAAAACACGTCCTAGTATTCTGCTAGCTAATTTCCGATGATCCAAAAAGGCAACAAAAGGCAGGGAGAAGTCAGCTAATTTGGACATGATCATGAACTCCAGCGCGAGAGGAGACAGCAGCATGCGAATTAGTATTCATCGCGGAATGGATATTCTGGGTGATTTACGACGCTGAAAGATACAAAGACAATGAGGAAGGTAGGAAGAAAAGGGATGTATCAAGAGCGTTACAAAACCAACCACATGCCACAACAAATGCTAAGAAACCATAGCATTACAGTCGCGTATTTCGCGACAGTTTTAGTAAGCAGAAAGTACACTTTTGGCGCACAAATCACGATAAGCATAACTTACCCAGGCCACCGGATAAGGCGTCCGTCCGGGACAATCTTATTGAGTTTTGCTATCTCTGCATCACTCAGCTCAAAATCAAACACCTTAAAACAACAAACGAATGCCACGGTATGGTAGTGAAAATCAGCAATTGAATGGTCCAACTTGATTTCTTTTAGGTGCAACTCACATCGAAATCTGACTTAATAAATTCTGGAAGGACACAGCCCACAAGGACAACAATGCCTCTCTGTAATTCATGGCGCAGTAGCACTTGTGCAGGTGTCTTCTTATGCTCATTTGCAACTTCAACAACGTTCTCGTCCTCCATCAGGCATTTCACCGTGCCTCTACAAGGAACGTAAATATTGGCTCAGCTCAGCTTCCGATAAGCAAATAAATTGACCGCGTTGACATACGTGAACCTAGAGACAAAAGCAGGAGAGCCAAGGGGTGCATAACCCTCAATCAAAATGTTTTTGGAGTGACAAAACTCAATTAGCTTCGTGTTTGGAAAATGAATATTGACTTCAACCTGATTTACTGCCGGTGGAATTCTGCAAGACGTTAAAATGCGTTCTAGCTGCCTTTTGTTAAAGTTAGACACACCAATTGATCTGGCAAGTCCAGCTGACACCAGCTCCTCCATGGCCTAAAATGTTTTACTAGCATTAGTTCAAAAAAAATTTACCTTCCACGTGTCTTCAATTTTATGATGCTCGAACGTAAATGTGTTTGGATCATTAATATTGAAAGGAACGTCTTTATTGCGTCTTATAGGTGCAGGAAGGTGTATCAAGTAAAGATCCAAATATTGGAGACCAAGATCCTTTAGTGATACTTCGCACGCTTTACGGACATCTTCAGGTGCGTGTTTGTCACACCAAAGCTGCACTCATACAAATGCTAACCTCAAGTATATGGAAGTACCTTTGAAGTAACGAAGACGTCTTCGCGTCTTAGGTTATACTTCTTCATTGATGTTGCTATTCCTTCACCGACTTCCCTTTCATTGCCATAGCTCATAGCACAATCGATGTGGCGATAGCCGGTGCTGATGGCAAATTCGACGGCTCCGGCCACAACTTCTTTGGGCGCCTAAAGTCAACGCACAATGCACAAAATCAATATCCTTACCTCGAAGGTTCCGAAGCCAAGTCGGGGAATCTCATAACCGCTGTTAAGTTGCAAACATTGACTCAGACTCATCGATAAGGCTACAAAACGAGCGTTACCCAAATGCACACTTAGACTTTGGAACCAAGGTCAAAGGGCATGCATTCAGCGCTCATGTAAATAAAGTTCGCCTCCTCTGTTGAATTTACATCACAGCCTAGAATAATGTTCGTTTGTTTTGTAATTCCTTTGCCTTTTACAAATTGCTATTTTGCACCAATGGTTTGGTATTTTAAACCATAGTAATTTAAAGTCGTTTATGAATAACACGAACTAAAGCGTAAAGTAAATCCGGTCCGTGTCTTTCAATTATGTAGTTTAAATGATATTGCGTGTGTTCTGTTAATTATAGATTTATAAAATTGATTTTGGGACATGTTGGTGAATTCGTGAACAGATTCTTGCATCGACAAAGCTCAAAATAATGAACGCCCAGATCCTTGGTTTGACGTTGGCACGCTGCGTGGAGACCCTTTGGAGCACATTTGTCGTGTGTCGTGTGCATCACATATTTGGAATAGGGAAAAAACTTTAATTTACGACACTTTTTGAACTATTGCTTTCGCAAAGACGTGCAACTCAGCTCTTTGTCCCGAGGCGTTGCTCGCAGTAACCTTGTTAATTGCTTCTTCAAAATGAATTCGTTAGCCGTTTATTTCAGTGCGAATTCTTTTCATAGTTAAGTAGTCCGTTCCTACACTCATCTGTTTAACTAACTCTAACTGAGTCCCTTCTTGCACTTGTCATGAAGGCACTGCGCACGTCTCAACCTCTCCTGAGGAGTGAGAATACAATTTCTCGTGACGAGTTTCAGTGTTCACTGTGTCATTGCCTAATGCATTTTTAATACCATGCAAAAAAATCCGACAAGCTGACTGATGTCAGATCCACACTTCCTCGCCTTTCGTGTGTGAAATTTCCTATCTACGAGAACATACACTACTGCCAGTAACGCTTCTTCTCACAGTCAACGTCAAAAAAAATCCAATGGGAATTTGAGCATAGATTGGGCCTCAAGTTACCAACACTTGTGAAGTAGTGAAGAAGAATGCAGTGCAATCCGTCACTACAACCACACAATCCACTTTGCTGTTACTGCCCTCACTTTCATGGCAAAAACACAACATGAGTCGAAGTGACGCCACCACATGTCGCCAATGGTGGTTCTAGTGTCGACTGGTTGCACCAGTGTCTGTGGAATATCAGCGCAATAGCAGTGAAGCGTGGTCCGCAAAGTTCCCCAAGCCACATAACACAACATTCAAACAGGAGGCAGTAAAATAAGGTTGGCTGACATCAAGCAGAGGGAGCGAGGGTCAACACCAGCTCCCGTGGTTGTACAACCGCAGTAATGAACTGATGACCTTCAACAACTAGTCGTCTCTTGACGTTGCATTTGTGGTAGGTCGAATGTAAGGTGGCCCAGCGCTACTTGGTTGAGTCAGGGTGGTCTAAAGACGAGAGGGTAATGAAATCAAGTGAACTTAAGGCATTGTTGTTGTCCCCACACGTGGAGGAGGGAACCCACCTCTGTTACGGTCAAATTTGCGCCCAACTGCGAAGTGGTCCACGGAGCACCATTTAAGTGGAGGGCATGCTGCATTTGCGCCTCCTAGGACTTTAAAATCGTGGAGAACGAAGCAAATGTTGGTGGCCCCTAACCTCGCATGCATTGCCTCACATTCAGGGCTGATAATAACGGTAGCATCAAGTTCCAAGCGACTCCTAATCTTTGAATGCCCTAGACATCAGACAACTTGCGAAAGTGGAATCCCAGAACGTACCTAGCCGATACGAACTCACCAATAGCAACACCCTTAAGGGAGGACGTCTCCGATGTGATAGAGTTGAAAGTGCCAAGCCGATCGTGTCCCTGCAATACCCATCATAGCTTAAGCAATTGCTGTGCACCAACGCAGGGCACTGCGGACATAATTGGTCAGAATGGCTGACAGTAGCAATGAAGCATTCAAGTGATACAAGAAAAGTGGACGACTGTACATGAACGTGACAATGGCGCGCGGAGCAATTATTCGTACGGGGGAATATTAAGTGCGCAGATTGCCTGACAAACTGGTGCGCGCCACACCATGAGAGACGAAGCGGGTATGGCAACGCCCTAGCAATTGTCAGTCGAACAGCAGTCCGAAAATTGGAGCTATCAACGCTGACAAAACCTATCTACAGCAAATTTTGATCATTCCACCATCGACAGATTACACTCGACTGATTGTTTGAATAAAGGTCAGCGAGGCATTTGCAACCACGTGAGGTAGAGCCTACACTTTATGAAGCTACTGGAGTCCAAAAATGACATTTGAAGCGGAATCGTGCCAGTAGATTCGATTGCGATCTTGTGAACGAATAGCGTGACCAGTCTCACTGCCTCCGTATGTATGAACATCGCCTCACACCAGCGATGAGAGTGAGGTAATTAATTTTCTACTCAGCACTGAAAAATCTAACACTTCAATTACTAAAGAGTTTTGCCAAGATCAATTGACAATTTTACGCACGAAAAATGATTAAGATGCATAAATTCACTCGCTTTATCCCATATGCACAACCGGGGATCAACATGCGATCCCGCGAAGTAGTGCGGAACCCAGCGTATCGTTCTGCACCACGCCATCTTCGATAATCAAAGACTGCGGAGGCCTACCTCGTCCAACTGTGAGAGGACCCAACACCCCCTCTCTACCAGTCGCCACACCTTTAACCCTATTTTAATACCCCTAGAAAATTGGGAGGACAGAACTCCACCATTACCAATCCGACCCGAATCGCACCAATAGGCGGAAAGAGAGGGACTTGGCAGATACGAGTGACATTCCTTCCCCCGAGAGAGCGTCATCAATCCGTAACTGGCAAGGCGTCACCCAGGGAGGCGACCGAGACCAGGGGAGCATGATATGACAACTGCTATTTGAAGCAAAATACCCACGCCTTCGGTGGTGCAACAAAGTAGACTACAAACACATACTTGAACAGTATGGCCAACTTTTGTAACCAAAAAGATTATCGTTGCTGTCAGCCATTACCAACGCGAGTCCATAAAACACATAAGATCAGACAGCAACTACGAGACCCCTAAGCCAGGGTGGGTAAACTACTACCCCACGGACCCCTTTGAGTCTTTGCCACCGATAGTAAGTGGCTACCCAAAATAGTCACACCGATGATCTTGAGATTTTCAACAGTCCTCACCCCCAAGGTAACCGCCGACTACATTCCTAGAAAGCCGTTAAGTTTACAGTAGACACAAATAGACTATTTCGTTGCGCCACATACGCAAACACTGATGATTTATTAGAAAAGAGTGGGGGAAAAAATTACACACACGCTCAAGCATGATCGCATGGGCTAAGTTCGCACGTCTCCATAACTGTTGTCATACGGTCACGTGCGTAGAGGGAAATGCAATCCTCAGCCTACAGGTAGATGAAAAAACCAACTCATTAACTTGGCCAAAAAGCTATTAGTCTAGATTCAGGAGCTGTTAAAAAAATCTTACGTCTGTATCCGCTAGACGGAGGTGGTGGACCGCGTCTCGAATAGCCGCGATCATAGTAGGGACGATCGTCATAAACACCGTATGGTGGTGGTGGCGGAGCTGGTCCACCTCCCGAGTAGGGACCATCGTAGCCGTAGGGCGGTGGTGGTGGCGGTGGAGGTCCCATGTACCGGTCGTAGGCGGGCATTGAGTCCGCATCAAAGTTGTTAGCGTCATAGTCGCTACGGTGACCACGAGGAGGCGCCGACTACAGATTCGAAAACGTATGAAACAATTCAAATCCTACCTCTAATGTCTCCATTATGTCTTCGACACAAGCGAAGACATTTTGCGGTTCACCGATTAGCTGAAGCACGCGATCCGTAGAACGAGGTGCAAATTCCTGGTAGATCTTAATTATTTGCATACGATGCTTTTCGCGTAGCTCTTTTATTTTGTCTCCACTTTTACCAATCACCGAGCCAACCTGGCTATGATGAATGAGAATGCGAAGATCCAGAAGCTTCGCGGGGTCGAGATCATTTCCTTCGTCGTCTTTTCGTCCTTCCAGTAAACGCTGGTCAGCATTTTTCGCGGACAAAACATCCTAATAGAAAATCCCAGTCATGAATACACAATCTAGCTCACCATCAGGACATCGGTTAATTCCCTAAGGCAGCCACATATGTTCGGCCTATCACCTTCCATATTGAACACCCTGAAAAAAAACGAGAGATTTAGCAAATAAAGACGGCCATGGAGAAGCTTAGTTATGCATACTGTACCGTTCTGGGCCCCTGCTATCAGGAATGTGAAGACGGACAGAATACTGCAGTGAGAATACACGCGCGCGGACACACACAATACAGATGTTAGCAAGTGAATACCATGGGTGAATACCATGAGAACACGGGTGGCATGGACATTTTGAGTGACAAACATGGCGTGACATGAGACGGAGATGAGCCGTGGGATTCGAAATCAGTGGATAATCATCAACGGTGACAGTTGGACACGTTCGACAATTGGTGACAGGTGAGTTCACGTTCATAAAATGGACAAAAATAAACCTTTAGATCGAGGCACAGCGTGACGTGTAGAGAGAAAAAAACAAATGACAGTTATGGTACAATACCTGGGCACGGAGATCTTTAATAGTTTCGCCGCCCTTGCCTATTATTGGTCCGGCCGCTCGACTTGGTATGAGAACCCGAAGCAGCTTGCTTGGATCGTCACTGCGACGGTACTTGCTGGGCGGCCCATCATCGACGAAGCCATTTCCCCGCTTCATCCTGGAAGACAACAGTAAGCGAAAACGAAGATGACTTCGGCGCACTCAAACGCGTCACATTTAACACATTACTAGAATGGAACTTTTGAATGAAATCGGCTGAGCGCATCTACAGAAAATATAAAATAGTACGTTCATTATTGAGTAAATAGCTGCTGCAAACACTATAAACTCACATCTAAAATTCATAGCATTTGAACTGAAAATATCTGTGAGCATTATATAGTCCAGCCATTAAAATATTAAACCACCTAATCGTAATTTTGTTAAAAATGTGATACATTAGAGTATATTGCCTTTGACATGTTTGATATCCTTCC
The DNA here is from genome assembly GCA_023375655.1 of Taenia crassiceps. NCBI lineage: Eukaryota > Metazoa > Platyhelminthes > Cestoda > Cyclophyllidea > Taeniidae > Taenia > Taenia crassiceps. Next base: position 3,483,594 of record JAKROA010000005.1, on the reverse strand, counting down.
TCCACGATCAATGAATAGGCAGCGTTTGATGCAAATAAAAACTTTTAAAGCCTATGAACCGCAAAAAATAGTTTTAAATTATGTGTGTATTCATGGTGCGACTTTTAGCACTGGATAGGATAAAGTCTATTTTAGATAATACGGTTGCACTTAATTAATTCACTGGGTGCAGCATAATTTTAGCTCAATGACTGTATTAAATATATTCCTTAGACAAGTTTTGTCACCATGTTTCGGTCAATATTTACTTCACGTTGAGCTTTTTGGCTGGAAATACTTTTTCGCTGATACGCCTGAAAATGGCAAATGTGTAGGTAGTTCGTAACACCATGGTTGGACTGAAGGATGTATTGCAGATACTATAAATGTTGTTTCATCTATTAGACACGGTTTTTTAATTATTTGGTGGGTATCTTTGTTTGCAAAGATGAACAACATAGCCTTCAGTGTCCGTGAGGTATCTCTCAGTGCGCGCTTCGCTTCCGCTGTTTAGAGTTGTTGTACAAAGGTAGTCAATCTGTGGTATGGTCTATATTTTTTTGGGCATTTTCTTTTACAAGTACAGTGATTTCTTGTATTGCGTGTAAAAATTTTGTTTTGAATGTTTTTCGTTACCCTTCTAATATTTTGTGCATTGGTGGCGTTCAAATTGGACGAATTTTCAAGTTATCCTGACGATTTAATTTGTGTGCACCGAACTATAGTTCAATCAGTGCCTGTTGAGTCTGATTACTGTGAAATTGGATCACTAAACTCGCGGTATAAGCTTTCATCTCTGTACGGTTGTTACAAAGTCGACTTTTCTTCCTCCTGTAACCCCCCCCCATCAGTCACCTATTGTGCAGGACAGTTTTTCATTAGTTCATCATCCCTTTTCGTTCACCACCAGCAAGTCATCTTATTTAAGGAAGTTCTACCCAGGAAGTCGCACTTTCAAGGCACATTTTGCCTATTATGGTTGTTATATGACTTTACGTTTACCACCTCTATTCGAGTGTTTTTTTATGAGCTTGTAACTTCTCTTCGACACGAATTTTCCTCTCCTTATAATGAAAATTTTGTTTTTCCAGTTCGATTTCATGGAGAGTAGCAATTGGGCGCTCCTCATTTCCCCCTCCCAACGACTCAACGGTGCAGATCTCTATAACTGTAGTTACAAGAGGCACATCCCCAATTCTCACGGCCTTGCGAATGACTTCGAGAAAAACGAGGCCACTCTGATAGCAGAGGGAGCCGCGAAGTCTACTCGTCTCTTCCGTAATAACATGCGGATGTTGCAAAGACGAAATGTGCGCAATAGCAAAGTCTCGCCTACCACAGCAGCCACAACCGTCACCGCCGCAGTAATTAAATCCGAAGTTCCTCGATTTGCACTGATGAAAGTTTCCGAAGAGGATGAAGAAGAAGTGGCGGAGGTGAAGGAGGACGAGAGTGAAGCCTTAATGGAATCACCATCCCCGAACAATTGGTTGTCTCGCGAGGCCTTTTTAAGGTAAATCTCTTCGGAAATTACTTTTTTCCTTGATGCCATTTTACATGAATCTAAGTGCAGAATGTATCGTTTTGATCTGGGTAGTGCAGTGATGGCGATCCATCGTCTCAGATCAATCCAGAATTTGAAATCTTGGTACTTCGTTTTGAAACAAGATAGGAGCTGGAGTTTGGCATAGATTTTTGAAGGTACCAGAAGCTGAGGGGGCACCTGTATTTTAGTTGAAACTTCATTAGCGATGCATCTACTCTGCCGTGAGACTTGTTCGAAGTTAATATATGTTAAACAGCGTAACAATGTCAAATGCTGTCTGTCTAGCAGCCGAGATTGAGTAATCTTGACATCAACTAGGGTCGAAATTTGCTTTATTCCTCATTGACTGCTACTCCCACAAATTTCTCGGATATTTCGATTAGCCGCTTAAATCTCTCGTTTTATGTGAAAAGCTCTGTGTAATTGGTTCCGTTGCTTCCTAATGATGTGAAGTGAAAGTGGCTGGTTACCTTGTGAGGCTTTTTCTGGGGAACATTTTTATGGAGCTGTAAAAAGTCGTCGTTCGTGTTTTCTGTGTTGCCACGGAACTGAACTGTATGCATTCTAGAATACGCATGAGCAAACTGAGTTATGTGAATTTTTTAAGTTCAGTTGGGACTTGGGGACGTCTTTCTATTTATAAGTAGCCCAATTTAAATTTAAATGAAATCTAACTGTTACCAAATTGGTACGTTTGCTACTAATTTCTCAAAGGCCGGCTGACCACATCTTTAGTTTTTGAATGTTCTCTATTTAATAGTTTAAATCCATCTGATTTGTTCTCAACACTTTTGGATGCACAGTTACCACACTCTGATCAAGAGTGTCGCATTAGAAGATCCAAGTCACCATGTATGTGACGCCGTAACCAAAGTATGTAATCTAAATCCCACAAACAACCAGTTTGCTAGCCTATCATCCTCTGAGGCGTTCCTTATCCTCCAGTCTGTTCGTTGGTCAATTTGGTTTGAAAAAAGGTGCAGGGAGGGAAAGAAATGTTATCTGTTGATATGTCAGAAAAGGAACTATGCAGTACCTCTCAGGTATATTTTGTGGTAGATTCACTGCTCATGGGAAGAAAACTTGTTGCAAATATTTGTGAATTAGGATTTATGCGTATTCGTACGCACTTGGACAAGGCGAGCATTGAATGATGTTTGATGCGAGAATAAATGCAAGACAAGGTTGGTTTCATGTGTTTAGGATGTTAAATCTGTTGTTTCAGCTATTGAGGTCGTGCCATGTATTGAGTGACCCAAAAGTTGTTCATATGAGCCTCTTTTTAGTTAGCTGAACTGGTCTTGTGATGTGTATGGGATTGTAAACTCTGTGTTAGTGTTTATCAACTTGAAGATACGGTATATTATCCTTTGTCCTACTACCCCATTTTCTCATCTTAAACCCATTGTAATGTCATTAATTGTTGGTTGAACTTCCTGGGTAGGCTTTGGAGATATCTAATATACGATATTATTTGAACTCGATCGGGAAGCTAGAGAAGCCTTTGGTCGGTTTTGTTGTGTTGACATAACGTACCATCCAGTAAAGGATAGATGGAGGCCCTAATTTTGGGACCGTTTTCTACTCTTGCTAGTGAGGATTTTGAGTGTTACAATCACTTGTGATAGTTCATGATTGGCTTGGCCTTTAGCATCCACGTCAAATGAGAAATTCGTAGAGGCTAAGCAACCAATGGATGGTAGGGAGTAGGCCTGAGGGGGCATCAATTCTGTGTGCATTCAAATAATCCGAAGTAGCATCTATTCTTCCTTCCAATGGGGATTGAATGAACAGGGATGTCGTTTTTTGGTATTTAAACGAATACATATTCCTGAGGGATGCATTACTTTATTCACACGGGGCTAGGTTTTCTTTACATGGGCGACTCCAAACTCGATCATTCACCTATTGAGGGCTAACCAATTGTAGGTGGCTAAGAAATCCTTTACTTGTGAGATAGCTGGAACTAGGCAAATGCAGGAAAGAAAGTCCTGGCCCTACTCTTGTAAGACAATGTGAGAATCTCAATGCTCCAAGGCTTACTCATCTGAAGATCAGCTTATTAGGATTGAAAGATACTGCCGTATCCTCATTCTTTGCGATCTGCAAGTGATCGTCACGGGAATTTCATTTCTTGAAACAAAACTCTACAATTAAGTTGAAAGGTCGAATGTCCTTTTCGCTTCCAAGCCATCAACGCTTTCGTAATAGCACATAGAGGACTTAGAGGTCTGCTTGGAGGATACCAGATGGTGTGGTACCTCGAAGCATCATTTTGAAAGAACGCTTGGTGTTCAGTCAAGGTAGACAATACTAATACTGGGGTCGAAATCTTTTGGGCCCATAGAGCCCGCGCAGTTGCGCAGTCACCCCCCTTCTCCATGGCGTTTTCTATGCAAATTAAACTGTCAACGGTGGCCAAGAATCAAACACTACACAGGAGTGTGCACCGTGGACTGTGCACTGTTAGACACGTCTTCAGAATATATATATATATATATATATATATAGTATTTAATCATTCACAGCAAATGAGGCCTTCCTTCAGCGGCATTTCGCCTGATTATTCAGTCGCTTAAGCTAGATTTGCTTTGGTCTTTTTATCAATGCAGCGATTTAAGTCGTCCATGGGGCTGGAGTAGAGTATTTAAACAGGTCTCCCCTTGGCGGCTGAAGGATTTGTGCTGTTGAAGAAACATCTTGAACAAGGATTACCTCGTTGAAATGGTTTTAAACTAAAACGAAGTGGTACTTTAAAGATTCGTTGGAATAATAGTCAGTCTTTGATCCCTTCCTTCCAATTTCAGCGATCAAGGGAGCAGTTAGCACTTCCAGAAACCCTCCTATCCCAAACCTCCGCTACTCACACCTTGTCCGAACTAAAAGTCGCTCTCTCTACTGCCCTCGCTCGAAACGCGCGTCTTTTGGAACAGCGTCGCACGCAAACCAATCAATACCTCCAACTTCAGCGTCAAGCTGACTCTCTTAGTGCGGAACTAGACGCCTCGGTTGACACTCTTCGGCATCAGCGCACTCGTTGGGAAGCAGAGAAGCTCAGATCCTCGCTAGAAGCTCGGGAACTTCGTCAGCAACTCGCGGAAGCTCTCGCAGCTCTTCAAACCGCTTCACAACGCTCGTCCAACAGTACTGACCCTGTTAATCGAGGTGGTATTACTTTTTTCACATGCTTGCCACTAATACCTGCCGAATGACGCTTTTATGTGTTACTACAGACAATGGAAGACAGAGTGAGGGTTGTGACCTATGCGAGCAGCGAAATTTAGAGGTGTCAGCGCTGCGAATTGCAGTAGAACGGCTGGAGGGTGAGATGGCACGTCAGAGGCGCGGAGCAGAACAGGAGGCGGCTCAATTGGCGGTGCAGTTAGCGGACGCAGCAGCGGAGAATCGGTCACTTCGGCTCCAGCTCTCTCGCTACGGTAACACGGTCTTTTCCAATTCCGCCTCCTCTACTAGTGAAGGCGAGGTAGAAGACAGTTGTATCAACTGTCGACGGTTGCAGCAGTTGGTTGATGTGTTGCAGGCAAAGCGGGGTGTTGGTGGCGTAGCGCCCCAGTCTGATGTCGGACACTGTGAGGCTGCAACGCAGATTGAATGTATGGATGGTGAGTCTATTGGTTTCATACTCTATCGCCTAATATACTCGACCATTGTTGCCTTATAATTCTCAAGTTCCTTTTCCAGGAAATTTTCCTTCCAAAAACGAAGCGGAAGATACCAGCCTCTTCGAGCTCCTTGAGTCAGGTGGCCAAGTCGACGGCTTGGCTGCAGCCCACCTCGAAAAATACCCGGCGGAGACATTGGAGCCTCAACGAGGGCGTAAATCACCTTCGCCGTCACCTCCACCCACTTCTCCTCACTCCAGTGACGCTCCTGTGGACGTGTCTCGACTTTTGGAGCGTCTGCGGGTGCTAGAAGCCGAGGTTGAGTTCTCCGCAGATCAGTTGAAAGCGAGTAACGACGAATTTCTCCAATTAAGGGAACGCCTGACTACCGCTACTGTGGAGAAAGCCCATCTGAAAGCCACGCTTGACGGACTCGATGATCAGGTGAATCAGCTAGAGGCGGTACTGTTTGAGAGGACGGAGGAGCTACGAAAATGTCAGGCGGACCTTTCTCACTATCAAAAGCCCCAGTCTTGTGTTCTCAAGCTGCAGGAGTAAGTCATCTCTGTCTGTTGTTCTCCCTGGCTCTTTTTCCTACTCAAATCACATCGCATTTCCTTTTTCAAAATTTTAGCGACATCGAAGCGTTGGCTACGAGTCCCCCACGAACTGTGTTGCGTCAGACCTCTTCCCACTGCAAGGAGGCTCTAGTGTCTTATGTAGTTAGGGCAGTGAACTACTTCAACGGACCGACGGTTGCAAAATTGAGTGAGTTTGAAATAATGAGTTCCATTCTTGGTTTCAGCATTTGGTAGGGGAAACCTCATTCATTCCTTAGTTGTTATTTACTTGCCTCAGCTAGAAACACCGTTTCTTATCAGCTCATGGGAATCCCATGTTTTCCCCTAACCCGAGTAGGCGTCCACACCACCCTTCACCAACTTCCAATTCCACCGATGGAGATTAGCTTCTACTCTCAGCGTCCACACTTCTTCAATAGTCAGCACATGGCAGAAGACTCATTTCTTTGCTGTCATCTTCAATTTAGGCCGAAAAAAACTTCTGATTAGCCTGTTTGCCCGGCGGTGTCATTCATGAAAGCCCCAGAAACTACTTTTTCTATCCCTCTCCCTCTAGTTTTACGGCTTGCAACGCGCAGGTGAATGCGAGGATCCTCCTTTTTGGCACCATCTCAAGAACCGTAGTTTTCACCCCATTTTTCCACGTCTGTTGCCCAGGTTACAAGTGGAGCACAATGAATGTGCGTGTTGTCAAGGCAATTGACTATCGACTGGTGGGTTCACGGGGGCCGCGTGTGGTTCTCTTCCTCGTCCTCCTCATCTATCTCTCCTTTCTCCATCTCCTCCTCGCCAATTGCCTTCTCCAATGAAAGGGACAGAAGTAAACGCACAGGCACAAGGTGGTTGTGGTGGTGACGGTGGTCTTTCATGTGTACACATTAACTCCCGTATATTTTATTTCTGTAAATTGAGTTTCTTCTCCTCACACCCATTGTTATTATTATTACACTGTTTAGAGCAAATAGATAAACTTTTTTTCCTCTTCTCCTTGTGACTGCTATGAGAGTCTGAACACATGCAAACGTGGTTGCTTGGCTTGTGTGATCTCCGCATTCGCATGGGTTTTTGGGAGGAGACGGTTACTAATTCTACCTTATTTGCAAACACATGTCAAGGTTAACCTTGACTTTACTCAAAAGCCTCACCTTTGGAAGAGGTGAATGCGGCTTTCCTCCTCCGAGGTGAAGTGAAGGGATTCAAAGCCACCGATTCACTGCTTGACCTTTTTCTGCAGGTTAGAGTCGTCTTGTAGTTGTCTGTATTTGACCCCAGCGTCCATGTCGCCAACACATTGTGGATGGTGGGAGGTCCAAGGCCACTGAGCGTTTGTTTGTCGTGGAAGTTTTACCGATTTTACTAAAACCATCGTAAGTCTGGCGTCTTGTACCTGCCTCCAAGCTCTCTTGCACTATCCTAACGATTGGGGGAAGGGATGGAGGTTTTGCTAGGAGACGCTAATCCCGTGTCTAATTTTTTTGGAGTAGCTGCTATCCCCGTCTGCAAACTTTTTCCATTAAGTGCAAGCTAATCACAAAGTGTGCTTTTACCAAGGGCTGTCTCTGTGGTCAGAAAACGGAGGTCCAGGCCACCTCCATTTTTGTCTCGCCTCCAACTGTGGCTGGTGACTGAAAATTTGGAGGGTGTCTAAAAGTACGAGGCCTTCTCACGGGTCGGTTGTGAAGGTGTCCTTTTTGCTAAAAAAAAGGGTGTTCTATCACAACGAAGAGCGTCCACGATTTTGGAATCATTGAGCGTGCCAGATTCGTTCTCAGTTCAAACCCAACTGAACTAAACCCGTCGATTTGAATGGAGTGTAAAAGAAATAAACAAAATCTTGACGGCAGTTCCTCTCCGGAACCAAAAACCCACTGAAACAGCTCTCGTTCCCAACAGATCTTGCATTTTTAAATTACTGAACACTTGTGCCTTGGTGGCTGAAGATTTCAAGAAACCTCGAGGCTAACATTCCATCAGAAGGGGGATCAGGATGCTCCTACGTCGAAATCATAAACGAAGAAGGTAGCAAAAATGTTGCAATTAACGACCTTAACTGTTCATGCCGGCGATTATGCATTACACAACTACATTCAGGAGCCAAGGTGAAGGAACGGGGCGCACCGCGTCCGCAATCACCAATTTGAATGTGACCTGAAGAGGCCTGTTACTCAAGAAGACAGGAGCCACGGGTTGGAGGATTCACATTTAATGTCACTCATGAATCATTTGATGGGCTCATTCATTGCACCTCATCTTCAGACCTACCGGGCAGACAACAACACTTGGTGAGCAATCCGCCACCAAACGATCCATATATTCATGTTCAAATAGATGGAAAAGTGAGGTCAAATAGAGGTGAATCGGCGATGACTAGTCTGGTTTCTCACCGCAGAGGAGACTAGGCGAGAAAAGAGTCATTTTGGACGGGTCGATCCAGGAGTAGCCTCGCGAACCGGCATCACTGCAGCAGGGACAGTTTTTGAAGGGCTGTGTGGAAGACAGGAAAGGATGAAGTGAGCTTCTCCATGTAAAGCACCGAATGGGGCACAACAATTGTCTCCTCCTGTGTTTTATGAGTATAAAGCAATTTCGGACCCAACCCTCCCTGCCCGTCATCTAGACTGACCCACAAATCTTTTACAATCCGCTAGGAGAGACCAAACCCTCTCATAGTACTAAGTTTTCAAGTCGAGATTACTTCCACGCACTTCATGGATTGCGTCGTTGCTTTCTTCAAGGGTTTTCGGGTGAGTTGTGTCATGAAACCGGTGTACTGGAGTAGAAAGTTTGAGACATCAACAAGGAAAGCATTCAGGTAAGCGAAGCTGTGGCGACTAGCTAGTTCCTTGGGTGGTTGGGACATCCAACAACCTCAAGCTATCTACTTATGAATAACTAGCACGAAATTTGATGAGAAGGAATCGAACAATCGCTATTTAATAGCCACAGGTAACCTGCTGGATGGTATGCCTACGAAATATGATTTAATCATCAACCATTCGCACCCACAGGTTCAGTAAATATTGAAAAAAAGGAACGACTTAGAATTCATGGAAGCGCAACTAAGAGTAAATCAAAAAAGTCCGACAACAGCAATTTGTCAACCCTGTAAATATGGTTTTTCGGGGATCTTACCTAGAAAATCCTTTAACACAAAATTAGATAAGTCGCTATTCGCAAGGGTGATTCTGTGTAGCGAAAAAAATGCAAAGAATTAAAGTACAATGGTTTCAAATCCCCCATTTACTAACAAACACAGAGTTTGGATCATTAGGTATGGAGGATCAGCGATAGGTAACGAAACAAGCAAGAGTAAGGATTTCAGTTAGAGCAAACAGCCGTCAAGTATCTTAATTTTCCACAGAAAAACATACTTGAGACGAGTTTGTGATCTTATCTCGAATCTTGGAGATGAGTGAGTCGTTCTGCCATCCTAAAACACTATAAAAAGAAATAAGAATACACCTGACAACTTTAAGTTCAAGCATATAAGTAACAACTATTAACAGACCTCAAGGGACTCGAAAATCCATTTCTCATCGCGCAATCTGTAGACGACCAAAGAGAATTCTCCTCGACATAGGTCTTGGCATGAAGGCCGAACTTCTCAGGTTCCGACAGCAACCTGGGAACGCATAAAATGCCAAACCAAACGATCCTACGTGTGTGCAGCTTCTGGATTGGCGAATTTCTGGGCGTTGTTAGCGGAAATAGCCTCAGCTGAAAGGTCGTTCATGACACATCGAAGATAGTGAAGAATGTGGAAAATTCGTGAAGTCCCCGACACCCACCTCTCAAACTCCGGACCCAAGTCAAGTTCACCAGTGTGGGGATTCACATAAGGGTGGTAAAAGCCGTAAGGTAGAAAAATTTTCTAGATACTGCTTTCAGGATAAGCAAATTTTACTGGAGGTAGAGAATACGGAAAATCTTCAGGAATTTGGAGCATAAAAGGGAACACGCCCCCGACATAATATCCCTTGCGAACTGATATTATTCCATACCAAACTTTAAGAAATTTGTAAAATTAACGGCTTTTAAACCTCACCATCAGGCTGATCAATGGAGGGGAGAGTGTAGATTCCGGGAGGGTGAAATTTCATTATTAAATTACTAGCACAAAAGCGTTTAGTCAAAGGGCGGCACACCTACTATTCTGACATGATCGAGTACCGGTGAATAAATTTAAAAGGGAGAACTGAAAAATCTGCGGGATCCGAGTTCCTGGTTGGGGGTGGAGCAGCTTCCATGGGCGAACGGAGAACAAGAGTGAACAGCGGGGTTGAAAATGTCACATGAGGCTATTTTGAAGGTTGCATGTATGGTTGTATAACTTCAAGGGGTTCAAAGTTCAATTCCTAAAATTGGCATCACGAGGACAAGATGACCTACGCACCAAAGTTCTTTTCATTTTAATTCAAAATACTTTTTTTGCGCCGGCGAGTCAATACAGCTACTAGACGTTGCTGTCAAATGGCGTGTGTGTCTTTAAGCCTCTTAATCTGCAAAGTAGAGGTGTCATTTAACTACTAGCTTCTGATTTCTAACTAAAATAATGCTTTTGAGTATTGATCGCACTGAGCTAGCTATGTTTCGCAATGGTAATCATTTAACCACTAAAGCTGCTTTTACAATTTTGCTCTGCAGTGCCTTAAGACTCTTCTGACGACGAAAGTCACAGCATTTAGGTGGTATTTATGCATCTTGGGCGTGAAGACGGAAGTTGGACTACCGTATGTCCCAGACATCCGTCCAAAACGAGAATGCAACATAAATAACCAAATAACTGTAATGAAATTCGAATGGTAGACAAACGGCAAGCGCCTAGTACATTGCGAGCAATGTTCCAATCCATAAGAACCTATGAAAGACTTACACAATTTAACAACATATACGGGATATACTTCGACAAATCGTGTCCCAGGAGTGTTCTTGCTGTGGATAGCGGAGGTCGATTTGCGCGTGCCGGTCACTGCCCGCACGCCAGAGCGATGGCTATGGACAAGGAAATGACAGATTATTTGAACCAGGTCTGTGAGGTTTCCCATGTCTAGCCTTTTTTGAACTCGCGTAGATGAATGAGAATTGCTGTTTGTTTTTCGTTGGCAGTTGAACTTTCTTGGTTGATTTTTTGGGTCTCATGGTCTACTGCACCTTTCGCGAGACTCATCTTTAGTAATGCGTTCTCGTCTCTTCTCAGCTCTTCTTTCTTGACTTACGTAATTGGAGTTTGCCCAATTCTAGATGCAAATTAAGGAGACCTCGGATCTCTACGTTCAGTGCAGCACCGTTTGTTTCAAACGCTGTGTAATGAACTTCACTGCGCGAAAGCTCAACGATAAGGAGGTTAGCTCACTTGCTTTGATGTCGTCTTATTTGCATTTGAGGTTTGGTATGACTCTCTACTATTCAAACTTCTACTCATAGCTTGACTGCATCGAAAAGTGCACCCAGAAATTCGCAAAAATGAATCAGCGTCTGACAATCCGCCTTTTTGAGCTGAATCGGGACGAGCTCGCGAAACAACAGCAGAAGTAGAAACCCCTCTCCTGTAGCTATGCTCTGGTCGGTTTTATTCGATGACCGATGTCGATTTGCTGTACATAATGGTTCAACGCCGGTAATTAGGTGTTTTCCTCTTTCTGTATTTAAAATTATCTTGTTTTTTTTTCATCACTTTCTGGTTCTCACCCACCAAGATCTCGCATGAGCCCGTAAGGCCTCTGTTTTACTACTGGTGCCGAATTTTGTGGGAATGGTGTGCGGGGTTACAGAAGGCTGTGCTTTGGAGATCTGTTTCCAGAACCCCTATGTTAACTAGTTGGCCCCGTGGTTTTGGCAACAAAGTTGTCTACTCTCTCAAAGGAACTCTGATGGGAAGCTGAAGTGGGTGCTAAGGTATACCCATGTTCTGACTCAGTGGAAACATAAATTATGACTTCAAGGTGCTACAATCCGCTTTTCAGTAGGGTTTCGTTCCAAGGTGTCCAGCCTTACTATTGGATTATCTGCCCTCGTTTATGAGCCGTTACTGGCGCTGCTGGGTTCATATGGCTCAAGCTAGATCACTTGAAGTATGGAATTTTAAGCTGGGGGATGGTTGAGGCTGCGGTCGCCCGCAGCTTGTCATGCAATTGCTATGGCAAACACCATTGGCCGTCCTAGCGGTCCTTATAATATTTGAGTAGCATGTCGTGCTAGACAACTTCCATCCCAGTGCGAAGCAACTTGCAGGTCGGGGTGTGGGATCCTGTTGAATTGCGTTTTAGCCAAGTAACAAGAAATGTTTCCTCGCTCCTAGTGTCTATTCTGAGTAGTCGGCAGTCATCTCAAGCAGTTCCTAGCTCTATGTTGGTGCAAATCCACAATAATGTCGTTGGGGGAGTGCTTTATCTCAGTCAACGCCTTCCTCCTAGCAGAGTTTCACATGCGACCCAACAAACACTTCCCTGCATTCGCCGCATTCTCTCTTCTCAGTCGCTTTGGTCGGGCGAAGTCGGTCACTAAAAAGTTCAAAGAGCTTTAGAATATTTCTCGGTCACCAATGAAGAGACGGGTGCCTCTGCTATTTCCCGTCCTCGACTAACGTATATATCGGCATTCGAAGTGGAAGTGTCTTTGGCCATTTTCATGCGGAACTACTTACGCCCAATTTTTTTCTTTATCAGGGTCAGTTGTTCTCTCCGTTGCCTTTGCCAGGCCGCTGTATCTGTGAGTTGGCTTCCTTTCGTACTTGTAAGGGTCGTATCGCCCCGGACCCGTAAATGGTGTCTGAAGTGATTGTAATTTTGGGAGTTACGTGGGTGTTGCTGCCGAATGCGCTCAACAATCCTTAAACGCGAAACGTAGTTTGTTTAAATGTACAACCAAGGAAAATGAGTAAATTGCTCACCACGTTGCCAATCAGCCTGTTGTATTCTCGTTGAGTCACTGGTGAGCCAAAACGGGATCCCGGTGGCACTTTACCGTACTTGATCTTGCAACTTTTCCATTGGGGTACTCCATTTTTATATTGGCCGCGATCTATTTTAATCTTTTTGTACCAACGTATAATGCAAAAGGAAATGATTTCATGGTCTGATAGCCCAGTCTGTTTGTTGTGTTGGGAATAAGGTTTATGAGTTATTATGGCAAGTTTGCTCATTTACCGCTAGCTCTTACAATAAAAATTTCTACTTACGTCCTTATCAATGTTGTATCCAGGTGCATTAAGGCAGCATCGTTCTCCATACTTCTTTGGAAATCTCTCCACTTTTGAAAACACTCCCTTCTTCTTATTCCTCTCACTTTGCATTATCTCAACAAAGGATGGTATGCTGGCATTTTCTGTCAGTGGATGCTCCATCCTCTGGTGGGGAAATCAAAGTATTCACTACTTACGCAGTTTAAGTGATAGCTCACATTTAGGCTTCACGTACGTCTCTCGCAAAGTATCCGTATTTGATTGGTGCCAGGCGTTCTTCACTAAGCGAATCGAAAGTACGACATCGTTTTTTGAGATCCTCCAGCTCCTGATCCATCGGTGCCTTCAGAGTGTAGCAAGCAGGTCCAACACCCTCCTAAGGAGAAGCATTGGTGTTACCTCTTGGTCGAGGTCAACTGGTTCGATTTCACCGTGGACTGGCGCTCCACATAATAAATGTCATCAATCTCAGCAATACCACCTCATCTTACCTTGGGAGTGGGGGCACGATCCACTACAGCATCGAGAGTCCAAGAATCCAGACCCAGTCGGTTTGTTTTTGTTGCTGTTTTGTCCTTGTAAGGATCATAAGCGCCCGGTGGTGGTTGATTAGTCTTTAAATTTAAACCAACAGTCAAGTCATCTGGATGTTTGTAGCCTTTTGTTCCCTTTCTACAGCAACAATTAAACTAATTCGAACCCATACCTATACTCAAAAGCAAAGAGAATTATCAAAACGTCCATTGTATTTAAAGCGGTATTCTTTTGGGATCGAACCTTTAGGTTCTTAAACGGATCAATTGAGCTTCCTCTAAAAAAATCCTATTTTGGCCAACAACTAGGATAATTATAAATAAATTATAAAACGAAACAAATAAAAATTGACCAATCCTACAAAGTCTCTCAATCGCGTCCTTTTTTTCTCCATTATCCTCTCTGCCTTCGTTCCAAATGCCGCTCCACACGGTGGCACCCAGGGGCACTTCGGAGGTTTCTCTTGAGGTTCCAGATCCGCAAGATAGAGGTCAGCATCATTCACTGGGTCATCTTCCTCGTTAACAGAGGGACAAATGACCACCGCGGCGTCGCTGACAGCTGCGAAACTGATACGTGGCATTGCGATACCCCAGTCTTGTTCCCACTGATGCTGGCGGGAGCTGAAGAGTACGTAGGGTGTCTTTGAACGGTTCTGTGTGTTTGCGCCGAGGCATTGGATTTGTCCGGGGTTGTATTTGAACTCGGAAGTTGGTTCCTTTGGTGTAGGAAGGAAGCATTGGTTAGAGACAATGCGAATAACCGCACAGGGTATTAGGGGTCCACCATCATTAGCATAACCTCATAGCTCAATCGCGTCAATCTATGCTTATAGCTTTGTAATCGAATAAACGTACTTTAGAGTACTGAACTCTGAGCTGGCTAGAAGCGTTTAATAGGTCGAACTCGAGCATAATAGCCCTCCCTATTTTAGGTGTAGAAACGACTATGATGTAGTTTTGTGAAACCAAGTACTCAACAAGTAAGTCAAAACCAACTGCACTCAAAGGACGCAAATGCTAATTGTCTATCATTTTGACACACCCCACGCAGGGTCTCCAAATATTGAGGTCCCATTAATTTTGGATGCATGCCACATGGAGCAAATCTGGATATAAGTTGAATTCCTCACAGCGTGTACCTTGCAGATTTCGAAAATGTGTGGCCTTTATTTGATGAACATGGCTTGGAAGCATCTTGCGTTTCCTGATCTTTAAGTATGCGCAGCAGTGCCTTCATGTCCTAGATTCCGCGCTGGAATTCAAGGAGGGCGCTTATGTCCTTACCTTCGTTATTATAAATTTAAAACAGATCTGTTTGGGTTGATCAGTTCATCTTTTTTTGCATTTTTCAGTAAGTAGTGTTGTCTTTATTTGCTTTCCACACGAAACATGGGGTGGCTCATTCTACGTTATATCTTCTCTTACTTCAGGGCATGTTTCGTATGCTCCAGCACCTAATTGCTGATTTATACTTTGAAATTAAAACAGAATTTGCGCATTATATGTCTAATTGTCCTATTTTGTACACTTTGCTAATGTGGCCTTTAAACCCACTACATGGATTCATGGTTTCGATTGGTTAAGCACACTATATTACCTATCAATTCTCTGCATAAATCTTCCAGATATTTTCAGCGAATGAAAATGTGCTTCAAAACTGGAAGTGTTTTTCAATAGCCACAACGAATCTAGATTACTTACTCTAACTGCAATTCACTCTTGCAAAGATGCAGTGACGCTAACATATGAATGGTCTGTAGGGCCACAAGCGAAAGGAGACATGAAACTTAGGCAGAAGTTGCTCTGTTGGCACACAACAGAGATTGAAGCCACTGAACTATGCTGTTAGCCAGGCTGCTTAGCCCAGGTTCATTGGCCAAACTTCGAGGGGCTTGTAACCAAAACCGAGAGTCGAACTAGCAATTAGGGCATTAGGATCAATTGTGTTTAAGTTTTGACAATGATTTTGACCTATGCTTTTCAGTTTTGTGAGTGAGCCTTTTTCCTCATGTGCAAAGTGTGTAAATGCCCTATACTAGACCTGCAGGTTAGCTCGGATTAAATGATACACAAAATCTTTGCTAATGGAAAGTTTGTAGGTATCTTTCTTATAGGCTTAACTGCCTATCGTGTTATGATGCAAGTGTGTACGAAATTGACTACGCCATTTGCATTCTTTTATTCCTTTACTCATTTGCTTCTTCTGCGCTCACCCTTGCCTCGACCTCCGCACCCAATCGATTTTTACTTCCGATGCCCGCACAGGCGCGCGCGTGCGATCCGCCCTCCCCCCGTGAGAACCGTTCCTTCCTATCAATAACCTATCATCCTCACGCCTAGTCGCGCACGTGCGTGTGACGATGCAAGACTACTAAGTTCTTCACCCTGTGGTGATGCGTAAAGTGGCAAGAGGATTTCTGGTTTGTTGAAGGTGGACTCGGAGATTGGCAATTATTGTGATATAGGGAGCAGTTCAGGTTGTCTAAGGAGCTCCTTTTGGAGTCCTTGTCGGTACGAACTGCACTTAAACTCATTATGGGGAGCGATATCAATTGTTTCCTCAATATTCCCCTTTTGAGTGTATAAAAGGTATTTTTTAAAATAAAATCCTTCTTTGATTCCATTCCAGTTGCTAATCTTGAGGCTCTGACTTTGAAATCAGTCTATTTTCCTGCTAACCAGAGTTGTGTGAAAGTTCTTCCATTGTATCAAGGGAGCAGAATTGATTTTAGGACTGCAAATTGAACCAATCACAAATAGCCAGACACTCCACTCTCATTGGCTTTTCAGGCCAGAAGCCTTTATTGACTGTTTTTTCCTCTTATTTACTAGGTGAGACAATGGCATTAAACGATACTAATAAAATGGAAGAAACATTTTAAATTTATAAACTCACGGCTTTTCTGTAGTTTTGTCTCTTAAATGCTTAATAAAAAGGTGCAAACAATTCGGTTTTTTTAATTGTAGCCTTCCATTTAAGTGATGGAATGGGCGTGAGTTTGCCAACAAGACTGCGTAGCTCATTTGTAATTTGTCACCTATGCACCAAGTCATTACTGAACACAAACAGGCGTCCTTTTGTTTGTTTCAAACATTTTTCTTAAGAAAGGTTGAACCTCCTCCGAATACAACTGCTTCGTTTTCATGTAACTTTAAATCAAACTGAGGGGCTTCGCTTCCCCCATAATGTTGAGTTTAGGCAAAAGAAGTTAAGAAAAATCAGTAAATACATGTAATCGTCGTTAAAATGAAACAACTTTAGCTCTCATAGAAGCATCAGCGTTGAGATTTGATCAACGGTTTATGGTAATTGATAAGAAGCTTTGGAAGGCTGGCACAGGTGAAAGTTAATAAAGCAGTGAGGTTGGAGGCCTCTTTGGCAGCTTTGTTAAGTTTTGAATGTGAGCATAACAGAAGTACCAGACCAACTTGAATAAACTTGTGAATTCTTTTGCCATTCCGAAGGACACTGGCAACTTTGAAAAGGCAAAAACTGCATTGGAAACTAACCATTATGCTGGCTCAAGTTCTCCCTGGTTTATGTGCAATATTTGTAGTGCGAATGGTTGCAAAAGGCAGAGTCGACTTTGCCAGCTATTGCGACGCACTTAGCTCCACATCTCAGATCGGAGCGACTGCTTCACCGACAGGTCTTCACAGAATTGGGTGGCCGCACTGGTGCACTGGGTGTGATGAAGCAGCCGTTGCAGCACCATTCCATTGTCCTCTGCTTCAGCCTCCATGCCGCCAATTTACAGCGCACACGCAACCAAAGTTGTCAGTCGAGATGCTCCCCACCTCACGAAGGCTCTTTATGTCTATCATCCCCGCGTTGCAAGTAAAGTGACTACAACGCCAGGAGGGCAAGTTCGTTCCAAAGACTTGAGCACTGAGATGCGGGTCTGTTCTCCAGATTGCATTCTCCAATTCCATGCCTCTGGCATCGTGCACATCTCAAGTCACCTGCAAGCGCAATCCATCCATGTTGAATTGCTCCTCATAACGTCGGTGTGGGGAGATGCAATTCAAAACTTTCAAGGCTTTGCTCATTGCCTCCTGTGTGTGCACATTTTGCAGGACACGATTAGAGGTGGCTCATGGTTTGCATGATTAGCACGCACACGATGGACGTCCATTGTGTTTTCGATGCGAGACGATGCGAGACGACGGAAGACCTGCACCATTCACAGCATTGCTGTTGAAGCCATTCAGCACTGCTTTGTCGACCAAAGCCAGACTCTGTGTTGGCGTTACTTTCCCCTGTTCCACCGACGACACCAACATCTCAATGTACACATGGGCAGTGGCCTTGTCCTGCCTCGCGTCTGGTGGCCACGACGGTCCAGGCTAGCAACGTGACTGGAGATAAAAAGTGGCGAGTAGACAGAACGAACGCAATGACTCACCACGCGGATGCTGCAGTGAAAGCGATGAGGGCCACACCCACCACCACAACAAAAGTCCCATCAAACGGTAAACACGTGGACCAGATTCAAAGAAGGGATGAAGAGGGTGTGGTAACAAGGACCCCGTTCACTTCTCCCTCCCCTTATAGCATTCCCAGTGGGATGAGGCAAGCAACACTCTTGTTTGTTGAGGACGCTGAGGCTAGGGCAGGTGTTGGCCACGTGCTGATGCATCGTCTTCCACTCTCTTTCTCCATGTGCTCTACACAAATGGCACTTCTCACTACAACACTTTGCAAGGGTCTCAACCACAGACGTCACGTGATGAGTGAGGAAGCAGTCGTGCAGCCAGACTAAATGACTCCGCACCAATTGCAAGGGCGAAGCCACCACCCTCACACCTCACCCCCCAAACACAACATGCATGGATGTGCTGTTGATGATGATGGTGAAGCTGGGTGAGGGTCATGTGTTGACGATGGTGGCAGTGGGGGTAACACGTCGCCTCTGCCATGCCTGCGACCTCACAGCACAGCCTCCCCATTGCCACCATCATAATTCTTGCTGTCGCTACTACCCATAATGGTGGTGGTGGTGGTGGTGGTGGTGGTGGTGGTGGTGGTGGTGGTGGTGGTGGTGGTGGTGGTGGTGGTGGTGGTGGTGGTGGTGGTGGTGGTGGTGGTGGTGGTGGTGGTGGTGGTGGTGGTGGTGGTGGTGGTGGTGGTGGTGGTGGTGGTGGTGGTGGTGGTGGTGGTGGTGGTGGTGGTGGTGGTGGTGAGGTCAGTCAACCACTGGTAGTGAAAGACACCACGGTGTTGAGCCAGCTGTGCTCGTTCGCCTCAGATGTACCACCTCAGCACAGCACATAATGAACTGCAATTCAATAAAGTGAGATGGACAGTAGTCAGTAGTCCCAATCGACACCACCTTTAGCCGATAGTTAGCTACAATCGACTTCTCAATGCAGCCTCCATGGTTGCATGCAAGTGAACGCGAGATAAGGAGAAGTGTCGGAGTCATGAGGAGAATGAGGAGAAAGTGTGAACAAGGCTGTGTGGTGATGGCTGTTTAAGAAACATTCCTCCACTCGCCCCCCAATATCCCCCTTCTCACCTCCTCCTCCTCCTCCTCCTCCACCACCACCACCACCACCACCACCACAACTACCACCACCAGCACAACTTCTCTCTTCTACTCTCTTCTGTCCTGACTTGCTTCAGCCAAATCTGCTCCACTCTGCTTTCACCTTCTCTGCTCTCCTCGGCTCCACTCAGCTTCACTCAGCTCCATTCGGCTCCAATCTGTGGTGCATGCACGTGCAGACCTCGTCCTTGCTGGTTCATTGATTCCACCGATCGATAACTCCCTCTTGCAGTCCTCTTGCAGTGTGCATTTCACACATACCCTCCCCTACTCCTACCCCCACCCCCACCCTCACCCCCACCCCAACCCCAACCCCAACCCCAACCCCTCCACCGCCCACCCTCAACACCACCCTCAACACCAACACCAACATTAACACCACCCCTTCCTTACTCCTACTCTGATGCCTCGTGAACGGCACTTGTGTGCACATCGATTTTCGGTCTTCGATTTTCCTTTCGCTCTCATTCCTTCACGTGCTGCACCACCCCCGTGACCACGATGATGCAGTTGGTGTCACCACTCTGCGACCAATGATGGAAGCCTCAACCAAGCATCTCCTTTCTGACTGAGGAAATGTGGACAAAAACCCATGCTCCCGTGGTCTTCGCCTCTCAATTCGCACCCATTGGGATGGGAAATCTCTTCTGTGTGGCCAAAACAGCCACCAACGAGAGCTGCAATCCATCCGATTGCCTCCTTTCCCTCCACTCCAACTGCTCCATCTGACACTACCTGAGCAGGTAATCCTGCCGCCTAACACATCAAGCTAGAGCAAAACAAACTACAGATCGCGTGTAAGGTGGAGGTCTGAGGCAGTGTCACTAATCACTGTCCGATTTGATGGCAATGCCTACTGGCAGAGAACCACCTCATAGCAGGGCTGAAGGAATGACACCAACAAAGCGCTCTCCCACTATTCCCACTCAGTCATTTCCCAACCGGTGCAACTGCTTCAGCCTAACACCAATGGCTGGAGAGATGGCAGGTCCAACGCAGTCCACTTACTGAGACGCAAAGTAAGGAGTGAACTGCTAGTTCTATTGGTAGACAGGACCGGTGAAAGCCTTTCGAAATCCATGTCACGTCAACAGGCGTCCTCCCCACCACATCGACCACCTTTTCAACCAAGCCATCCATCTCCAAGGCATGTGAATCCACTCTTTACACTCCACCTCACTTCATCTCACTTCACCTCACCTCACCTCACTTCAACACATTTCACTTCATTTCATTTCATTTGTAACCCCCTTCCCCACCGTTCTCAGCACGAGGTCAAATGCATCAACGTCCACACCTCCACGGTTGAGAGGGCCACGAGACGAGAGGACACAGGGGATGAGATGTGTATTCGTGATCGACGCTTTCCGTGACAGCATAGAATGCACTGATTGGAGGCGAATTCCTCACTCTCATTACTTCTTTTTTCGTATTGATTTCAATGCTTCTGCCAACGTCGTGCACTCCTTCCTCCACCCAATTCATCACTCAACATGCCAAACACACCTTGGGAGCAGACAGATTACTCCCACATTCACTTCTTCATCGATCCCTCCATCCCGCGTTGGAAGAGGGGAAGGGTTCGCACCCAGTAGGAGGACCTCATCGTCTTTCAGAACCACACAGACACGCACGCACATCAGAGGGGAGGCAACGGTGCAAGGAGTGGGGGAGGATCATGCACAATGCACTGATTGACTGGTGAGAGGGGACACACCAGGACTGATGTGCTCCCCTTACTTCCACACATTACAAAGCCCCAAGCATAACTCCAATCGTCAACATCGAATGTGCCCACCATCTACTATCCACCATCCACCATCCACCATCCACCATCCACCATCCACCATCCACCATCTGGCAGTCGTCAACGTCCCACCAGATGTTCATCATTAGCACCATCCACATCAGTCCTCTGCCTCCCACCTTCCCCCCTCCCACCTCCTCACTTTTTCCTTCCCTATACTACACCTCCATCCACCATATCCTGCCTCATTTGCTCCATCGCCATCTTCATCGCCATCTCCATCTACATGTCCATCGGCAATGCCTCTTCCTTCTTCCATCCCTCACCTCTGCAACTGTCTGCGGCCTTGACATGCGAGGTGGTGTGTGCGTGACTGGTACAAGGTGCTCCCGCGCCATTACACACGCTCCTTGTTAGGAGCATCGTCCACTCCGTTCAAACTTACCCTCTCACCACCCACTCACCTCGACAATGCCGATTCATTCGGTGGGCATCAGGTAATATGTGTTCTGTGGCGTTGGGCTATGACAAACACCCTGTCACACGGCTTGGGTCAGTGATGGATTGGGGTGGACATCCAGTGTCTCAACCACTTCCCACTGAGCATCCAGTGGAGTTCTACCCACACTGCCTCTCATTCTCCACTACCTGCTGTTGACACACGGAAGCAGTTACTGTGGGACATGGTCCACATCCAAGTCTCACTGGACTTCCATTCCCCCAACACCATCTTCTCCACTTCAGCTCAAAAGTAACCTGCATTCCATTCCCCTTCTCCAACGATTCTGCCATTCGATCTTCTTGCTGAGCTGCTACTACTGCTGCTACTACTGTTATCCTTCTGCCGCGTTGGTTTTGCCCTGTCTCGCCGCTGCAACTGATTCCTCTTGCAGCTAAACTCACCTGAGTTGACTAGAGTGTCGCCACTGTTCTACCGTTGTTTATTTGCTACTTTTCCGCTTTCACTCAGCCTCAGTGTTTCACAATTACGCAGTTCTTGCATCAATCTGAGGGAAGCATTGTTGACCTTGGGACTTGTGTCTACTTTGGAGCGATTACACTGTCACTGGACCTACACCGAGTCGATGTATTGGCCGATCACTCATCACCCAATCACTCATTGCCAACGACGAGTATGTGTGTGTGTGTGTGTGTGTGTGGAAGAGGGAGTGACATCTTGTGCCCTCCAATTGCATCCCCAATACTCAAAAAGGGTAATCTGTACTATTTTTTTTCGATTGCTTTAAGCTAGTAATCAGTATCGGTCTAGGTAAACAAGACGCATAAGGTATAATTACGCGATTCGATTACTGTATTTGGTGTAGATTTACTAGCTCTAAATGTGGGTTTTCTTTCCTTTTGACTCCTTTGGTGTTAGTCGACTTTACTACTCCGTGGGGAACATGATCCCTTTTATCATTTGGAAGGTAGATTTTTAAACCTTGTGAATCGTTGCAACACACATCATTTTTTGACATGCTTAATAGCCAACAATGCCTTGCGTTATCCCGCAGTATCATGCAGGACAGGGCAGAGAGCGAGAGGGTGATAAGGCCACCACCAGCTAGTTTAAAAGCTCATCTCTTAGCAAGGGAGAATCGCTCCGCATATTTGATAGCCCTAATTTATTCATTAACCTTTTAGTTGTAAAAGATGACCTGGAATTCGCATGCTCCTAATTCAGTTCCTGTCCATTTTAATTTAATCATTTTTACCCAAATTTTTTAATTAAGTCATTCTAGCTACCCCAGTCAATAGGGACGCACAAAAGACGCCCAAGATAGTCTTTTCTTGCATGTCAAGCAATGAGTGTAATGATATTCACCTGCATTCCTTGAAAAAATTTTCAAATCAAGACAATTTTGCAGCTGACATGGCGGGTAGTCATCTTTCCGGACCAAAAATGCCACTGTCTTGTCCCCAAAATGACCACTTTCTGATTGGTTTAGATTGGCAATTGCCTTGTCGCCGATGACCAATCAGATAAAAGCAGCAACTTCTTTATGCCACCCCCCAGCGCCAACTCCGTAGCTGCCAAATTCCCTCTCTACAGTTGAAATGTCCACAATGCTACACAGTCCTCTCCTTCCTTTTCAAATCCTCAGATGTGATTAGTCAAAAGTACATCAGCTCTTTAAATGAAGCAAACCCCTGCTTGTATCCTACTTTTATCGCCCAACTGTCTGTCACTATGCTAACGCAAGGGAACAGCGGGATAGTCACTTCAGGAAATGTCAAGGAAACAAGAATGCGCTGCTTCTTTTCTTGCTACAAAACTACAATTCCTCTTTCTTCTCTCCCCCGCCCTGCAGGTTTTGCAAGGCCGGGTCCAGTCCTGACTAGGCTCATTGGGTAGGCAGATCTCAACAAAGATTGCTTGGCTTCCTCCACCGATACATCACTAAGCAAGGTAGGCATGATCTTTCTAAGTTGAAGTGGATGGTGGAATGTGGGTCGTCCAGGGCGAAGTCACAATAGGCACGTTCTCTAAACGGATGATCGAGGCAACCTCATTCCAAACAAAGGGCAAAGAAGGGGAAGAAAAACCGTTAGTCTCCGTCAAAAACTCTCGCAATTACGCTATTCTGCGGGAAGCGCACCCTCCCTGCGTTTGGGACAAAGCAGACAGACTTACTCGAAGTTGTAAATGCCCAAAACAAATTGACTCCCACTAGACCTTAACTAATGGCAGCATAGGAGTTCACTTCCGTAAGTAATCTTCTTCCACAGACAACTCCAGAATCCCCCGCGAAGAGTGAAGATAAGTCACAACGCGACGTCCCCTCGTTTCCCAATTACCAACTCGACAAAATTACATTTCCAATTGTAAAAAAAAGTGCTTTCTTTTTAATCTATAAAATGTAGCCAAATGGAAAGTCTTCTTGCAAGTTCTCTAACCCAAGTAAATCCACGCAAATAGTGATTGGTCATTTCAAAGTAGCTGGCAAATTTTAAACTGCTGACAGGCTTGAACACAGCACAATCATCACCATCCGTGAGCTACTACCCAGCATCCATGACAAGACAGGTACCAACACGTCGATGTGGTAACCACCGCGGCCACGGTGATCACGACACCTGTCGGCCAAATTTGCATACCCGACACACACACACACACACACAACCACCTAATCTAAAATTTAAATTATCAACCCTCTTCCTCAGACGCTGTTAATGCCTCCGAGGCGCTAAAACGGGAGGCGGAGAGTTTTTTATAAAAAGGCGCCACATCATCCCAATGGGCGAGTTGACAAAAAATGCGTCTATGTACAGATGGATATGGCATCGCACAGTGAAAAAAAAAAGATATGCAGCACTGACAGGCCTAGATACGCATGGGTATGATGCGCTTCTTTGACCTCCGCTTCAGCTTAAGGAGGGTGAAGAGGTTATCGACCTCCGGTTGGACAGAAGGAGCGGGTTGGTGGGGTGCTGTCACTGGGGTTCCAGTCGGCGTTGCGGTCGTCTTAGCTTTAGAAAGTGGAAGAGATTAGGTTTAAAACAAAAAGCGCGGTTCTCAACTTTCCCCTTCCTTTGACACACCCACAACTCACAAGCTAGTCGTGCCCTGAGAGCAGTTATAATTTCTGGTTCCTCGATAAGCCTCTTGAAGAGATGTATAGTGTCGGTGAGGAGAATCTCCAAATCTTCGACAGTGTTAATCTTCTCCTAAAAAAAGCAGACTATCTCGATGCGTTTATGGTTTGAAAGGGCGGGGAACAAGTCGTCGGATGACTCACAGGAACCGTGACCGAGTTGACAGGGGGTACAAGCCGTCGCATTGTAGTGATTGTCTGGTCCAGATGGGCAATGTCCGCAACTCGAAGGCGTCCGGGCTGACTGGAGGCCCGCAAGATGTGCAGAGCTCGTGCTTGTCTTGACATGGGGGAGACGTTCGGCTGAAAAATGGCATCAATACTTAATTTCGCATTCACAATTGACAAAGCTTTTGCCATGATACTTCGGTGGTCCACTGACTCGGGAGACCGAACATTTTCAAGTAACCAGACAGATCGTAACTTAAACAGCGTCCGGGCGTCATTCCCAACCAGACTAGTGCCTCGATCACCAGCCCACCTCAATGTTTGGTCAGTCTCCACCTTTCTCGACGGGGGCGCCAGATTTCGGCGTTAGCAACCGATGGACGCACACACGCCCCATTGTTCCGCGACGTGCGCCTTTGTTTATTGCTATGGGCAGATTGGTTTCCGCCCCAACAACTACGCCAGATGCTGTCTGTAGAGCCGAATGCGCCTGTTGTCAATGTTGTCCATGTTGCCATGGTACTTCTCTAAGGCGGGAAGACGTGCATCAACTGGTTGGATAGAGGTGGTGTGATTTTGGACGAAAAGCGACTGAGTCACCTGCGCATGCACTCAATACCCTATTTCCACACCTGTTCACCCATCCCTCTGCTTAGTGGACAAAACTGGTTGAACTGAAATTCCCTCGCATCAGATGCATCGATGAATTAATGTTTTCGAGGCCATGAGTAACTTGAAGTTGACAGGTCAAAAAGGTGCGTGCTGGAGCAGCGTAGTGAAGGTGTTATAAATGGATGAAAACAGCATCCCACCTTCACTGATCACGTGATCAACATGGTGTCTGAGTCAGCACTTGTCACAAATGCGTTTGGACGTATTCCTTGTTGCCGTCAGACTGGACATCGGTAGGAGATGCGTTCTAGCATTGCATTTATGCATTCCTTAACTTGAGGATTCTCCAGTCTTGTGTGGTTTGAAGTCCATGATGATAGGAAGGAGCTCCGTCTATGCAACTTGTGTTACCTGTCTCTCCACCTTCGTACCATAACAACAACCAGAGATGCCTCGGACACCGATTTCATAGACCACTTTTACCAGAGACCTACTTTGTTCGAAAACAAGCGGGAATAAACTAAATGACCTTAAAAAATTCGGAGTTGAAAGATGACAGAGTGGATCATTAGGTGCCAAAGAGAGGCTTAAGAAATGCTACTGAGACACTGCATCAAATTAAGCCTGTTTTAAATAAAAAATGTCCACTAGGCGATGAATCAACATCAACGCGATGAAAAGATGAGAATCAGACGTTGTCGCTAAAGTCACGTGCTCCTATGACCTCCAGTCCAGGTCAAAAGGCGTAGCGGGTAATCTGGAGTCCAGCACGCACACTTTGATAACAAATCATAGTCCGGGCCCCAAGGCCACGGAAATAACTGGCATTTTCCGTTCGCTGTCTCTTGACTCCCTTTTGTTCCATGGAGGCAGGATTAAGAGGACGCACGAGATGAGTTCACACTCACTAACAAACTGACAATTTGTCGAGTTTAAGAGTAGATAAAAAAAGGAACCCCAGGAACTGGCCGATCCATCGATGCATTCTACGCGAAATAAAAGCTGCTTAAAATGTAAACTTCTCCAGAAAGATCTTGTAATGCCTCCCCTCGTGATCAGCAAACGGGGTCTCTTGATTAAGCATTTCGCGACGTTGCTAAGAAAGAGGGAAAGGTTTAACGTCAATGCCAGGGGCAACATCGGGAATCAACTTTCAAAGTAAAGAGTTCTTTTAAAGTGGTTTTGGCTTTAAGTTCGCAAGCTGGAAGATAAGACCACCTTTATGGAATTTCGTTTTAAAGCACTCCGTTTAGGAGGACAGAAACTCGATGAGACGCCACTGCTATCCTTCAAACAGATATCACATGGAAACTTCAAGTAACCGTCAGGTGACTAAATAACAAATCATTAAGGATGACTTGGTCCTTATGGGAAAATGAGACAGACAATTTATGCCCAAACTATATAGTGCGGTGTCTCAGAGAGCAAACATCAAAAGGTCGTCAAAAGTGGCCTCCATTTGGGGGTTAACGACGCGCCCAAGTGCAATAAAGATTTGTGTACCCATCTGACGGATATCGTAGCGTCTGCGACGGTAGCATATGTTGACTGAGAGACATCAGCACAAGGTTCACAAGCCATCTGTCGCAGTGGGGCGTGTGTGTGTGTGTGATAGGCATCACTAGCTAGTGGACGAGTGGAGGGGGGGGAGGCAGGACAGGGCGGTGGGAAAACACGTGTCGCGCGCATACACGTGCTGCGCCCTGTGGACTCGACCACGCGGACACACTCTCCCACACATGGCGGGACAGGTGCCACCCTGGCTGAGTCAGCGCACCTCCACTGCGTCCATGATTCCCTTTTCCCCTGCCCTCTCGCGGCCCCTCCAGTGGAGATTAACAATCTGTTTTGCATAGAATGGGCCTCCCAATAGCGAACGTCAATTATTGGAGTCTAGCTTAGCAAATTATGATAAATTAGATGTCGTTCTCCACTTCCCATTTAGCTAGATAAAGAATCTGGATTGCTTTTTTTTACTAAAAAGCTAGCCTTTACCAGTGGGACACACGCGAAGCTATAATTAACGGGGAATTCCCTTTCGAAGAAATCAACTCCATCTGGGTGCCTATTTCGCTTCCCAAAGTAACTCCTCGCACAAATTTTAAGTTCTACTGGGCTAGCACAGTTTGAGTATCTTCTAGGAAGTATCAGGAAAGATTTAGCAATAGTTTAATTGTATCTTCGAAAACTTTGTCAGCCTCGCCTTATCAACTACTTCACCAAAGCTGCATGAATAGGTACAAATCCTGGTTGGAATTCACCATTAAATCTGAGCAATGTGAAATCTTCCATGAACCAAATGACACTCAAGCAGCAACATGGAATCAGCGACGGACCACTTCACCTCTTTCAATCAGTTCACTCTGAAAGCTAAATGGTTAGAGGAGCAGTTTTTTATTCAATCAATGAGAAACAAGGCTACTTATTCGTTGATCTGAGAACAGAAGCAGCCATTAAGCTTTGTCTCATCTGTTTGACGGCATAGTCAACAACACAGGCCCTTCAGGCTTGTACTTCCTCCCTTCCATGAGATGGAACATAACGACCTCAGTGGGAAGCAAAATCTGTCAAACTTATGAATTGGGTAATGCGCGAAATGGTGATGTCAGAAATATGCCGAACATCGCGTCCTCTCATTCACCTAATTCAATAGGAAACGGGAAATTCGGTGAATAAATCACCGATCCATCCAGGACGGGATGGGTTAATTTCGAGGAAGCAAATAAACCCCTCATGATTGAAATCAAGGTAAGAATTGCGACTAGTTACCACTCATGTATTAACAACTTTATGCTCCACTAGTTGAGGTTCAATTCATTCCATTTACATGAAGGCAACCTCTATCCTGGCTTGCTAACTTAAAGAGGTAAGCCTCACTCGTCTGTTATTGGATAACAATATTTAAAATAGGGGCTGTATAGTAAAATAGAGTAGAAAAATGAAAAATGCGGGTTCTGGAAACTTCTAACTTGGGCTCCTAAGGTGGTGTAGGGTGGTAACTCTCGGTTTTCTTCCCTGACGTTGATGACATCTGGTCTCTTAAAAAATCTGAATGCAAAACATGAAATGGGTAAACTATTCAATCTGAGGCACTACAGAAACAAATTGAAAAGGTCAACTAGTCCACAAATATTTTCTTTTTACGTTTTCAACGCGGTTCAAACAGTTCTCTCAGCAATAACCCTTCTCTTAGGCGGAGTACTTATTTTCTAGCATAAAGGGCATCGTAGTTGATGCTGTAAAAAGGAAAGCCATGTATCTGTGCCAAAATAGGCCAAAAAGAGGCCGAGACATACCGATGACGGCATTAGCAATGTCAGTACTAAATCCCCAGGCCTGTGGATAAGCGTCCGCAACAGAACACGCTACTGATCAAATGAGGCCACGCGCGAGCACGCGCAACCAAAGCCCACTAATCCGCTGTGCGGAGGCGCCAGTAGCCAATAGGCTGTGGGCGCACGTGCCTCCAAGAGAAGCGCATTGGCTTACTTACGCATGCACGCACGCACACATTTGCTCCAAGATTGCACTAATTTCTTCCCTTCCTCCCACGTCCCCCCGCTTCCCTCCGCCTCGCATGCACGTGGGATGAGTCACCACAAATTCGCTAAGGGTGTTCGCAATGTGGGGCGAGGGCGCAGTGTCCCACCAAATCAATGCGAGAGGAGTGGTGAGATGGGAATATGTGGGAAAGGGGAGGGCGTGGGAAAGGGAGGATGAGAGTATATATTTCTTTTCTAGATGTGACGGGAGAGGCAGGTGTGCTATTACCTGGGAATTTGCTCTGGACCTGGGACTAGGCGTAAATGGTAATGCAAACGAAGCCTGAAGCGGTTTGAGTTAAAAAGTGGAACAAATGGGGAGCGATTTTCCAAAAAGAGAAAGTGGTGTATCTTAAAAAACTTCTGGAAATTTTTAAATTACTTTGATACTAATATGATCTAGTCGAGTAAAAATAAAAATATTGGCAACTTTTTCTTGTAGTAATAGTTTCTCGTCATTCTTGGAACTCGAGATGGTACCAGGCCATCAAAATCAACTCCCTTGATAGCATAACCTTTACCCCGCCTTCTTAATGGGGGGAATTCAATCAGTACCAACATGGAAATTTCGAAGTAGCAACAAATCATTTTTCAATAACGTAATACCCACTACTTTTTCTTCGTATAAAGTAGGACAATGCACGCTAGCTTCTCAGGATTTTTTCGTTTTTAATCCTTTGACAATTTGATTTACGAAGCATACAAACTACCCTAAATTTTAAACCTTAAAATTGTTTATTTTCGTAACTTTTACGTGCGGACAATTTGTCATCCTAAAAGCAGTGTTGCCGATACCTCAAATAGCCGCTAAAATTAAGCTACACACGAGTAACACAGCATCCTTATATGGGATGGGGGGACGGTTGCATGGGTCCTATTGGTCAATCTGGTGCGCCAGATACTAGTCTCAGCCAATCAGAAAAGCGACGACAAAGGAAAGAAACCCACATTTAGAGCTAGTAAATCTACACCAAATACAGTAATCGAATCGCGTAATTATACCTTATGCGTCTTGTTTACCTAGACCGATACTGATTACTAGCTTAAAGCAATCGAAAAAAAATAGTACAGATTACCCTTTTTGAGTATTGGGGATGCAATTGGAGGGCACAAGATGTCACTCCCTCTTCCACACACACACACACACACACACACATACTCGTCGTTGGCAATGAGTGATTGGGTGATGAGTGATCGGCCAATACATCGACTCGGTGTAGGTCCAGTGACAGTGTAATCGCTCCAAAGTAGACACAAGTCCCAAGGTCAACAATGCTTCCCTCAGATTGATGCAAGAACTGCGTAATTGTGAAACACTGAGGCTGAGTGAAAGCGGAAAAGTAGCAAATAAACAACGGTAGAACAGTGGCGACACTCTAGTCAACTCAGGTGAGTTTAGCTGCAAGAGGAATCAGTTGCAGCGGCGAGACAGGGCAAAACCAACGCGGCAGAAGGATAACAGTAGTAGCAGCAGTAGTAGCAGCTCAGCAAGAAGATCGAATGGCAGAATCGTTGGAGAAGGGGAATGGAATGCAGGTTACTTTTGAGCTGAAGTGGAGAAGATGGTGTTGGGGGAATGGAAGTCCAGTGAGACTTGGATGTGGACCATGTCCCACAGTAACTGCTTCCGTGTGTCAACAGCAGGTAGTGGAGAATGAGAGGCAGTGTGGGTAGAACTCCACTGGATGCTCAGTGGGAAGTGGTTGAGACACTGGATGTCCACCCCAATCCATCACTGACCCAAGCCGTGTGACAGGGTGTTTGTCATAGCCCAACGCCACAGAACACATATTACCTGATGCCCACCGAATGAATCGGCATTGTCGAGGTGAGTGGGTGGTGAGAGGGTAAGTTTGAACGGAGTGGACGATGCTCCTAACAAGGAGCGTGTGTAATGGCGCGGGAGCACCTTGTACCAGTCACGCACACACCACCTCGCATGTCAAGGCCGCAGACAGTTGCAGAGGTGAGGGATGGAAGAAGGAAGAGGCATTGCCGATGGACATGTAGATGGAGATGGCGATGAAGATGGCGATGGAGCAAATGAGGCAGGATATGGTGGATGGAGGTGTAGTATAGGGAAGGAAAAAGTGAGGAGGTGGGAGGGGGGGAAGGTGGGAGGCAGAGGACTGATGTGGATGGTGCTAATGATGAACATCTGGTGGGACGTTGACGACTGCCAGATGGTGGATGGTGGATGGTGGATGGTGGATGGTGGATGGTGGATGGTGGATAGTAGATGGTGGGCACATTCGATGTTGACGATTGGAGTTATGCTTGGGGCTTTGTAATGTGTGGAAGTAAGGGGAGCACATCAGTCCTGGTGTGTCCCCTCTCACCAGTCAATCAGTGCATTGTGCATGATCCTCCCCCCACTCCTTGCACCGTTGCCTCCCCTCTGATGTGCGTGCGTGTCTGTGTGGTTCTGAAAGACGATGAGGTCCTCCTACTGGGTGCGAACCCTTCCCCTCTTCCAACGCGGGATGGAGGGATCGATGAAGAAGTGAATGTGGGAGTAATCTGTCTGCTCCCAAGGTGTGTTTGGCATGTTGAGTGATGAATTGGGTGGAGGAAGGAGTGCACGACGTTGGCAGAAGCATTGAAATCAATACGAAAAAAAGAAGTAATGAGAGTGAGGAATTCGCCTCCAATCAGTGCATTCTATGCTGTCACGGAAAGCGTCGATCACGAATACACACATCTCATCCCCTGTGTCCTCTCGTCTCGTGGCCCTCTCAACCGTGGAGGTGTGGACGTTGATGCATTTGACCTCGTGCTGAGAACGGTGGGGAAGGGGGTTACAAATGAAATGAAATGAAGTGAAATGTGTTGAAGTGAGGTGAGGTGAGGTGAAGTGAGATGAAGTGAGGTGGAGTGTAAAGAGTGGATTCACATGCCTTGGAGATGGATGGCTTGGTTGAAAAGGTGGTCGATGTGGTGGGGAGGACGCCTGTTGACGTGACATGGATTTCGAAAGGCTTTCACCGGTCCTGTCTACCAATAGAACTAGCAGTTCACTCCTTACTTTGCGTCTCAGTAAGTGGACTGCGTTGGACCTGCCATCTCTCCAGCCATTGGTGTTAGGCTGAAGCAGTTGCACCGGTTGGGAAATGACTGAGTGGGAATAGTGGGAGAGCGCTTTGTTGGTGTCATTCCTTCAGCCCTGCTATGAGGTGGTTCTCTGCCAGTAGGCATTGCCATCAAATCGGACAGTGATTAGTGACACTGCCTCAGACCTCCACCTTACACGCGATCTGTAGTTTGTTTTGCTCTAGCTTGATGTGTTAGGCGGCAGGATTACCTGCTCAGGTAGTGTCAGATGGAGCAGTTGGAGTGGAGGGAAAGGAGGCAATCGGATGGATTGCAGCTCTCGTTGGTGGCTGTTTTGGCCACACAGAAGAGATTTCCCATCCCAATGGGTGCGAATTGAGAGGCGAAGACCACGGGAGCATGGGTTTTTGTCCACATTTCCTCAGTCAGAAAGGAGATGCTTGGTTGAGGCTTCCATCATTGGTCGCAGAGTGGTGACACCAACTGCATCATCGTGGTCACGGGGGTGGTGCAGCACGTGAAGGAATGAGAGCGAAAGGAAAATCGAAGACCGAAAATCGATGTGCACACAAGTGCCGTTCACGAGGCATCAGAGTAGGAGTAAGGAAGGGGGTGGTGTTAATGTTGGTGTTGGTGTTGAGGGTGGTGTTGAGGGTGGGCGGTGGAGGGGTTGGGGTTGGGGTTGGGGTTGGGGTGGGGGTGAGGGTGGGGGTGGGGGTAGGAGTAGGGGAGGGTATGTGTGAAATGCACACTGCAAGAGGACTGCAAGAGGGAGTTATCGATCGGTGGAATCAATGAACCAGCAAGGACGAGGTCTGCACGTGCATGCACCACAGATTGGAGCCGAATGGAGCTGAGTGAAGCTGAGTGGAGCCGAGGAGAGCAGAGAAGGTGAAAGCAGAGTGGAGCAGATTTGGCTGAAGCAAGTCAGGACAGAAGAGAGTAGAAGAGAGAAGTTGTGCTGGTGGTGGTAGTTGTGGTGGTGGTGGTGGTGGTGGTGGTGGAGGAGGAGGAGGAGGAGGAGGTGAGAGGGGGATATTGGGGGCGAGTGGAGGAATGTTTCTTAAACAGCCATCACCACACAGCCTTGTTCACACTTTCTCCTCATTCTCCTCATGACTCCGACACTTCTCCTTATCTCGCGTTCACTTGCATGCAACCATGGAGGCTGCATTGAGAAGTCGATTGTAGCTAACTATCGGCTAAAGGTGGTGTCGATTGGGACTACTGACTACTGTCCATCTCACTTTATTGAATTGCAGTTCATTATGTGCTGTGCTGAGGTGGTACATCTGAGGCGAACGAGCACAGCTGGCTCAACACCGTGGTGTCTTTCACTACCAGTGGTTGACTGACCTCACCACCACCACCACCACCACCACCACCACCACCACCACCACCACCACCACCACCACCACCACCACCACCACCACCACCACCACCACCACCACCACCACCACCACCACCACCACCACCACCACCACCACCACCACCACCACCACCACCACCACCACCACCACCATTATGGGTAGTAGCGACAGCAAGAATTATGATGGTGGCAATGGGGGAGGCTGTGCTGTGAGGTCGCAGGCATGGCAGAGGCGACGTGTTACCCCCACTGCCACCATCGTCAACACATGACCCTCACCCAGCTTCACCATCATCATCAACAGCACATCCATGCATGTTGTGTTTGGGGGGTGAGGTGTGAGGGTGGTGGCTTCGCCCTTGCAATTGGTGCGGAGTCATTTAGTCTGGCTGCACGACTGCTTCCTCACTCATCACGTGACGTCTGTGGTTGAGACCCTTGCAAAGTGTTGTAGTGAGAAGTGCCATTTGTGTAGAGCACATGGAGAAAGAGAGTGGAAGACGATGCATCAGCACGTGGCCAACACCTGCCCTAGCCTCAGCGTCCTCAACAAACAAGAGTGTTGCTTGCCTCATCCCACTGGGAATGCTATAAGGGGAGGGAGAAGTGAACGGGGTCCTTGTTACCACACCCTCTTCATCCCTTCTTTGAATCTGGTCCACGTGTTTACCGTTTGATGGGACTTTTGTTGTGGTGGTGGGTGTGGCCCTCATCGCTTTCACTGCAGCATCCGCGTGGTGAGTCATTGCGTTCGTTCTGTCTACTCGCCACTTTTTATCTCCAGTCACGTTGCTAGCCTGGACCGTCGTGGCCACCAGACGCGAGGCAGGACAAGGCCACTGCCCATGTGTACATTGAGATGTTGGTGTCGTCGGTGGAACAGGGGAAAGTAACGCCAACACAGAGTCTGGCTTTGGTCGACAAAGCAGTGCTGAATGGCTTCAACAGCAATGCTGTGAATGGTGCAGGTCTTCCGTCGTCTCGCATCGTCTCGCATCGAAAACACAATGGACGTCCATCGTGTGCGTGCTAATCATGCAAACCATGAGCCACCTCTAATCGTGTCCTGCAAAATGTGCACACACAGGAGGCAATGAGCAAAGCCTTGAAAGTTTTGAATTGCATCTCCCCACACCGACGTTATGAGGAGCAATTCAACATGGATGGATTGCGCTTGCAGGTGACTTGAGATGTGCACGATGCCAGAGGCATGGAATTGGAGAATGCAATCTGGAGAACAGACCCGCATCTCAGTGCTCAAGTCTTTGGAACGAACTTGCCCTCCTGGCGTTGTAGTCACTTTACTTGCAACGCGGGGATGATAGACATAAAGAGCCTTCGTGAGGTGGGGAGCATCTCGACTGACAACTTTGGTTGCGTGTGCGCTGTAAATTGGCGGCATGGAGGCTGAAGCAGAGGACAATGGAATGGTGCTGCAACGGCTGCTTCATCACACCCAGTGCACCAGTGCGGCCACCCAATTCTGTGAAGACCTGTCGGTGAAGCAGTCGCTCCGATCTGAGATGTGGAGCTAAGTGCGTCGCAATAGCTGGCAAAGTCGACTCTGCCCCTTTCTTGTAATGCGAGTGGAGAACAGCCAACAGGAATGAAGGAGAATGTTCAAACAACCCTCCTCTAGCACTGGAACGGTGTCAAAGTCGTCAACTCTTCACGACGCAGATTGGATTACACAAAGCTGGCTCGACTGCGGTGGGGCAGGAGACCGTCTGGCAAGACTGCGTGAGTGTGTGGATGGATAATGGATGGCGGAGGTTCCTTGCTCGCGGCCTACCCTGCCACCAACTTGTGTAAATCTGATATTGACAGGTGACAAATGTGCTTCATTTAGGTGACTAAAATTGTAAATTCGTTTTACTGTGACTTAGCAATTCTACTGAGCTTTACTTGTCATTGATGCATTTACCAAACCTCTATTTTATGCTTTTCCGTGCCCTTGTGAAGGTCGGTGTGTGCCCCTTTGCAGATAAAATATTATCGGTTTGTAATTTAATGAGATATCCTTCATTTTACAAGTACTTGTCACCTTCTTTTAACTGCTGGACGACTTTTTTGTTGAGATGTAGCAGTAAAACAAGCTCCACATGTAAAGCAGTCGATTTAAGTCTCTTATAATGATTTTATGTATAAATGACAGGAAACACTTTTGCAATTTTTAAAAGTGATTTTACTTGTATTTACTAAAATAAAAGTTACAAATAACGAAGCGGCTGTTTGCTTTCAATGATGACTGTGTGCACACAACTGTCAAATCGCCAAAGGCAGATCAGAGTGACACCACACCCACACCACCTCGGTGCCAACCTTGGCAATCAGGTAATCGCGCTAAGGATCGAGATGAAGTGTTGAGCTAGTTTTTCTCGATCAAAGGGAAGGTCTGTAAACCATGAAGACCGAAAGGCAACGGGAAGGATCGTGTGTTCTCTGTTTCGTCCTATGTCCACTGTAGTGTGTCACCTGTGATTTGAATGAAGCGAGATTGGCGCGCCACAATACCTAAAGAATGTGTCATGTGGACAGTGAATGAAGCCACCGACAGCCACGTTAAGCCCTGATTCGAGCTACCAGCCATGACAATCGCTAAAAACCTGTTGTCAAGACAATAAATTTGATTGGTAGTTTTTAGGTAACAAAAAGTGCTTTGTTCACTGCATCGCACACCATTGGCTTATGCGATGTCTAACGCTGAGTGACCGACGGGCTGATTAATAGCCTGGATGGCCGACAGGCTGAATAATGGTGGGAGGTGTCCTCCGCTGACTGATCAAATATGCCATTGGTTGTGCTCAAACGATCCACCACCACCACCGCAACGTAACTACGGCACTCTCCTTCCTTTGCCTCTCTCTCTCTCTCTCCCACCCTGTGTGCGTGTGGTGCTCTGCACACACTATTGTTAATTTGTATTGGTTTACTGCAGTCAGGAGGCATCTTTTCTGTATGGTACACCTGCAAGATGTACAACTTGGAGGTGATCACGAAAGAAAGAAGTCGGGTAAATCAATAGAGAGAAAGCCTAGTTGTCATTTCTCACCAGGTAGCGCAGAGCAATACAAAGGAATGTGAGACTGCTAAGAGTGACAAATTCTAATCTCAAAAAGACTAGCTTCTCTCGCTGCCCCTCCTCCTCCTTATAAACATCATTGCATCTTCATCATCCCATCTATACTATTGTTGATCCTTCCCAGTTCCCCAAGTGATAGTCATCGCGCTAGTCAAACACTTCGTGACGGCGGTCTTGGACAATAGTGTGGTGACAGGCCATAAGATAAGATTAAATTGACAACCTACAGAGGCAGAATCATTGCAGCACAGCCCAGTCTTGCCTATGCTAGTGGGTTATGAGAGCTTTGATTGTGAGGGACTCGGGGCGGAAGGATGAGTGAATGATTGGACCAGTAAACCAGCAACAGGACGTACATAAAAGTAGGCTTTTTTGGGTGGCTGTGACCTCATTCCTTGTTATAACAGCATTACATTTGGTCCTAACACAACTTTTTAGCACCACAACATGCATCTCAAACACTTGTTGCATAGAAACGTCTGTCTAGGAACATAGTAACACCAATCCTCTCCCATCCTGTTGTAGGACAACACAGCTGTCATTGCCAGGACCACACGCACGCACTGACGAGGTTTGACAACGACAGGGTAGCAACTGAGCAGATTTGGCTTAAGCTGTTGCTCACTTAATCTTGT
Source organism: Taenia crassiceps (assembly GCA_023375655.1). Classification (NCBI taxonomy): domain Eukaryota; kingdom Metazoa; phylum Platyhelminthes; class Cestoda; order Cyclophyllidea; family Taeniidae; genus Taenia; species Taenia crassiceps. Next base: position 3,446,798 of record JAKROA010000005.1, on the reverse strand, counting down.
TTTCAGAGCAAAAAAAATGCTTTTTGCAGTTTGATTTTAACTTTAAGTAAGTAAATGGATAACCAGTAGCCTTTTTATTAACTTTGTCCTGGAGAGTAAAAATTAGTCCTACCAACTTTCCTTAACCTCGGAGAAGATACAAAGTGGGAGGAATGCATCATACAGATGGGGTTAAAGTGCCGCGGAGGAGATTAATTTGACAGCTCCCACAAGAAAAGGGCGGATCTGCTGCAAACTATGAAACTTTTTAAGAACATTGATAGGCTATTGTGGTTGCTACTTAAATACTCAACAGTAGTCCGCGAAGCTCCCTCAAGCCATTTAGCCATCAGAGAGAAGGATCTCTCCAAATTATCTAAATAGCCTCCACCTTATTTTATTCTGTTGCGCAGTCACATAGAAATTGTCGCAAGACAATTCCTATCCATTAACGAAACGCTTCTCCGCAAAGTTGGTCTCTCTGGAAAACAATGATAGGTTATCAATGTGGCTACTTAAATAAATAGCAGTAGCACGTATATACTTTTCGCGTATTCAATAATCAGTTAGAACCATCACACAAATTTATTTGACAAGCATCATTCTATCACTTAGCTTGTGGATTTCGTCATATTCTTGTTTACCAAGACAAGCACGTAAAAGCGACAGAGCAGCAAATCGATAGTCAGTTTGCGCGGCCAAGGTTGGCTCACACGCTTTGCAAAGCGCAGGCCCTAATACTGAATTATTGATCGTCGAAATCGATAGACGCCCGTCAAGGGGCGAGGCACGCGCATGCGTGCGCGCAGGAGCGGCGCCAGGGGCATGCACTCTCGTGTAAAGAGGGAGACTAGCAGAAGGGTGATGGCGTTGCTATAGCCCTTTCATTATTTTGAATTTCTCGTACATGGAAAATGAGGAAAAAATGAGGTCCAGACGAGAGGTATGGTATTCTATGCCTGTATAGCGTGATACGTCCCTCGAGGTATTCTATGTGTTGCAGTAGAAATCATCTTCCACGTTCTCAACTTATTCATTGTAGAGAATCGGTGCAACGATGGGATATCGACTATGAAGATAAAAAAAAAACAAAGAAAATTTTCCATTTATAGCAGTTTAAGGGGTCATATCCAATTCTCATTGGAACCAGTTTGTGTCAGGTAGGCTAGAGTTTGTACCTCCCTTAGTTTGGGTTCCTCAGCCTTGATGCCAATCCCACCGCTTACCTCTTTCTATTCACCAGCTCAGGTACCATCAATGACTCCTTTAAATAAAAACAAGTCCAAGTATACGTGCGTGGCGAAAAAGCCGGTTCTCATGACTTAATAAGCATTAGTGTTGTAGCTCAATAATTATAAGGCATAAAAAATTAATTCAGAGTTGTAACAGCAAAAGTAACCATAATTGAAAATTGCAGCATTTGATAAAAAAAGGAGAGGAGTATTTTGTACTGCATTTGCATTTCACACAAGGTGCCATTAGCGTCTCCAGCTCGCAGTGGGCTGGGTTCCATTTAAAGCGGTTAGGGGAGATGAACGACAACGACAGGCGATAAAAGGTCAAGTGGAGGGGATATATTGTTGGTATTCTACGCAGTTCTATATTGCCCCTGCTTCAGATGGAGTGGGAATACTCGTAAAACTTTCTCATTTCCGTTCATTGCCTACTTAAAAAAAACAGTAGCGGGATGCTTGAATCACCTTTGTTCCAAACAAGGAAAATCGTTTATTTGAAATATTTTTAGGCAACATATCCAATAATTTAGTTTGATTCTTCGTTTATGAGAGTGAATAGGGCTGTGAAATTTCTTTGTTAACTAGAAGGCATTGGAATCAGTTTAAAAATGATAAAACCCAGCTCTATCTCCTCCTACTACTGCTTCATTTTTTACCCTTCAGCTGTCTCATGTTTCATATGAGGTAATGTGGTCAATTAATATTTTTTAAATAAAGGTAGCAGCTTGTACCTCTTCTTAGCTTTTGGCCTGTTTAGGGGCCTCCTATCGCAGTGCCTTGCAAGGCAGTTAAAAAAAACCGGTATTGGAGTCGGCAATGCATCCATCCTTTGACCGCCCGACTGACAGACAGCAGTTTAGCACCGTGTTTTTTAGAACTTTGAATCCAGCACTCCATCAATGCCATCAGTATTGACCGTTCGGTCTGTTCCACAGCCAACTGCAGGTCTCGCACCAACAACACGACATTGGACAGGAAAGAGCTTCACAAACCACAACGTGCAGAGGAGTGTGCGTGTACACGAGTGATTGCTACCAGGCGAAGAGACGAAGATACAGACAGGCAGGCAGGCAGGCTGAGAGCTAGGTGCACAAGCGGTGAGGTGGAGAGGGGTGACAGAGTTCGAGGTCGACGCCAATGTCGATGGAAGGAGTGGAAGGGGAGAGGGGGATTACAGCAGAAATGCTATAAGACTGGCGAAGGTGTACCCATGACTGTCTGCCAGCCTAAATTTAATTTCCAGTCGCAAAAATAGTGTTAAACGGCTCTTGCATCCACCTAGGTGGCAAGACATCTCGCCAGACATTGGATCAAACGAATTTATTATCGAGAACGGGAATTTTCACGCCTAGAAATATGCATCAACCTTGAAGAAATCATCACGAAATTCCATCTACTCAATGCATTTATCTACAATAATATTTCACTGCTGCGCCTTGTCTAGTCATCGTTCGACAAAGTTGTCGTGACGCCTCCATGACTCCATGACTGAAGAGCAGTCGAGGTCAGTGTTTATCCACGCCAATCAAATTATCATTTTCTGATGTATCGCAAGTTATAAGTGGATAGTTCAGTTGCAGAGAACACAATAAAGAGTACTGAGGCGGTAGAATGTCCAATTTCCATCCATTAATGGTGGACGCATGTCTACAAAGCCTCAGATGTGCCTGTCAGGTAGGTCATCGTCGCGAGTTATACCAGCGTCCTTAAACATATTTAGGCTTATCACTGCCTAAAATAAATCAGGTTTGTTAACAATTTACAATGGTTCACTCGCTGGCATTTCGGCCTCCCTGTCCAGTCTTAAGGGAATTTAGAATCGGGGTTAAGTAGTCAGTGAGTAGCACCATCTTTTACTTCGTGTCCAAATCTAGAGCGAAGGGAGGAAATGCACCGGAGAAGCACTTTGTCAAAGTAAAGCAAACGCCAAATAATAAATTTGTACCCTTTTTATTCCCATAATACTAGTAAATAAGCAATATCGAATTAGCAGTGTGTGTGTGTGTTTGTCAGTGACAGGTGTATTGTCCCACAAGAGAAGGGATGACTTTGTGTTGCCATGCCTTTCGACAGGCGTATCTGTGCATCGCATCATGTAGATGTGCGTTATGGATGGGTAGGTCTGTTTTTCAGTCGAAATGGAGCCTGTCACAACAAAGGAAGAGGCTAATAATAGCCTCAACGCACCAGATTGTGTAGGTTTTGTTTGAACTTCGTTTATGGATTTATTCATGCATTTTATTCATTCATCCCTCTCTTGTTCGGCCATTCCATATCCATCCACCGCCAGTGTGGACAGTCTACCTGTCCACGGCGTTGTTGCTTGACCTCGGTTCCCTAATGGATCCTGTCATTTCGGGTGCAAATGTGACAAGGCCAGTGACAAGGACGATAATCACCTCAGCCTTCTTAAGGCGAGCTTTTGCTGCTGTGTTGCCTAACGGAAGTAAGGACTGGGACTTTTTACAGAAGGTGAATAATGGATTTCGCACACAGGCGTACTTGTAGTGGAGAAAGGAAGGCACCAAAGTAGTGCTGTGTCAAGAGGCCGAAGTGGTAGCGGATATTTTGAGCATTGCCGATGACATGTTCGCTTACTCAACAAAGAACACTCCCCATCACTGTTGGGCCATCCAGTCGACCAGTCAGTTAGTTGGTCAGCCATCAAACAATACCGAGTGCCATGCAGTGCTCGAAAAAATCGTAGAATTGGCAATAGATTGTCACTTTTCACAAGTGCACCTGAACGAGACCCATTGAGCTAGTCACTCTCACCAGCACTTTCGTGGACGTGAATGCCAGTGACACGTCAATTTCTCACCATTTTAATCGCAGGACTGGACACAGGAGACACGATTTGCAATGCTTGAAGATGGAATGAGCGAGCAAAAGTCTGGCGAACGCACTTTCCTCGACCACTGCTGAGCTGTAGCAAAAGCCTGCAACGGAACCCTAACTTCGGGGGAGGGTTAGAGTCATGCGATTAGTGATGTGGGGATTTAATGCTGGTGGGGAGACGGCAGAGAGAGCACCATGAGGTCGTGTCCTCCAAGTGTCACCAAAAGGTTGGCCTACCTCACGGCTCTTAATGGCAACATTTTTCATTAAGTTGACCTCGTCTCGGTTTGAGGTTTGCTGTTTCCAAAAGGTGCTGACCTTCTCGTTGGGGAAGAGGCGCCAGGAGTAAAATTTCCTCTTCTGCCCCTATTCATCCGCATCTGTGCCTCCACCTCTGCAGACTGGTTGACCTACGGATGCAGAGGTACACCTCATAGACGTGGACGATGTCTGTAATGCCAGATTCTCCCCGAGAGATGAATAATGAGTAAAATGTTGGACGGCTCTCAATTAAGCTGGTTGTCAGTGCCGCGTCTTGCTACAGCAACTTGATGCAGCCTCTAGGGACTTGGCAAATGTCTAGGTGGGTATGACATCAATTATTCACGAGTGGTTCCCCCTTCCTATTTTGAAGCTTTGTTGACTGAATCTGATGGATATGCATCAGGCCTACCTCCTCTGCAAACAGGGTTCCTGACTCGGTCGTACAGTTGTGGAAGCCTCTCGTGGGGGGATTGTGGTAGTTTAAAGTACAAGTACGTAGAATTGATAAATGGTTAGCCTCTCCTGGCAATTTATCATCGCAGTCAGGGGACGTTGGTCTTCTTTACCGTGATTGGCTGCGTTCCACCACTATCTCCTACGATACAGCTTCGAAGATGTGGATGAAAAGGCGTCTGCATAGGAAATCGCTGAAACCAGTGGCTCGGTGGCCTGGCTGGAAAGCAAGCCCTAATCCCACAAGCCGAAGCAATGTAAAACCTTATTTTGTACAATAAGTATACATACGAGAAGAATCGCCCTTTGTATAGAGTAGTGGGAGGGGATGGGAGGAAAGAGGAGGCGGATGAAGGATGACGATCATTTTGCCCTAGTAATAGCATTAGGTGGCCAGACTGGGGTGGTGATAGAAATGGAGTAGAGTACTTGTTTCCAGGCTCAAAACCATTGATACGAACGGCAATCACGATAGTTTGCGTCTGGATGAAGGAAAGCCATCGCGTCTGAACCACGGCATTTGCCTCAGCCCTCCAGTACAGCAGTATTCTACACTCCAATATGCTACAATGATTTCCTGCGAATTTAGCACTTCAGTCACCGTCTATTTTGAGAGCGCGCTCTGCAAGTTATCCATTGAGAAGTCCCGCCTACGTGTAAATGCCTCACAGTGTCTGCATCGCAGAATTAGATGCTGCGAACAGCTCCATTTCTTTTTTACAAAAATATAGGCACTTAACTTGTCTATCACAAGTTAATGTTCCTTACCGTCTAGCCAGCATAGAGACTAGCGAGGATATTCTCAATGTTAGGCAACGGAATCCAGAGTCCCCTAACCGTGGAGGAGTGGAAAAGACAGGGTTCGACGAAGATTTTCTTGAACATCTGAACTACATTATTAATCAGCGAGCACGAGAAGTCACTCTGGGTAGGTGTGGAAGGAGCGGAAGTGTTGCATCAGCCAACATTCTGCCACCACAGGTGTTGAAAGTTGATGATGAACTTTCCTCTACTTCAGGGCAGTGACTGCCGGGCTTGGTCATGGTCTGAGGGAGCAAATTTGAGGATAATTGTGATTCTAGCTACTCTACTCCAGTAAGTTTGCAATAACGCCAGAGTACTCTGCCCCGGATATAATCACCCAGTGTCCTCATTATCATTACTTCTAGTGGTTTCGGTAGCAACTATCAGCGGCTGGTTAGATTTTATGTCTGCACAGATACTACTCAAGTCCACTAAGCAAGATTCAATACCCCCAAAGCAGTATTAGAGGTTTGAGATCCTTTAGGAGGCAAAAACATAGGCGTTGGAGAGATAATTCACCATCAATCCTAAAAGAAAGAATTCAACAGGTCGAAGATTCATGAAAGGCGATTTGTCTGCAGCAACAACTGAGAGGCGAACAATTCCATCAGGTTTTGCTGAGCTAGTCTGAAAGTGCTGTAAATAGTCAAGAAATTTTAGAAAACAGAGAGAGAGAACTCCTAGAAAATTTTTGTTTGGCATGAACTTTAAACTACGGTGCTGGTACCTTGCCTCTGTTTCGGTTATTGCGAGTCCTTCTCTGTGTATCAAAATACCTCGGTACGAAGCTGTAGGGAGTGTGCATCAAAAGCAGAATGTCACTCGTTCTGGATGTGATATCGACACGTTTAGTCCTCGGAAGGACAGCAGCGAGACAAGTGCAGCTGGAATGGACAACGTTCTTCGTCGAGAGCATTTATCGCTTTGCAATGCAAGGAAGGGCATTGTTGATTCACCTAAGCATGACAAAAATCACTGCCCTCTTCTACCAGACAAAAAAATACTGCGTCGATTTTCAAAAGTCGATGTTCATTCATTAGCCTTTTTATAAAGTACACTTTGGCCCATTTGGACATCAAAGCGATAAGCATCCTTCCTATAAGTGATATTTTGCGTTGTTTCTTGCTTAACCTTATTACCGAGGCGGTGACCTGGCCACCCCTGACGATATAAAGACGCCCGGTGGAATGGATGCATAAGTGAGACGGAGGATATCTCACAGCACAAAGTTGCACTTAGACTCTAGCCTTTAAAAAATATGGATGAATAAAGAGACTGCAGATAGGTTTGTTTTAAAAACGTCTGATAAATGGATAAGGAGGAGGAGGAGGAGGAGGAGGAGGAGGAGGAGGAGGAGGAGGAGGAGGAGGAGGAGGAGGAGGAGGAGGAGGAGGAGGAGGAGGAGGAGGAGGAGGAGGAGGAGGAGGAGGAGGAGGAGGAGGAGGAGGAGGAGGAGGAGGAGGAGGAGGAGGAGGAGGAGGAGGAGGAGGAGGAGGAGGAGGAGGAGGAGGAGGAGGAGGAGGAGGAGGAGGAGGAGGAGGAGGAGGAGGAGGAGGAGGAGGAGGAGGAGGAGGAGGAGGAGGAGGAGGAGGAGGAGGAGGAGGAGGAGGAGGAGGAGGAGGAGGAGGAGGAGGAGGAGGAGGAGGAGGAGGAGGAGGAGGAGGAGGAGGAGGAGGAGGAGGAGGAGGAGGAGGAGGAGGAGGAGGAGGAGGAGGAGGAGGAGGAGGAGGAGGAGGAGGAGGAGGAGGAGGAGGAGGAGGAGGAGGAGGAGGAGGAGGAGGAGGAGGAGGAGGAGGAGGAGGAGGAGGAGGAGGAGGAGGAGGAGGAGGAGGAGGAGGAGGAGGAGGAGGAGGCTTAGCTTTCGACTGCGCACGTGTCACCAGAGCTCGATATTTACATGCGTTTCCACTGACTGGAGTGCTAGTCATGCGCTGAATGACCTTGACCTTCCCGTTCTCACATTAAATAGGTGAACACTGCGATTCAAACAAGAGTTCTAGCAGAGGTATGCTCTGAAATGCTTGAATACTTGAATTACAGGCAAATTTTTGGCGTCATTTCAACGGAAACCTTCTTCTGGGGTTGTAGATAATCTCAACACTTGCCATTTTCATCAAACGGTTTTGAATGGAATTTCTAAGTCAACTTTACCATTTTTTGGATCTCCACTCTCGCTTTTTTTGGTGCCAATTTCCTGTAAAAGGATTGAAGTCCATTCGAAATGGCGGAAGACCGAGTGCCTGGTTGACCTGAAATATGCGCCGATTAAGTTGGAAACATGGCGCTCAATGAGGACGGAGGGAAGGGTACCAACGTACTTAAGAGCCAACATTATCAATGGTGCTTGCAAAACAAACGCTAAATCAAAACAACACCAGCTGAATCAACAAGGTAAGGTGAAGGCGGAGGAGGAGGAGGAGGGGGAGGAGGGGGAGGAGGGGGAGGAGGAGGAGGAGGAGGAGGAATGGGAGGCAGAAATCGAGAAGTTTTCACATGTATGTTTACTTTCTTGACTGCCCCCCAGTGAATGAATTGATGGACGTCTAATTAGTCATGTGAGGTGTGTTGTACCCGACTCTTGAGGATAGAGCGATGTAAAAGAGAAGAAAAGCAAAGAGAAGGGGATTTCTATGTCCTCAATCCAAGAGCCAGACACATAAGATATAAAGTGGGGCATTCTATCAGCAGTGTTGAACCTGGATGCTCCTCTGGTTTTGACGTTCACTTGGATTGCGAACTAAGAACAATGCAACGCGCTCTCGTCGTTTACCATGAAGTCTCAGCTTCTTGAACCAATGCAGCATTCAGCTCCATTTGGACTGGTAGAAAGTGACGAACGCTCCCGGTAGTGCGCAATTAATTTAACTTTTTAAACCGTTCCTCGCAGCAATTGGTGTAGGTCTCTGCTAGGCATTGCAGAATTTAAATATTCCTAGCACTGACTGCTGAGGTCTTTACCACCCCACCCGAGATCGTCAGTGGTATGAATTCGACCGATTGCGAGACACTGACGCTCTCCAAACGACCTATTGCTGAGCGTTGAGTGTCAAATCGTGGCATCTTACTGTGCTTGAGGTTTCATGCTATCGAGTTGTAGGTCTTTCTTTAATAAGAACCTTTCGTTGGCAAGTGATGCCCAGAGTTGACTGGTCTGTGGCGTTTGGAGGGAATTCGCCTTGCTTCTGCTGTCATGCCTTTGACTTAAACACCATTTTTATCCGTTCCAATTACAACTAGCATTGTCGAAGAGACTGATTTTGAAATTAACTCTGTCATTTATGGCGCTGCACTTGAATACGGTAGCTGATTGGTTGGTCCATATCATATCATGTCATGTCATGTCATGTCATGACATGACAGTTTATAACGTGGGTAGTCAACATCCTGCTACCATAGCTCGCCTAATTTGAGAACTTTGAGGACCTCTACGCTTAGAGCACTATTGAGGGTACACAGTTGCTATCAGCGGTCACGTTAAAGTTGACTGAAGTTACCGTGGTACTTAGATGACATCAGGTCCACTATGCGATTGACTGATTAGCTAATGGGTGCTGGAACATGCACCCTAGAACCTGGCAAAATACTATTACCACTTAAGTGCATGTTGAGGGAGAAGGTCTGATGTTTTGTAACACATAGCGAGCACTTAAGGCCCCGCCTCTTTACTTCCGCTGGGCGGTATGGCCTCCGGGCCGTGGCAGTAGACCTCCAGTTCCTCTCTGTGTCAATGTTACATATTCCATCTCTGTATTATGGCTTTTTTCCTCTTTAAAAAAGGCTTGAGAATTGCAATAGTGGCTGCGAAACGCGAATCCCAGCCTAAAGGATGGATACCTTAATATCCATTACTGTTGGCCCAGAATGGAAGAACGTGCGAGGACTAATTTGGCAACTTTCCCAATTCCGTGTTCTGCTAATTTGCCTAAAAGAGCCTTTTTAGGAGACAAATGGGCAGATTTATTCGTCCTTGTAACTTAAACGCAGCTGTCGGTCCCTGAGGAGTTAAGAAGAAGGATAAGGAGACAGACTGTCCCGAAAGCATAAGGTAGTAATGAGGGGAACAACAATACGCGGCATTGTTATTCTCGTCATTAACAATACCACTCATTGTACTTTAAAGCGATTCCTCCTTCAATGAAGGATGAATTAATGTACTCCACTAAAGAAGGAGCCAATCACATGCCCAATAAAGAATTTGTTTACTTGTTGTACTTTGTAGCCACCGAATGACAGTTGATTAAAGTAGGTTGCGTTGTCAAGGTACCTCAAGAGGAATGGGAGAGGCGTATTAAGAGGCATGGAAATACCATTCACTGACGTCAGAAAGCCAAATAAGCCATAATTTTCGTTGTCTACACCTCTTTTTGGCATCCAATGAGTCGGTTTTGTGTAGTTTGGCCTTAATTTGACTAGAGTACACTGAAATCGCCTTTTGGATCCCCTCAATCATGCTATTAGCTACCCTCGAACAATTCACATTCCGCCCGCCCAGCCTACCACGCCTCCAATGGACGATGCTAGAGGTTTGTGTATGCAGCCTGAAGATTCCCTTATCAAAGTTGCTACCAAGTAGTTATGACTGAGGTCCGTCAACTTGCTGGAAGGCGGTCAAACTTGAGGATACGATGGAACCTCTCCTTCTCTGGAAGTAACCTGGGTTAACCAATCAGTCCACACAACCTCAAAATCCGCACAGTAGAGGAGGAAGAGATGGAGGGAGAATGACAGACAGACGGGCGAGGTAGAAGCCACCTCAATTTTATCCCTCTCATCTCTCTGGACCCTCCCTGGGTGGTGGCAGACGCCTATCACAGTAGAGAACGCCATGGAATAAACAGACGGTAGAGAATGGAGGGGACTGAAGTCCAGATCGTTTGCATGCTTAAACAAAATTCTTTGTGACAATGACTTGAACACCAGTTATCGTTCTAATGGGGGCGGACGAGAGGCAACAGCAATGACGCTCATTCAGACGCCTTAAGTATCCCTTGCAGTCTCCTCCTTGGTCTTTTTGCTGCCGGAGTCTCATTGAAACAGTTCAGTTTAGTTCAGTTTATAGTTTATCATAATAATTAGAGTACTTGCCAACTCGCATGGTCATTAAACTAGTGCCAGTGGAAGATCCCCATCGATTCTAGAATTTCATTGTTTTTTGGGACCTCCTAGATCACGTCAACGACTAGACGGGCTTCAATAGAGCTCCTCGGTAACTATTTTCAGCAATTTTTGTTAAACGTTTTTCTGTTAACGCCTTTGAGGACATTGTTATCTCTACTTAGGCGTCAGCTAATAGACTAAACACTGGCGTCACAAATACGTGACATCTCTTTTCAGTAACAATATTTTGCACCAAATCGCCTGTCGCAAGTAAATCGCTGCTATGCCATGATAGACAAAGAAGTGTAGCACTAGTTTCTTTGCCTGAAGTGTAAATTTTCGCATTCATTTTGGGCCAGACCAGCCGTCGAATCGGTCACTTTGATAACTCAAGTGTTGTCACTAGTGAAGTAGTGGATTGCGAGGGCCAGTTTATCCTTACGAGACATCTAGCAGCTGCCATACTAAACGCTTCAATCGGTATAATTAAAAAAGAAATGTCTATAAGTGACTGTTTTTTGCCTCACCCGATTGGTAAACCACTCATAAGCAAGCGAACCACATTCAGTTAGTTCTTCCATTCTTCAGGGTCATTGTGAGGAGACCTTTTTCATTTTTAATGTAATTGATGATATAGTGGCTGATACGACCTCCACTATCCGGGAATTCGAAGTTGTCCGGGGAAGGAGGAAGAGCAAAGTGATTGGATTGCAATCTCATGTCCTGTCAACGAGTGATAGGACACAGAACAGACATGCCTATCGTTTACTTGCTTACCTTCATTTCATTCTTGCTCAGACACCTTTCAAGAACGCCTCCTGCGATCCATTTGTCTTCTGACTGATTACCGTTGGGCAGGCTTAAGAGCATTTACACTTGAGAATAGGAGGGACGTGGGCACTTCACTGTCACCATTCGCCTGAAGGTTGTCAACTTTTCTGGGCATTAGAAGAATGCGCTAATTTTATCGAAATGGTGACAGGAACGAAAATTGTTAGGGCTGGATTTTCCATTTTTTAGGACAGCAGTTGTCAAAAATGTCTGTCAATATATTTTAGTCGTGATTTCAACACTCCTGCAAGCCGTATGGTGTGCAGCGATGACTGACAGTGCCACGTCGGTGACAGCGGCGGTTAAAGCAAGATCGAGTATGACTATATGCCATGCACAATTCTTGCCGAAAAGAGAATTCTATCGAGCAATTCATTAAAGCCATCTGGGCTTTGCATAACTGTAATTGTGGGTTGAGTTTCCATTCTGTCGAGAATGGCGATTACTAAGGCAATTCCAATCCCTTGAAGCAATTTGGTCTTCACCTTGGTGACAAAAACAACGTCCTTCTGTTTGCCAGCTCCCTTGCAAAACATGCATGCAAACCAATGATTAGAAGACCTTAACACATTAATCTTAAAGGAATGCACTATTGGGAACACGTGATTTCGTATTATTAAGCCTGTGCAGCCCTGAAACCGAGGAAATAGCGATGCATGAAGGAGACATGCTTAAAGCGCATCCATCGAACCCGACCAGTGCTGTGTGGCGCAAAGAAACTATGCATGGATGACCGCATGCGTTGAGCCAAGACTCCGAGCTGTGCCAGAAGGAGTGCGATTTTTCGTGCCTGTCTGACTGATATACAGGAAGGTTGCATTACATTTTTAAGCCTTTTAACCTAAAACAAGAACTTCCTTGGATATTTACTCCTATTTGCAGTTTTCGCATATAACCTGTCAGTCTAAATTTACGCTGTCAATATAATTTGATGAGAAAACTGTGCCAAAATGGAAAAATACATCCATTTCTATTTGTTATGTGCCTAAAGAACAAATTTACAACAGTAAATGAATGCATTTATTAGAGAGATGATGATTAACTCGCCGTAGAGACAGTCTTACATGCCTCAGGGGACTTTATTCTAATAAATAAAAGGAAACTTTGGAACCTTTTTTGGACAAAACAAATAAAACCATGCATGCACAACTACAGAGCGAAGATTTGCATTGTGGATCATTGTGGGGACTAGGCACAGTAATAATCTTCACTCAAAGCAGAATTTAAAATGAAAGGTAAATAAATCTGCAAGCGCGGACGATATTTGAGTCCGCAGAAATGAAGACTACAATGCGTATTAATTCAAAGTAGCGCAGACTACTTAGTGATTTAAACAAAGCTAATGGCCACTGATCCAAGGTTGTCCACTAGGAGAATACCCATTGAGTTTCATTGTAACGAAGCGTGAGTAACTTCCCCTTTAAGCATTTCCCTCCAAGTCTCTGTTAAGGTTTGGTGCATTTCGCCGTACCGCCTACAAGATCGACTTCAAATCGAATGCAACAAGCCCATTGGGGAAAATAATTTCACAGTGACCCAGAATAATATTCGCATCAACATAACCCAGGCATATCGTCTCCTCAAATCATGGATGCGAATTACAGTCAGAACACGTAACTCCACAATCTGTCAGTATGGGAGTTGCACAAGTTCAAAATCACTTCCATAGCATTGAATGCAACTAACGATCATGTCACCAAGCGAACAGGGATCTTCATCGATCTAAAGTAGTAAAGAAAATGCAATTTTGAAATGTATTTCAAGTAAGTGTTGAGGATCCTTTTGGCTAGTCACAATAAAGTATTGTCAACCTATCACCTTTCCTATACATTGTTTACAGGTTGCATGGTTAGGTTACTTCTTTTGATGCAACCGAAAAGATTATAATTGTTATGCCTTTAATTTTTATGAAAGTGACTTCCAAAAGCTTGTTCCAATGTTAATTTTAGTCACCGTGACTGGCTTTCTATGTACTTTACGTTTACGACAACAAACAAACGTAATTTATAGACGTTTTTAAGTTTTGGAACATAGACTGGTGTTTTATTAAAAAGGTGAAAACGCTAGCATTTTATTTTGAATAAGGACATTTATAACCAGAGCTTTAACTAAACCCGTCACGCATTTCAATTAGCCATTTATCAAGCCTTAATCGTTTTGTCCAAAATCCAAACGACAGTTGGTGTTAGCTCCATTCCAACGCGTTATTTTTTAGGCCTCAGTGCAACTTAAAAAGTTTACATCTCGTCTTGGCTGAAAAACTCAATGGTACGTACGAGACTTCCCGCAGTGTGTCGCCATAGATGACTTTTCGAATGATACGTTTGAGGAAGAAGTACTTGGAGATGGGATTGACGCCCCGTATATCAGTATATCGGTCGCAGAGCCACTTGAGCTCAGCCAAAAGTAGTTTACTCCGCACTGTTAGCACCTCATTCTCCTCCTTCAGTCGACCCAAATCGCTCATCAACTGATGCAGATCCACTCCTAAATAAAAAATATAACAAGTGAACTTCTTTTTGTGTTGGTTTATTTCCAAATTTAAATATATAATGCGTAAAAGTATTAACAAGGCAAATCGCATCAAACTGAAAATACAAAGAGCGTAGCGTGGGTAAAATTTTTTGAATAAAATGAATTCACAATGCAGTGCCATTATTTCATAAATGTAAAAAATATCTGCATTGTTGAGACATTGCTTAATTTCGCGAAAATCTTTTGTTTGGGTTATCTAAGAGAGAAGAAACATTCAAACCAGTTATGAAGGATGCCAAAAGTGCTTTCCGAGTTGTCAGAACCGATTTAGCCACTAATGCTATGTACTATTAATTGCCTTTAGTGGCTTTTTCCATAAATTTTTCTAACCGTTAGATCATTTGAGAAAGGTAAGCATTTAGCTTAAGAAATAGGGCATTCTCGAGTCAAATTCACGTGCAAAATTGACTCTCTGTAACGCGGTTACCGTGACAACAAAGGTCTTGCCGAATAAAACGAATGCATGGAGTTATTGAAAGCAGAAATTTTAGTACAAAGCTTTTCACCTTATCTGTTGCAAAATTCCGAAAAATTTAACTTTACGCGGCGTAGAAGAAACATAAAAAATGTTTTTGTGAAGTCAAGATAGGTTGAGAAAATTGAAACACGTGGGTCCATGAATCGGTTCCTTTTTTTCTGAAGAAAAACGAGTTATGGCAAAGAAAGTCACAATCTTGTGTGTCTCCTTCAGGTCACCTATTACTATGGAGTTTAGAGGTTAGTGCTTCCCACTGTTGCATGTGGTGCTCATTTGTCCCGCAATCACCACAACCCTCCCTTCTAGGTTAACGCAGGCGCGAATTAGGTGTTATGCATGCATTGGCTGTTAAAATGAGTTGAGATTTTGACACAGCAATCTCACGCTAATACTCCCTAGAGAAATGCAAACCTCTTTAAACCTAACCCATCTCGCATTCAGTAATGTTAAAACCCCCAATCAAACAGATTTTAGTCATTTTTAGGCGATATGCTACGCAATTAATTTGTCGAGAAACTACCTTTAACTTTGAAACCAGGATCGAGTCGGCTGGTGGGATTAACAAGCTTAAAACTAATCCATCAGTTATACTGGCTGATAAGAGTGAGTAATCATCACTGGGAAGAGCTACAAACCAACACCACGTAAACAAACACATCTAAACAATCATTGATGAAATTTTCTTATGTGTGTGGAATATAGAATAGTCACCAATATCAAAGTGATAATGGAAGTACATACTATCAAATGCCTGTTCCTTTTTTCGGAAAGCTTCGGCCTCTTTCACCTGACTGCCGATCACCGACCCACGCCGAATGGATCGCTGGAAGCTGAGGTCTGATTCACTCCCTCCACTCATTGAATAGTACATTGCCACATCCTTCACCACAATGGAATGCACTGCACAGACTTGTAGAAATAAGTGAGTCCTCTGTATACAAGCTCTCAATTGCCTGAATCTTGCCAGTGGCTGTTTGTTTTTTGAAGCCTCGTAGACCTTTTCAATATGCTCCACAAGACCCATGATTTCGCGGAACTCACTTATTAGAGTTTTATGTCGATCCCACGCCTCAAAAAACTCTGGTTGGAGCGACTCCTTTCGTTTCCAACCCAGTAGGCAAGACAGTTGGTCCAACTTGTTGGTGAAGCGATCTGAACTCTCCAGGTGTCTTGACGGAAGGTCTATTTTCGAAAGGTGGATTGGAGATCCAAGGGGTGGCGAGGTTTCTTTAGTTCCCTCATATGTGTGCCTTCGAATGGTCTTTCCACTCGGAGTGACGGACTGTCTTCGCGAGCGGTTGGTGCTGCTATACTCAAATTCGTTTGAGTAGTGTCGACCTGTTGACCTTGAGAAGAGGTTAAGCATTCTGTTAGTGACTGAGGCAGAAGCAGTATGAGAGAGTACAGTGACGAGGTTTTTATTTTCAGAAGAGGGAATTTTCTGATTGGTCAGCGAAGGTAAGCTTTTTATTGGACACGTAATTTAGTGCCCTTTAAATTAAACATTTACGAGTTCCATTGAGCTTTTAATACGAAAATATTGCGAAATATCTGAAAACCTAATAGCAGCAATCTGTGTATTAATAATCGTAACGACGCTAGGCTCGCCAATCCGTGCATCTCGTATGCATCCATTCACCAGGACCTCCTTTTAACCGCTTATCCATTCACTTTGTGGCCTTTAATGAATTCAACTACCGTTCCCTCTTGTTTTTGACTTACTCAAGAGTTGAGAAGTGATCTGCGAGCTAGGAAATGAGAGCACATGAGATTCCAAATTTTAGCAAGGCAAACTTTTTTGCTTTTATTTTGGAAGGAAAGAACAAACCTTCATGTGCAATCACCTAATCTCGTGCCACGCGTGAGAGAAAGGGAGCGGAATAGAGGGAGAGCGCGGTTATCTCATCATCTTCTGCCTTTCTCCTTGAGCCTACTTTGCCGACGTTTGACAATAAAATGACAAGTCGAAAGTGGCCAGGGTTGAGCTGCTCTTGGGGCTCTTCAAGAGCCAAAAAATATGATGATGGTTAAATTTATAGCAATTTCGTGTTTCACTTGCTAAAAAATGGAATCTGATAAGAAAAATTTCACAGCTGACTGGTCCAGGTCACCAGGACCTGCATGAAACCGGTGTGGGGTGACGCGTCAAGTATTGTCCCAACGCAGAAATACAGCTGGAGATGCTGAGCCCCTTGACTCAACTTCCTTGAGTGCTTGGACACTTCCCAACCGAAATGCCCAATACTCAGCATGAAGTAGGGCTGGCCAGGATATTTGACTTATAATCTGTCTTTGGGAGGTTAGACAGGGCACAGCTACACACAGACATTGTCTGTCCCCAAACATTTGGTGACCACATCGTTTCTATGATGGGACAATTAAATAATCCGGTCGTAGTTTGACCTAGAGAAATTTCCATATCGTCTTCACTTTCGTACTTCCTAATCGAGGACTAAAAGAATTGTATTTAGCTTGTACACTTGCCTATGCAAAAGATCAAGCGTTTAATGCCTTCAGCAGGACAACTCAAAAGAAGCAGCGAAAGGACATTGCCTGGAATGACCTCAAACCGGCAGTGAAGTGCAGTGGAATGGACAAAGCCGTGAGGCTGCCTCGCCTCTGGGGCGAAGGGCGGGGGTTAGGATTTGCCTCAAGTACTTTTTGCATGCATAATTAATCCCAACTGCCCCACTCTCCCACTCCCCGCCCCCTTGGTCGCCCCCTTCCCCCTCCCCCCAGCGCGTGCCTTCAAGCTGATTGGCCACGGCGACGCCCCTGGGGAAATTTTTACCTACAATGCAGTAAACAAATTCCAATCTGTAGACTTGGATTTTCATAACTACTTCTCTTTTAATTTGAATGGTATTATTCACGAGATACGTAAAATGCGTGCCAAATTTAAATGACAAGTTGACAATTGACAACCCTGCCTTCCCCTTTTTGAGGGGCCAACTTTTTATATTTCTTTTAAAAGCTAGACAACATTTTCTACTCCTACTTACAAGTGTTTTTAGCAGAAAAAGTTATTTTAGTTTTTAGCATTTTGTTCACTTTGCCCTTCAAAGAAAGCTTTCGCTATTCGAAATGCCTACATGGTTTCATGTGACTTCAGGGAAAACGTTTTGATTACTTGAACAAGGTGGTCTTCGAAGACACGCACTTGTGTCACCTTGCTCTCTAGTGTGTATCCGTGCTTCACTCTTGTCACGGGAAAAGTGCAGCGGTTGGGAATGTATCCACTTGGTGCCTTTGAATCGGCTGTCCTTTCCCACTTTTATAAAATTCAAATTTCATCCAAGGCTTCTCAAATAACTATGCAGTTCGGTGGGGGTGGATTGGAATGCCACCTTCAGGAAGACTCTCGACCATCGAATGGTTCCATGGACTTCAACGCGACACCTAATCCTTGAGAAAAGCTTAATGCACCACACCATTTGATGGTAGTTAGGACGGCAGGGAGGCAGCAAGGCAAATTCATCCACAATCGCGGTACTTCCTTGACAGTTTCTCTCCCTAAGTAATACAAATCGCCCTTCTCCTCTTAGGGTCCCGTGCAAGGGAGACGAGAGAGAGAGAGAGAGAGAGAGAGAGAGAGCGTGTGTTGGGCAGTAATTGTGCCACCGAGGAGGAAGTGGCCAAGGCAAAATTGTTTATAACTAGTGGCAAGGCCTCTCAGTGGGCAAATTTTATTGTAAGAGGATGTCATGATGGAATGGGATGATAAATTTCTCGACATTAAATGAAGTTCTGTGGCATGGAAATAGTGATTTGGCTTTTCTAAGGCCAATTGATATTAAATGTTGCAGCACCAAAGCAACTGCACCTTTCATCCATTGCGAAGGACATTTTGGTGCCGCCTAAACCGCAGCATGCAGTTTGCTGCAACAGGTTGTTATACACGTCACACATATGTGACACTAATTGAGAGCACGCTGAATTAACAAAGAGCGCTAGTAATGTCTAGAAAGTGCTCCATACAGTGTTGCGATTCTACTCACTGAAGGAATTGCTCATTTTTTCAAAGATTTATAAATCCTATTTCTTTTTAGGGGCCAGGCATTTCTCAATGCTTTTTAGAACCCTAAAATTAAGGATTGGCGACATGTCTTGATTTCTCTGCCTCACAATTTCTTCAAGAGAACGCTGGGCTTGTTGGAATATACGCAGAGTCACTGTCTGCCGAAATTTCGGTTAATAGTAGAAATGCTTTAAGAAGAACTTCCTTCTTCCACGGATTAATCGATTGGTACGCTCCGACGCCTTTGAAATGAAGGCATCCAAGTTTGATAGCCAAAGGCGTGGCAACTCGTAACGTGACCAAGATTACGGCATAAGTTGATTATCAGTCGGTCGGTCGGCTAGTCGCGCAGACAGCTAGTGGTCCCACTCCAACCGACGGTCCTCCACCTACTCAGCCTCAGCAGAAATTCTTCCATTCTCTATTGCTGTCGCTGCCAGACCATACACCATCTTCAAGAGGAGCTTGCAATCCTGAGGGCTTTCTGGCGATTAATGCATCTCTCAATGTCAGACTTAAAGAGATTTCAGCCATTTCCAGGCTCTCCAGTCTCCTTCTCCACGTTCGATTTAATCTGAGACTGACCTTGCGTTTTGACATCTCAACCAGCCGGCGTCGCATGATGGACAGCTTAAAAGTAAAAGGGAGAAAGACAGATTCAAAAGAAAGGATATTGCACAGGTGATAGTCACAGTCGGGCACAAATCTTTATTACAAGCGCATTGTCCATTCCCATACAACCAATTGTACAAGGACGGTGGAACGATCCTCTCCCCTCCTCCACATCAATGCTTTGAAGGTGATAATTACTAACCATGCAAGGTGGCATTTTATTCCGCTCTCGGCAACATACCATTTCAAATGGGTTGTTTATGTCTTAAAAGTGGGTTGCAGCGGATCCTTAGAAGGGCAGTGACCCTCATCCTACGAGACTCAACTTTTATTGCCTTAGGTCAACAATCATAAAGTGGAAGATCTGGTGGCGGAGTCCTGTCAGGCGTGCCTTATATTTGGTCAAAAATAGCTTTATTTGACCGAAACTAGGTGATTGGGTGGGTGGATGACGAGCTCCACACCACAGTTACGGAGAGATGCCATTAAGTTGCCCATCTATTACAGTTCTCCCACTAATTGCCCCACAGTAGGGGACTGGGAGGTAGACAGGCGGGGAGAAATGAGGAAGAAGAAGTTGTGAGGTTATTTTTCCATTAAACAGGAAGTGGCTTTTTTACCGGCTGGTGGATATGCATCCCAATCGTTTCATGTGCAGCCTTCAAACACAGAGGATTGGAATGAAGCATGCACCAGATAATAACATGGCCGACCCGGTCTCTGCCTTGGAGGCAAGTTTTTTCTCTCTAATGCAACTTAGCCATCTAATCACTTTGAGTCCGGATGCTCCAGAGCCTAGTAATAATTGGTCGAGTCGAAGTTTTTCAATTTAGGTTTTTTCGCCTTTGCTTCTATCGCCAATACCGAAAGCAAAGGAAGAATCTTGGCCAAAAACTCGGATCCATACTTCAATGCAACAAAATGGGTCTTAGAGTAAAAAGAAACCTTTTTCCCTCTTTTTTCATTTAAACGTCAGGGTGAAATGATTTTACCTTTTAAACAATTTTGTAGATAACTTGATTACATTATCCAACTGTCTATTCTGTTCTACGGACGACTAACTAATGGTTACAGGGGAGACTGATAAGCCTTACTTATGGAAGTGGCATCAGGGAGGCTAGGAAAGAGGAAGGGCGTAAGAAATTGGGGTTAGACACTGGCCCTCTTCTCCCATTCCCCTCCTGCCCATCCTCCAATGTAATTATCTTTCAAGTAAAAGTCCTTCTTCCTGCAGCTATGCCTCAGTGAGTAGATAGATCTCAGAAGGAAGCAAGCGGCGGAGATGAGGCGGTGAGATAGTAAGCAGGTTGTTAAATGAGCAGGTTAAAAAAACAAGTCGCTCTCACCATCGGTTCTGTTCATAGAGAATCAAAGACGAAGATCGACAAATTGCTTACCTTGCATTGGTGGGCCTTCTTCGTTTGACTTGACCGATGACCTTCTTTCTCGCTACAAAGAAAAAGTCCTCAACCTTGCTGTGCTAAACAACAAAATTTTTAGCTTTTTAACAGCCGAATCAATTAATTTAAATAGCAGATGAAAGGCATTGCAGTCATCCTGAGGAATCAGCAGTGTTTGAGGCATTCATTTACGGTAGTTTCTGTAGGTAGGAGGCGGGAAGACAATCTGAAAGTGGTGATGAACGATCCTTGTAGCTACTTGGACATTCAGGCATCCTAACCGTAATCGACTTCTTCTCTTCTCTGTCAGTTTTGCTTACTCTTTAATTAAAGATATCAAGAAGCATCCAGCCTTCTCAAACCAAGGGTGGTAGAAGAGAGGAAGATGAAAAAGAGGAGCCCTCTATACTGTCAATACAGCATTCCTCTCCCCTACGAAGGTGATATTAGCCATTCCAATCTCGAATGCAGTTCACAAGTTTAATCAGCCTATTCCGCAGCAGAACATGCAAAGCCTATGGCTACTGATATGGCTGGGAAGCATCTAAGCGATCTCTTAACCAAATCAAGACTTAATCAGACAGTTAAAAAAAAGGTTTGCGCAAAACCAGAAAAACTTATTGGGTTAAATGTGCAGCAAAAAAACCTTCCTTGTCCAGAAATTTGCATTAGTTAAGCAATGGCACGAACATGCTTTGACTGTTAATCTATAGTGAACAATAACTATACTTATTTAATGATCCATAATTAAAACTGCGTACTAGCCAATTCAAACGATATCCGTTAAGAAACAAAGTAGCTTGATGTTGCTATAACGTTTTATTTAACTGCATAAATTTTCCAGTCACCATGGTTTGTATTTACGCCCTTGACGCCAGGGCGGCAAATCCGTGTGGCCTATAATGAATTTGGGAAGCAGTTTTAGTATTGCAAAAAGACTTGCTTGGTCAGTTATCGCTAACGCGGTTATTTTTACTAGAAGTAATTAAATCAAAATATAAAAAGTTTTCGAGAGAAGTACAAAGTCTGCAAACAATGGATGTACGGTTTTCTGCCTGACAGATGATGGACAGACGAAGTAAACAGTATACTGGTCACTGCTGTCTGAGCAAAAAAGTCGATGTAAGACGCCAGCGTGTAAAGGCCATCATCTAAGGATTTTCTAATTTGTTAAAAAAGGCTCTTAAATATTCTTACAAGTTCAGCAAGCCTAATGTCAAGCTGAATACTTGGGTTATTGTTATGAAAATAACCTTCCTCATAATAACCTAGAACCAAAGACCTGGATACTGGTCTTGCTTAAAATAAGTTTTTGCTATAAAGACTACATTTTTATACAATTTTCCTTTCTGTTATGATTTTTGAACACTCAAAGTGCTGTTGTTCAGTTTGAAAAAAGTGTTTCCGTTATCATTGTTAAGCTAAGAAATTTGAGATGCGAATACCATTCGGAGCTGCAAACTGTCTGTATCACAGTGTGCAGTATTTCTCACTCGAAAGCTCCTACCACCATTCTGATTGGCCCTCTTTAGCCAATCGTAACGGGGCATCAGCATCCACTCTGAAATCCCAACATTTTGTTAATCTAATCCGTGGAGAAGCCTCTTTATTTTTTAAAAGTTTATGGCATCTGAATCGATTAAACCTTTTTGCTACTTTTGCCTGTATTTGATTCCGCATAAACAAAGTCATTTAAGTGAAAGAATATTTTGAATGCTGCAGAAAAGGTAATGCAAGAACCAAACTGCGTTTTTGATGTCAGTCGACTCTATTTTTAAAGATTTATTGTGAATGGCATTCAAAAAGTCCTAGCCTCTACTCATTATCTTTATAATGCGATATTTGGGTGTGAGTGGTAAATTCCATCAAGGCCTAGGCATAGCATTAAATTCAAGATATGCGTAAATGGGAGCTACAACACCACTTTTAGCTTTGAACTAGGGAGTCGTAACCTTAAACCAACGTCTGCAATAACCGAGTTACTTCTGAGGCTAAGTTTATGGCACACATAAACAAGGTTTCATGTCGCCATGACCATGCTTAGACCTGCTGTTTGTTTGCATAACCTGTGGGAGAAAATTTTTGCTATCTCCTTTGTAAATATTTGATTTATGTAGCAAAGTTTTCAAAAATCTAGGTAAACAAGATTCGCAAAAACTCTTTTGCCCAAGCCTTATGAGATTGCCTGTTACACAGATTATCATCTGGTTAAGAGGGTCAATTTCTCCACCGATCTGTTAAAGACATTTTCTGTCAAAATGATACCCCTAAGTTTTGTGCACCGCTTTCTTCCTTATTACCCTAGGGCCAATGTTCTTAAAGGCGGAAAAACACATCGAAGCATAACGTTCGTAATACCTGTGCTTCCCTATAATTTTGGCCAAAAGGCTTGTGCAAATGAAGTAAACCCGTTTCCCTTTTTGTTTACAGAAACCCAGGGCCTAATTTCTCAATAGAATTCTCTCCTTAAGCACCGATTTTATCCTTTGGCACTGTCCGTCAGTTCAAAGGCATTTTTTTGTTGTTTGCCTGCTTATCTACTGTGGTGATGTGCCTGCGGTAACTAAGAAGCGCCACCTCTTGATCTTTACAAAGAAAGGTCTAACTTGACGTCATTGCTTGCCATCCAGACCAACGCTACAGACATCACGAATGGCACACTAAAGCTCAAATTAGAAGTAGCAGTGCTGTCTATATTAGCAACCTATCGGCCAAACTTTAGTCGATTTGAAAATTGATCCAGCCTGGGAAATAGATGTTTCAAAGCAGCCTATTTTGGTTATTGTACCGAACCAATACGAGATCGTATCTTAAAAACCTCTTCGAAACTCTCAATATTTGAGTGATGGTTTTGGTTATGTCGAGAAGAGAAAGAACCTCAAAATGTACGATTCGCTTATGAATGCCTTAAATTAATCTTGGCAATTTTGATAAACGATTTCGCCCAGTGCAAAAAAACAAATAAACGATGAATTCAAATTAATAGAAGTTGAAATGCACTTACTTTATTCCTTAAATCTGCGTTAAAAACCCAAACGCTTTCTCTTATTGGTGGATTTGGTTAATAATGGAGCGAATTATTGAAATCCGATCGCAAAACAAACCAATAGAAAACCGGCTCTCGAGTATCAGCCAATCATAATTAAAGTAGTGCAAACAGATTAGCTAAAATTATTTAATCATGCTCATGTCATCATATTATGCTAATCATAGATCAAAGCCATCATACCCAATTACTTGACTCCATTTTGGAAATAGGCATCTACCATCCTCCCGGGAGAGGTTTAGATTCCTGATTTGAGTAATGGTAGCAGTGAACAAAGAAGTTTAAAACAATTGCGTCAAATGTATTGTCAACAAAGCGATGCCAAATGGGTACCACATGGCAGAAAGAACTTGTGTATTTACATCGAGGCTGCGCGTTTTTAAATGATTGCGTTGTCTGTAGGGACTCTCATGAAATCATTTCATCTTCCTTTTGTTAAGTCCGGTTCCCTAGGGGATGAAATCCCCTTTTAGAGTCGAATTCGAGTGGGTTGGAGCTTTGATTATTTATTAATCTCTCACCTCTGCTAGGCTGATAATTGTATACTTTAAGCAACAAAGCACTGGTTTGACTCCTACAGTGTTTGTATTCAGCAAAAGGGTCCACCGGAAGTGGCTGCTTCTCATCGCAGCGCAATCCAGGGAAAATACTGATCGCCTCGATGACATTTGAGTCAAACTAGTCTCTACCAATTTGGCCTTCTTGGAAGTAAATACGATGACCCTCGACAGCTTTAGTGATTATGAAAAGCATCTGGACGCAAAAGATGTTCCTTCACAATTTCAGTTTTTTTACTGCCGTAAAAACATCCTTCATGCCAGCCAATAAGAGAAATGACTTTGAGGTCGTGGTGCACATAAATCCTCGACAAGAACGAATTTGAATGGAGCAGAGAGCCTGAGAATATCATGCAGAATTTTTTTTTGGAAAACGCCTTTTCATCGCCAAAGGATGATGCGAATGTGGCAGTGTGGTCAAGCCACCCAGCGCCCTTTGATGCAATACAGCGACTAAGCTGATGGATGCATTGCAGAGAACAGAGAAGAGCATGTTTCATTATGGACAGATGCACGCACTGAAATGGATTAGGTTTCCTCAGAAAGAATCGACAGCAGCAAAACAGATTGTACTACGTCAGGGGATGCAAGGTGATCCGAGTACCTGGTTGTCTACAGTCAATAACATGAGGACGTGTCAAAGAAACATAAAAAAACGTTTTCATTAAATAGAAGGAAACTTGAAATTATTTTCCATTGTTTCGCTCTCGCCTACGAGGTAAGGAATCACAGTCACGTGGATGGTTAGAGAGATTAGCACTGAAATTTGTTGGCAACCAAGGATAGCTACAACCTCTGCCACAGACAGCATTACCAGGACAGTGACACTGACACTGACACTGGCGAAATACATTTGCAACGAATGTTTAGATGTTAGTAGCAACAGCAGTGGAAGCAAGTGGTGGAAATGGAGTTAGCATTGCGCCTAATACGCGTCGACTTTGTGCCGCAGAGAATGAGAGGCTAGCCTTGCATCCGGAGCTTGAGGGCTCGAGCCCTGCTAGGGTCGTGCGAGGTACTACCTCACTTTCTAACAGCTTCGCTTCCGTTGCCTTGCGTAGTCGCCATCTACAAAAGAGAGTCGTAGCTCGAGCCTGTGAAATCCGCCTGAGAGCAGAGCAAGCAATGAGCGAGGAGAGGTAAGCGGTGCGGTGAAGTGGAGCAGTGACTAGCCGGAGAGGGGCTCGAAACCTCGGCATTCGCGTTATTAGCACAATGCTCTGACCGACTGGGCTATTTGCCCTCCACTAGTAATAATAATGCTGATGGAAGCCGACCTTGTGGCCTAATGGATAAGGCGTCTGACTTCGGATCAGAAGATTGCAGGTTCGAGTCCTGCCAGGGTCGCGTTGTGTGTGCTTGACACGTTTTCATTGCCTAACAGCTCTACTATTACTGTTGCGGCTGCAGCTGCCACTTTGGCTACGGCTACGGCTACGGCTACGGCTACGTCTACGTCTACGGCTGCAGCAGGCAGTGCCCACCTACTACGTACTTGCCACAACAGAAGGGAGCGGAAGGCAGGAGACGAGCGTAGAGAGCAAGGTATGTGTTTGCGTTCGTGTGCACTGGCTGAGTGGGTGGCTGCGAGAGGTGAGAGCGAGCACAGGAGGCACGGGGGGAGACGCAGGCGGTGCAGAACAGACGAAAGGTGAAAATATGGGGAGAAGGGGGGGGGAGAGGACAAAAGCAGATGAGACCAACCTGGGGACGGCTCGAATCCCCGACGTTTGCGCTGCTAGCATGACGCTCTGATCGACTCCGCTACTGCTGCAGACGGCAGCGCGCGTAAGTTAAGATGTATTATAACACAGAGCGCATGCGATGTGCGATTAACGAATCGCGTCGGGATAAACGAATGCCCTAGATACTATTGCCTTCAAAAGTCCCTCTTGTCATGATGAAGTTGGATTTTAATTCTCTTGACTGCAGCCAGGCGCTTCATTGTATTTCTAAAGCATCTTTCCAATCGCCAAGACAATGGGAAGCATTCATAATGTGGATAGAATATAGGGCTGCAGAAACGAACTCTTGCAATACTTCCAGCAACTTGAGGCTCTTTCAGGAACCGTGGAGTACCTTTTTGATAAATCGCCTAATTTTCTGCATTTCTTCTAATGTCAGTCCGTGAGTTGGACTAGAATGCCCAACCTTGAACTGCATTAGTGTGCTCCGCCTCACACTTTCACCCTGAAGAAAAGAGAATGTTTGAATGTCCGCAGGTTATCCACAAAAGGGTGGCCCCAGAGAATGTTTCCTCTAAGATGTGCACCGAAGGCGAACATTATCCTAGCCAAAACTGTCATTTCGATAATAATTGAAAGTTAATTGAAAAAAATTAGCTCCCCTTTTACACTCAAGACTAAGGACCACGTGACTCTACATCCGCAAACGTCGTACTGAGCGACTTCGTTTTTGGCACCCTTCCACCTCCCAAATGCCTCTGTAGTTTGGCTCTCCATCGCCCGATGCCGATGAAAAAATAGCCTCCACCACCTGACGGCAGACCAGATGTATACGGAAAAGGGAATCGGGAGGACCGGAGAAAATCGCACTCTGCCATGTGGGGGAGGAGACCCTTTCCCACCCCTTCTCGAGAGGGACACTGATGTCTGCGTGATGGGATAAGCTAATCAAATTATACTCTGCAGAAGAGTTTGACGGTTTTTCACAATGACGCAAAGGAGGTCCACCTCTGAACTGCTACCTCAATTGCGAGGGGAGAAGGGCATCTGTTGTAGGTGAATGGAAATGTGATAAAGCAGGAGAGAAATGCCACAACCGGCTGGCAAGTACTGCGATACAGTCAGATCCTCCGCCTTCGTGTTTTGTAAAATCAAAACCGCTACCAGGGACGGTCAATTCAAGTTCGGATTTTGGGATTTACAAACATGCTAACCGTTTCATTGACCCACTTCTGCTTGAACTATTTTAAGGACTTGGCGCAATCCCAAATACCACAGAACCATTCTTGGAATCACGATTTGACTTTAACTAATCAAGTATGAAGAGGTTTATACCTGACCAACTTTCAGAAATCAACCACAATAAACTGCCTGAGGGGGTTCATCTACTGTGTAACAATTATGCGAGGTCAATGGCTTTGTACAAGAAATCAAAGAGGTCCTGTCCCCTACTCTCCCACATCACAGACGCCGTCATCGACAAAGAATGAGACAAGGAAGTACGCATTGGCGTTGATGGCGGCGGTGGAGCTACCATCCGGACAGCATTCTGCAAGACACTGACGCAGTGGATGCACGAATCCCCTGCCCAGACTTCGAGACGCTGACAGGAGACTGAAATACGCCTCTGCCGGTCCCCGATGCAGACGCAGAGCCTGAGCTGTAATGGGCGAGGAGGCCGTGGCAGTAGCACCACAAAAGACATCACCAGCATCACTGTCATCATCGCCAATAGCATTATTGAGGAGAGGCCAACGAATTCGCAGGAGAGTGCCCCTTGAGGTACCCGCCAGGAGGCCGTTCTCGGGTGTCCATAGGAGCCGTTCTACGCTCCCGATTGATGAGGCTGGAAAAATTGAAAAAATTCATGTTAAAGAAATGCAAAAAGTTGCAATTCTCATTGCCCAGACTCAACAATAAACGATACGTAGTTGCTATGGTAGTCTCCATTACAAACGAAAAGCTGATTGAAAGAAATCGGTACTGATACTGTCATCACCATTCTTAAACCGAGAGAAAAAGAACATGGTAGTAGTGTGTTGAGAGCAACCGTTGTGACAGACTGACGTTGAAATGGAGCGCACTCGCTGTAAACTTTCCACAAATCGCACTTTTATGGTCTGCTTTGTCACATTTTAACTGCCATTGCCCCTGCCTTCATCGTACTTGTCAAATGTCCTCCTTTTCCCTCCTCCCATTTCGCATAAAATCATGTGGTTGTCAAGTACTGTGATATTCAGAAGCGCCAATAATTACTTGGACATAAAATCATTCTACAAGCAAACCAATTTTTCCTTAAGTTCTGAAAATTGACCTACACGCTGAAGTAGCAATTCCAAGTGGCGAAGAGAAGGCGTTTTTGCATTATTATTGGGAGTGGGACATCCACCTCCTCCTCCCTTGGTGTGATGCGGTATCTACCTCGAGGTGGTTTTATCGCCACCACCGTAAGCTTATTTATTCCACCCTCTCTCGATATTATGCTGTGCCGTTGTTCCTCCACCAAATGAGTACCACGCAGCAAGAGGGGAGGGGGCGGGTTCAAAGCTGTGTGATGGGAGAGTTAAGAGCGAAAGGAAGGATGACGCCCCTGTCTGTCACATGACAGCTCAGCGCTATCGAAAAGACGTTTTCACGTGGCATGGGATAGGTGGTTTACCTGCCGGACTCCTCTATTCAAAGTCCTAGAGAAGAATTCAAAAGTGGAGTAGTTACTTAACATCTGAAGTAGTCATTTGCACTGCCGCATCATTAGATTTCCTTGCGCAACGCGCACGAGTTGGGGAATCGCTTAATCCACAAAGGAACCGGCAGACAAATGACACAAGCGGTTTGAAAGCAGGTCCCCATGTCACCGTTGCGGAGGCCTACTTGAGGGGCATTGAAAGGACTTTTCTAGTCAGATTTGTGATTACAACAAGAGGCAACCAAGTTTCCGCACCTCTTCTAATCACCTACCCTTCATTGACCATAAAAAGGGTAATTCAAAGCACCTACTCCTCTCGGTAAGGTGGGCACGATGGCCCAAACTCTAAAACAGTACCGTATGGCTGTATTTGCCTTCGCCTGCCACTTACTCTGCTGTTCAGCTACAAAGCAGGGAATACAAATGAGGAAAAGGCAGGATCAATAGTCTTTCCTAGACGCTCAACTCCTGCACCAACGTTTTGACAAAAAAACACCAAAGTCAATGTTGGACTTCAGCACTTGAAGCTTCACCACCTTCCCTTAGTCG
Organism: Taenia crassiceps; assembly: GCA_023375655.1. Classification (NCBI taxonomy): domain Eukaryota; kingdom Metazoa; phylum Platyhelminthes; class Cestoda; order Cyclophyllidea; family Taeniidae; genus Taenia; species Taenia crassiceps. Next base: position 3,417,731 of record JAKROA010000005.1, on the reverse strand, counting down.
TCTACTCAGGTTATTTTTTAACAAAAACGCCTTTTGCAAGAGCATTGCAGTTGCTACTTTGTGATGACTTTGATGATTGTCCATTTCAACCATCACGAAAAAGGTCTGCATTCCCAAAAAAATACAAATAAAAAGGTGTTTTGATGTACTCAGTTAAAAAAATAAAATAAATGCGAATAACTGCAAAATTGGTTGCTAAGATGGGAAAATGGATACGGAACGAATGTATGCAGAGGTGGAAGGAAACGGAAGCAATTGCCGGCTTCCTTCAAACGTTCACTTTCCAAACTGAAAGTGTCTGCTTCAGGATAACTTCGCTTTTGTACTTGTCGCCTAAGCCAGTGCTTTGTCTCCCCAGACCCTGTGTTCCAACTGTCGTCCTCCGCATTGCGCTGCACGGTTTTGGTTCCGTCTCCGGCAGGAGTCCAAGTTGTTGCAGATGACAGACACAAAAGATTCCTAACACCTTCTAGGGACACGGAATGCCCAAAGATCTGACAGCAACTCTTACAGGGAATACATGAACAGCATAAAAATCGCATTTATATGTTTACTTCTCATTGGTAGGAAGAATAGTTGGACACGAGATCGCGACTTGGATGTTCCAAACACCCATGCAGGAGTAGAAAATTACTTCTGTCTAATCAAAGCCCTGGACTTATGGGGGTTTGAAAAAACCCTACGTCGACACGACACGCCACTTTGAACGCTCCAACATCCACTAGCGCATTGGTTGAACTAATATGGCGCTAATATGTGACGCTAGCCTGCCTGCTTCACGAACCCGTTTAATATGCTGCATGACAGGCATTTGACATAGGCAGCATCAAATTACAGTGCCAAAAGATGGTGAAAAAGGCAACACCACTCAACAGTAGGTGCTGCACTACGGCAAGGATGCCAAAGCACTTTTCGCTATTAGTTATTGGAGATATCAACCAAGCTCAGACTATGAAGGCCAACTTTCAATGGAGAAGCATGCTAACAGTCGGGAAAGGGATGCCGTAGTGGCAGTCCACCATCCACATCACTCAGGCTACACATTGACAGGTCGCAATGAGCTTCAATGAGCCGCTCGTTGCTTCTTGACACCCTCCACATAAACGAGGTTTGACCCTCATCTCACATTTTCTCAATATTTGATTAGCAAATACAAAATAGGGACTGCGGAAGGTAGAAGCAACTATAGTAAGGGCTGAGTTTTTCACCTATATTGTAAAAAGCCAGTCTTTAATGTGAAGATCGCAGCAACTCGACACCCTATTTCGAGAGGACTTGATATGCCTGTAGACAGGGCTCGGACGTGATTGCTTCAACGGGCAAAATAGATTTCAAAAGGCCTCCCACAGCCCACCAATTCCGCAACCTAATACCAAGATTAAGTCTTTACCCAAGCTGCAGAAGCAATGCCAAAAATAAAACCATTGCCTTCCACACTGTCGGAGGATTCAAACCGCACCAATATTTTCACCACTGCAACCATCGATCTCAAATCTCTTTTTGGATTCAAAGAGTCACCAATTTCTAGATAGAAACAAACTTTTGGCAGCCAACCTGCCCTTGAACCACTTTCGACCGGTTTGAATTTCCTGTAGAGATGGCATAAATCCCTGCCTCGAGGGCATCCTCATGAGACCAACCAATGCAAACAGTTCCAAACAACGACGAACGAGGTGTTTGATGAGGCAATAACGTTGACACGACGAGGAGATCCGGTTCGAACAGATTAATGTCCTTTTTGGAAGGAGTTGCTGTCACGTAGGTGGTAGGTGTGACTTGAAGCCGGTAGCTGTGGAGGGACATATTCCCCCATCTCAAACTACGCCAGTCCAATGACACAGAATATTTCAGGGAAAAGGGCTTCCCTTTCATTCGATATATTAGGAGGGAAATCTGTCTAATTACTAGTGTTAAAATGCAAACGAAGAAATAAACGCATATGAAGCAAAAGACAGAAAACCAAACACAATGCCGATGACTTCGAGAAATCCAGGCGGCCTGTTAAAAACCTCTCGTTGATTAATATTATTCATGGTTTCCAACGAGAGGCTGAGGTGAGGAACAGGACAATTCAATCCATTAACACTTGCATTTACCAAAGTACGTGTAGCGAGTAGTTTGAAATCAAGTCACAAACCCATGATTAGCGCTGGGGTCCATGAGATTGCCTAGTAGGTGGAATAAATAAACAAGTGATTTAAGCATTTGCCTAAAGTTACTCAACCAAATCGTTTCCTTGCCTCTCTCCACAAAACACCATGTAAATTCATCGTCAAAAAGGGACGCGATTTCGAGTTTTCAGGGTGTCACTTCAGCAGAAGTATCTGATAAGAAATTGGTCTCAGATTATTACAGATTTTTAAAATGAGATTTCTATTTGCAAAAAAAACAGTCCATGCTTTTTAAAGAAAAGCATAAGTCTTACTGATATCGCAGGAGGAGGTGGAGGATGTGCTGTCGTATAGGTGGAGATTTTCACCGCCACTATCAAGCTTCACGGACTGCAGTGGAGTCCGTGTACGAACCGACCAGCAGACGATTTCACAATCTGGGAACAGGAGCAACGAGAAAACAGAAAGTGAAAAAAAAACAGGAAGACAGGCGATACTTTTGCATTTGGTGAAAAGATATGTTGGGGGTTGAAAATGAACCCAACAACGACAATAACAGATTGTCCAATGCTGCAAATAAAAGGAGTTTTTGGGTCAAACCAAGACCACCAATTCAACGAGCCTATGACAAGAAGGTAAGTCATCATGGAGGTACAGCACGGGCACCAGGGCGTTTAAAGAACTTCAGGTTGAGCGCAAACCGCCATGGCCAGCAGCGAAGGGACATTCAAAGCCGTACTGCCTTCAGTGGCGACCTTGTTCACAGTCTCAACAGCTATTCCAGCAACAACTTCATCCGTCCCGCAGAACGCCTGATCGAGCTATAACTTCTGTCTTGGCATTGTACAGTCGTCATTCTCGAACACAGAAAAGTTTGGGAACGGCGAGTACCATTGATGAATTAAGCCAGTTTACCACCTAGTGGTTTAGCCGCAGCGGTGAACCTCGTCGGACTGAATTTTAAGCGAAAATCCTGTGTTGCCTTGTGAGAATGAGGGCAAGACTTCCCCACAGCCGCTCCATCAGTTCTCCAAGTTAGTTCAAGGCGAGCGAAGCATGTGAAAAAGACGAGTTTAACATCTGACGAAGGTATGATAAAATGTCTGCTGTTAACAACGATTCAATTGAGAGATAGTTTTACCAAAATCTGACGCAAATCAGGTGCCATATAAACCACAAGAAACTCAATGTGGAACACGAGTTATCCATGAATGTTTCATGAGATGCATAGAAAGGATCCAGAGCTAGAAGAAAGTCAGTCCACGAGATTTGGCTAATCAAGTAGAGCCAATCGAGATGTAGAGATGCGTCATGCTCTTGCGACGGAGCGACTGGTCGTTCTCTCATTCGCACCTTCATTCACCCCTCCCAGCCGTCTGCCAATCCACGTTGGATCCGCCTAACCCATTAACCATTCGCCAATCCATCATTACATCAATCCATTCTCCCATCTATCAAATCAGCCACGCGTACCCTCTTCCATTCATCTATCCAGCTATTCAACATAACAGCATCTCTGTCTGACTATTTATCCACTCTAACACGCGTAGCCCTAATAACCAACTCAATCGCCTGTCAACTCAACTACTCGTTCACCTAAGCAAAAATGAGCATAAGTGACAATTTAACCCCTTCGATTGACGGGACAAACTGTGAGCTGACCCTACACCGGGCAAAAGCGAGGTGCTCGTCACCAGCCAGGTTTTAAATGAAGTCGCATGCTGCAAACCTGTTTTGGAAAATGCCCTTCCTGTTGGCATGAAATTATGCAGGAGGTAGCAGTCTGCAAGTGGGCAGTCGAGGTTAGTCTGAATTGACAACACTCAACTGACCACAGACAGAAACGAATCCACGCCAAAGATGGACAGACAAATTGCGTCATCACCTAACTGCCGCATTTTTAACGCGTTTGACGAATGGAAGCGACAGAGATTTTGAACGCAACGATTTGACTAGCAAAATGATGTAGTAAATAGAAGTAAAATAAAATAAAAGAAAATAGAAAAGAGCAAGATGAGGGGAAACCGGCAATGGAGTAAGTGAATAAGAGATGAATAAAAGATGGACGGATGAAGTTGGAATGAATAAAATCAAGGTAAATGAAACGGTATTGGGGGAATCATGGATGGATAGATATAATGCCAGAGTTGCCTTCAACGAGCACTTACCAGGATACGTGCAGGCCCAAGCTCTATCCAAAGCTGAACCTTCTTTACCATCCCAGTTGGAAGTGATGCAGGTCACGGCTGGTGACTGATCACAAAGACGCCCGCAATTATGTGACTTCTGCGTCGCCTTCGACATTGCCGTCAATGATGTACCCCCGACTGAGGCCGCTATTGATGCCCTCCACGTTGCAGTCTGCCGCCATGTGCCCGACTTATCCACACGCTGAAGTTCCGTAATGGTGGAAGAGGTTCCACCCAACCAGAGAAGTCTAAAAGTTGGGGGGGGGGGAAGTGATGCGTCAAGGCCAAAGCCGACGCTTGCACATGAAATGGAGTAAAATCAGATTCAACTATGAAATGCTTGTCCACAGAAGTAACGCTCCGACTTAGAGTAGATTCGTTCTTGTCTTTCTTGAAGGAAACGAAACATGTGAATTAAATCAGACGGACAAATACAATTTCAGGTGAACGAAGTATGGATGGGTAGGTGGTTGCACGGAATGGATGCCATCTGTGAAGGGAGAACCGTGAAGACAGAAAGAATTACTAATTTACAAACCAAACAGATGCACTATGAGGTGGGGCACCAGTCCTCGGCCAATGCTTTTCTCTAGAGCTGCCCTCATGCAGGAAGTACGAAAAAAAATGTAAGAATTGACAGATTAATAAGTGAACTAAGAGACTGGCGGAGAGGGGAGAAATGGATGAATAGAGGAGAAATGACATGATGAACAGACTGCTTGTTTGACGCGTTGGATAAGAAGGCGACTAAAGTACTACGTAAACAGGAATAGATGGTTAAATGAACCATAGGTGAGTGAAGTAACCGATCCTAGGCTGACGTAGAATAGGAATTAGTAAACAAAATTGGAAGGAGATGATTAGTGGCCTAATACACACCTACCAACATTCCTCAAAGCGAATGAATAAGTGTTTCAAGACTGAATGAAGGGGGAAAGAGGCATGCACAGATGGTCAACTGAACAGATTCGAAGGGGACCAATCAAAAGTAGATCGACGGATGAATAGGAATGTATGCTGTCAATGGATAGGTGGATACTGTAGATGCTGAAAAGAGTGGATGGACCCACGATGCAAGCAAAAAGATACTCCGTGAGTGTAATGGATCTGAGATGGAATTTTAGGATGTTGAGTGAATGAATGAGAGGTTCCAGGATAAAAACCGAATGCAACTCTTACCCCTCAGCGACACGAACGCCACATAGGTAGAGTTTTGAGCTGGAAAGCTGCCTCACTTGTCTACTCTGTCGTAGGCTGTTGAACGACCACGTGATGGAGATACTGGGACTGGTGGTAGCGGAACCAACAGAAGCTACATCATTAAGGCAAGCAGAGCAGATCCATCCTGTCGAGAGGCCTAATATCACCGAGCAGGAGCCTACGCAGAGTATCCAGATGCAATCGCCCTCCATGGAGGATAGCGGGGCCTTTGCCAGGGACATGCAGGCCAATAGGGACAGCGAGGAGATGCTTCAGTTAGGAACAGGAAAAAATACACACTCAACAGATTACTGAATGACTTTCAAAGTCTTGCTACAAATTGCAAGCAATAGTGCGAATTCACTAAGGAAAAATATTTCATGTCGTCGAAGTAAACTGTCCAGTTAAGTGAGCGAATATATGTTGATGCAGAACTTTAGTGATGGCAAATAGAATTTCAGCGACAAGTCGATGTTCACAAATTCAGAGCAACAGATTAAAAAAATGGATGAGAAATAAGTGGATGCCAGATTCGGAAATGGGTGGACGAGACAGGGAAGACAGATGGCCCTGGATGGCTAGATCTGGGAGTCAAAGGAAAGGGAATAACTGGATAGAAGAGATTGAAATGGATATGCAGACTGAGAGCGGGTAGGTGGGTTCAACGAGGTATAGATGAATTAATGGATATGGGGTGTGGATTTGTGGAGTGGTGGAGTACTTTAGGAATGGAGAGAATTATCAAAAACTACGGGATAGGTGGATGGATTTATGAATGAAGGAGTATTTGAGTGAGCGATATTTGAGAGGTATAAGTGGGGTTCAGGAATGGCCCGAAGAATGAAAGGATAGACGTACAAGTGAACAAATCTCGCAGGTGAAGAAGGAATGGATTGATGACTTAATTAACGGATTCCAAACTCAGGATTTAATGGATGAACAGGGAACTTAGGAAGCAGTGCATGAATCCCAGATGCAGGGTCAGATGAATAGATAGATTTGAAGTAGATGGCAGAGTGAATGAATGAATGCATGGAGCTGGAGCAAGTGGATGGACATAAGATTTAAAGTAGGAGGATGAATGGACAGGTGGGTGAATTACTAATAAATTCAGTGTACATAGACTTGAAAAATACAACCGTACCCATATGGTACTATCGCCTTTCTCTCCAAGTTCCTTACCTGAAAACCATCAACCTTCCCACCGAATCCGCACACCACAAATGTCCAAGGCCATCTACCGCTAATGCTACCGGATATCCCCCATCGTAGAAGTTCATTGGAAGTGGGGAATGCGACTGCAAGTGGCAATTATGCTGACTGTGATTCTCACCCTGTCGAAACGTCCACGAACAGGCGAGACCACATGTGGGATTCGGCGTCTCCAGTACCACCACCAATCGTCCTATACGATCGGGAGCTGTGGAATCGAAAAAGGCATCTCCTGACACCTCAGGATCGGGTTCTGGTTGAACACTGTAACCGCCGATCCAGACGCGACCTTGCAGATCTGAAGCCGGAGAATTCCGCGTTAGAAAAAAGTGTAAAATGATTTTTTGATAAGTGGTACCAGGCCAAGTTGTGTATTTAACTAAGTGCTGATTCACTCAAATAGAGTTAAGCTACTAACCCAGAAGAGAAACAGCAGGAAGCGTAGCGTGAAACCGTCAAAGAGAGTTGCTAATGACAAGCCCCTAGTTAAATATTGTTCACCCAACAAACACCTTCACAGCTCTGTGGGCACTTACCAATTACCGTACAAGTAACCATTTCAACTGCATCCACAAGCAAGACATTATGAATTGCCTCGAACCCCGTATCCACCGTCATTGGCAGACGTGCCTGTCTCCAGCACTGACGACCAGACACCTCAGACAGCGAAGAAGGCGCGGGTGGAGGAAGGGGGCACTGGGTGACATTAACAATTGAGGAAGCCTCAGGCCGCAGTTGGGGCTCATGGGACCAGCAGAGGCTCATTAGATCTAGATAGGCCGCGGGGCAGTGTGATTTGATCTGGAGAGATATGAAAAGAAGGAAGAGGAGTAATATGGCTTTAGCATAAGCAATTTGTCCGCCAGCTCAACCCTGTTTGCCTTTATACCTCCCCGTCAATCTGCTCGCCCATTCCTCCATCGATCCGTTAAACCCCCTGTTTCCTTGCTTGCGGTTCTTTTTATCCACCTATTCCTTTGCCATACAGCTTTCAATAAGACTTTACATGGAGTGCTGACACCTGGACAAATACCAGCATTATGAACAAAAACGGATAAAGACATGGTCGTTGTTAACAATACTAATTAATGTGGGCTAAAAGAAAGCACAAACTCGTAAAAAAAATCTAGGACAATTTACCTATTTTGGAGGATTCGAGCATGATACTTAAGTGTCACTTGATTGCATCAGCAGGAAAAGAAAGTAGCCTTGTCTGTTGGCAGGATATGGTGCCAATAGTGAACAGAGCCACGAAACACGACTCAGTGATGCTACTTAAGAGTGAATTTGGTAACATTTACACTAAACAAAATGCCCTCCAATTGTTGCATAAGTAAACCATAGAGTGGTCAACAAAGTTCTCAATACGAGTTTTACCAAGAAAAGAGAGCTCAGCGCAGTGTAGATCCAGCTCGAAACCTCAAGAGGCAAGCTAGCGAACACCAAAAAATCACAGCACGTTGAGCGACAGTTCGTGCACAAAGTTTAATTCTGCTAAGCAAGCCTAATCTCGCAAATAAGTTGTGCAGCAGATTATGGCTGGGACCAAAACAAAACACACATTATTTGTCATTAAATGCGTAAATGAATGAAAAACTTAAGCAAGTTGCCTTGATGACTTTAATAAGTAGAAATTGGGCAAATTTACTTAATACAAAATGGTAAACAAATAGCTTGTAGGCTGCTTTATGTGGAAAAAATCGGAATAGCTTATTTAAATAAGTGAAGGGAACATTTGACTGACGTCAGTCGGAATACTCGGTCTACCGCCGGAGAGGATGTGTTGAGTCAACTGAAATCGCAGATTTGTGAAACCGTGATAGGGCAGTTGGAATTTGGCAATGCTGGCCATCAGAATGCCTAATGCGTATATGTCCACCTGGAAATGAGAAAAGTGGACAGATGAGGGGATAAGTAAAAAGGAGGGTGGAAGGAAAGGTGAAAGGTCTGGGACAGGTGAGGAGAGTCGGAACAGACGCTTAAAATTGCTGGAGTCGGAGGGGATGGATGCAGCAAAATATACTACCTGTGCACTAAAAAGGATAAAAAAGGGAAGACTATACACATACGATTAGTCAGGAGGAGCTGACCTTGTGTGAGTACGTCTCTTCTCCATGACTAGCCAAAACTTCAGGTGCCATGAATCCGGGAGTACCAACGTATCCGCGACAGCCATCTAGACTTGCTCTCCACCTGCTCACCCCGAAATCGCCTAAAACAACTCGTACCGTTCCAGAGCCACAGCCCCCTACGCCTTCAAAATTACCAACGGGAGTGGAAGCAGTCATGGTGCATCCCCGTCGCTCCTTAGGAGCCCTCGCAGTGTTGGTGGTGAGGGGAGGAGGCATTTGCCAGACAAGGAGGTTGTCAGGCTTTAAATCGCGATAGACGATACGCACACGGTGGAGGTAAGCTAATGCTGTGGCGATCTAAAAAATTTGATAATTGATAGTAAGACAGTGTCCATAATCACCCACCTAACCATCCAATCAACCCAACCTGATGCACTACTTTCGTGAGGGTGTGCTGGTGAACTGGGTAGATGCTGTCCGCCACATAGATCTTCTTCATTTCCTCCATCCAATCAGAGAGACTGCCCTGGGGTGCCAAAGGTAGGAGGAGAGAGAGAGGACGAGGTGAAACTACGCCGATGCAAGTGAGCAGGTGGTGACCCACCATTACAGGTGGTGCGCCACTGGCAGCGGAAAAGAGCCGTGGACGCGTGTGACTACGCGCACTCCGACGGGCAATACTGCGTCGGAGAGAGCGAAAGCTACTTTGCGGGCGGGATGGCAGTTCGCGAAGAGTATTAAAACCGCCACCAGTGGTGATACCAGAAATGGAAGCGCCATCGTCACAGACGCGCATAAGAACGGCGAGTTCAGAGCGCAATTCCTTGTGAACCAATGGAGAAAGGGTAAAAAGTGGTAAACATGGTGAATACAGAGAAAAATGCATTATTTTTCCATCAGTTTGCCATTCTCTCGTCCAAGTTTCCGTCAGTTTTGCCTGTCTGTATCTGCCTAGGATGGCTTCGAACCGGTCCGTCAGAATAAAGAAATGAACGAATGAATCTGGAAAGCGTGGATATGTAAGCGGTAAATTGATAAGGCCAGAATGAGTGAACGGAGAACAGATGAAGGGGAGGATAATAGATAAATAGATATTTCGCTGGAAAAATGGATGAAGGAATGCATAAATGTGCATATTGCTCCCCATAACTCCATGACCATTTAATGCTACCACAACCTCCTAATCATTTCTAAGACCCTCACCTGATACGCAGTGTAACACGATTCAACTGGCTGAAACGACCATCGCCGCCTTTCTTGTTTGTATAACGCTAGTGCTACTCTAAGATCAGCCGGACCCATGTAGTTCGGGTGAGACTGCTGATGGGTATCCAAAGCTGTGTGCTTTGCTTTCGTTCCTGCATCAGCCTCAGAATCTTTCTCCTTCGGTTCTGTTCCCTGTCCCTCCTCCTCCGTGTAAGGCTGCCAATCACTCAAGCGAATGTCTACTTGCTCCGGGTTTATGGGCGAACAAATCTTCACTCCCACAGGAACCTTTAAGAGGAAAAAGATTCCTCCTTAAATAGAGAGTCGGTAGCAGCTTTCGTCAATTACAAGGATCTAGAAGATGAAGTGATAAAGCAAGCCTCTCTCCACATTTATTCCTTACGAATTCAATCACTCACTCGGCACAGATCTGCCGATTCAAACTTTCAACCAGCCAAGACAAACATCCCTACTGTACCTCACCGAACCTTGGTCCAGTCATTCAGTTCTAATCAGAACTCTTGTTTCTCATTGCTACCAGATCAGCCAATTCGTCTCCGATACAACTATAATTTTTCTGAAGAATAACCTGTCTAGCCTTGATATCATTCCCACTCCGGCCATCTTGAATCCATTATTTTCTTTAATCCACTCCATATCAATCTAAAATGCACCTATCCGCAATCACTTCATCAGTTCACACTCCCATCGATCCTCAAACTCTACACTTCGTGCCAAAATATCCACTTATACCTCCACCTATCTTAAGTACCACGATTCATTTCTAGAAGACCAAAGATCAAAATATTGGAAAACACCTCCCCATCCCTTCATCCCTCCAACACAGATAGGAGGACGGTCGCCCTTAATAAAGCTCTTAACACTCTGACCGAATCCACAAAATACTTCAAAATCCTCAAATCCTGCTAATCAAATCTTTCGAAAGTAGGCACCCACCTTCACCAGATCAAGCATACAATCAGTGGAGGCACTGACGCTGGAGGAAAGAGAACCAGGGAAGAAGGCTGATCCAGCGAAGACAGAACCAAAAGCGCCGCGACCCAAAAATCGTTCCAGCATCACCCGATTACCTGCTACTCGCATATCCTCCCTCACATCCATAAACAGAAGATCAGGCGCTGAAATGCCGTAGTGAGTATGGCCTTCGCTCAGGTTAGAGTGGATGGGACAGGGAAGCGATTCATTGCTACCATCAATACCAACATTGTGATGTTTCCGTGCAGGAGTCAGGAGCCAATGAACCATTTCCTCTACCAAAACACCGTACACCACGTGTGGTCTTAAAAGGGTAAAATGTTGTTATTATTACTCGTTCCAGTTGGAAAAACAAAAGTAACAGAGGAAAATGTACTGTGCAGATATGAATCAACGCCTTCAAAAGAAAGAACCCAAAATGAAAATGACAAAGAGCGAGAAAATACATCCAGTGCTAATAATTCCGCAAGTAAGATGCGGAAAACTATTCAACACGGCATTTTAAGTGATCTTACTTCTCGCCACATTCTGGTGAATCAGCACCGCAATCACTTTTGGTGCTTAATTCGGTGTTTAGAACATTGTCCAAAGTAGACACAATCTCCCTTATTTCCGCATTTTCCCTGCATGGAAAGTGTCAAAATAAGTTACTTTATGGAAAATGAATTAAATGCCAGCGAAGTTTTAGCACAATGCATTATTTCCGGACCCGACTTACAAATGCGACGGTCGGACGCAGTCAGTGCAGGGGATAACACGATGTACGAGATACTCCCCGCTATTCGATTGGTTAAATCTCGTCCCAAGGTCAGGATACCAGTCCAATAAGAGGCAGTCAATGTGATGCACTATCTTCAAAAAAATTCAGGCAGCAATTACCGAAAATTAGAGTAAAAAATCACACCAACACCTATACCCAACCAAATAAAACATTGCGCGATACCTGAGAAGAGGGTCAGAACCACGGCTTCCACCACTTATCAGCAGTGTGCTCCTGTTTACTACGAAATGCTAACCTTGGTCAAAATTTGGGTTAAAATACGACGATCAGGTTCAAGCGTCCAGGACTTGGTGGAATTCTCCTTCTCATTCGTCATCTCACGGTACTCGGGCCAGAAAATCGAGAATGAGGGCATGTGAAGTTGGATCAGGCAGTACTTGGAAAATTCGTCTGGAAAGGCAAATAACAGGTAAACAGACCGCCCATTTAATCAAATCGACACATACCAAACGGTTCGACAATTATTTCGTCGGTTTTCATGTCCCCCGCAGATACTTCCACACCATGCAAGCGTTCTCTATATGCCTCGGAAAAGCCAGTGGAAAAGCGTAAGAGACGGAGATGCCAACTTTTGTAGTCGACCTCGTCTAGACCTCCCAGAGCGCTCTTTTCATCACCTGTCTTATTATTTTCTTCACTCTCATTCAAGTCATTCAAACCGGTCTTCTCGTTTGCTTCCACCGCAATTTCTGTTTCCTTGAGAGTCTGGTTGTGATGAAGGCAAACTCTGAGTCATGAACTGTTAGTTGGCGTTAAGTAGACCAAGTTTGGCAAAGTCCCCAAAAGAAGGATTCGAGAATTAAACAAACAGACATACATATGATTAACTCATTGCCTACAATATATATTTGTTTACCACTAGAACTTACGGCAGTGGCAAGGGAGACACGATTTCCAACCTGTTCTAGCGTGAATATCGGCACAGCACCACCAGCAAGGGTCAGCTGAATACCCCGTCGGGAAAGACTCCATCCACATTGAAGACTTTCGACTGAAGAACCACTTTCACCAGTGCTAGACGGCACCTCCAGACAGAGTAGACTGGATCTCAGCTCAGATGGTATGGTGGCCAAATTGTAGAGATGCCTATGAGTAGAAGGTTCAAAAGTCTTCAACACACAAAGATTCGACATTGAAATAAATGGCATCATGAACGCGCTAAACGCAACAGTCTACCGATAGCTGCCACAGATTCCATTCCTCGACTATTATAGACACCAATTTGCATCGAGTCCCAAAGCAACAATGTCACCGAATGAGAGGAACACCCAGTAATGCTGAAAAGTGTTCTATAAAAGAATCTTTCGAACTCTCAGACATTTATACTAGACTTCTAGCACCTCCGTGGCTCAATCGCTCAGCAATAAGACGCTTGAACAAATGGTATGAATCTTTCAAAAACAACCACCCAAATGTCGGCGTGAAGATGCTGCACAAGGTCATGCTGAACTTGTTTCTAGAGCAAAAGTAGGAGCAAAACAACAACCATTTACGAAAATTTGCGGTTCGGAAAAATTAGAGCACCCTGAGTCGCTTGGAGTGGTTCAACTGCACTGCCAAATCTTAACATACTGAAGCTGTTTTTTAGACACCACTGAGGTATCAGAATAGGTGTGGGAATGAAGTACGTGGACCGATTTTCCTTTGATATTTTAAAGGCCTCAATTTGACCCTTGAACTGACGAAGTGAAAACACCTTAGCCCATGCTACTGACGCCAAATAAGTAGACAGTAAAAGCATGACCCACCCGCACACAGAATTGAGGTCAGTATCGGTGAGAAGACGAGTGATGATACGTGTCCAAAAACCAGCGGGAACATAAGCTAACGCATAGACACGCAACACTTCATTAGGCCGCTGCGCGGCACGCAACCTCCATTGCGGTGTTGGGAGCTCTACGGGAGTGGAAAGCCAGCCCCCTCGAGAGGTGGGTCGATGCATTCGATCACTGCGTTGAAAAAATGAGGCAGTGGAGGTGGTATTGCTGGTAGAAGTTTTCGGTTTATTCAAACGGAGACCCCGTGGAACTAGGTTGTTCTAAAAATCGCGACATAGAACGCAACAAAACTTGGGGGAAGTACTGCGGGCCAAAACTCAAGTGCTCCAGAAATATATAATTGGAAGATAAATGCTTGAAAACGCAAAAAAAAGAGCCGAGAGAGGTTCGGTGAAAAGAAAATAAAGTATCAATTACAACCTACCTGCCAGGCGGCAAACTTCGAGAGGATATTAGATCGACGAGAAATTGCTGCTGATTCCGAAGATTGGGATAATTGGTCCTGAAGGTCTTTTACTTGTACTGGCCGTGATGGTGGAACCGAAGTCGCCCACTTTTTTCCCCGTGGAAGGGTAAAAACTGAGCAATTTAGAGGATCTGAATCTCTTAACAGTCCTTCAAGCTCCATCTCCCCATCCGTCTCGTTATCCGTAACCGAATTCAAAGGTGTAATTCGAATCTAGAGTGATCAATTGAAAGGCCTGGAGAGCGACCTACTTGTCTATTGGAAGCGGCGATATTTGGTAAATTTCTAAGAGGCAGCAAGGCAGGTACCAGAAGGTGTTGAGAGTCAAGCGGCGCTGCCAGCTCAAACTTGGCCAACAGTCCAACCAGATAAGTGAGAGCAAATGATACTTCCAGATGTTGAAAACGATGCATTAGATGGTCTACATCCATGAAAGAGGTCCCGGTGGAACCCATTGGAACAATAAGGAGGTCCTTCAACCGAGATAGCTTCAACACACCTGTATAGGAGGGAAAAGGTATGCTGTCTCCCTTGCAACTAACACCGTCAAGCGAGCACAAGTCAGACAAAAAATCTATTTGGCTGAGTGAACGACATAGAAAGATGGCTAAGTATGCAAAGATATCCGGATTGCGTTGACTTTTAGTAACTATCCCAATCAAACAATGTTTAATGACGGGCCAACAATAAATTTAAACGAGTTCAGAAGAGATACCCAAAGTAGTGGAATAAGCATATATTCAACAGCTCCACCAAAACTTCCGGATCCTCAGTTTATGAGGGAAAAAACTTCCAAATGCGTGTGCTCTACAATGTGCCCAGGAATAATTAGAATAACATAAGAGAATAGCTATGTAATCGTAAGGGGGCGGTACCAGCTCGAGTTGGAGCCGCGTTCGGAGTGATCAAAAGTCGCACCAGAAGGTCACAGAGCCAAATTGGGTCTAGGACAACGGCACGAGTGAGGTTGGTAAAGTAGAGGAGGTGACCAATCTCGTGGAGGAAAGTCAGAGCAGAACGGACCTCTTCAGGACTATCGAGTCCACCGCTTGTCTGCAGGCGACAATTGACTTCTGCTCTAGAAGGGCCAAGTTCAAAAAATGGTGGTCACAGCATTAATGAAAGGATAGATGGATGAATGGCAGTTGAATGGATAATTGAATACGGGATAAATAATTGATGTTCGCTTTCCTCCATTAGTCCCCAATATCTACACCTATTTAGTGGCAATTCAATCCGTTTCCAAAGAGAATATTAATACCATGAAGTTTAAAGCAGAATATTACTTATCAAACAGTTCTTGAAATATGTTCCACTACTCGGCCTCCCACCTAGGTGGGTATGACAGATGGAAGGGGATTTTTCGAAAAAACCGCATAAAAAGTAGTAGCATAATTAAGACTCGAGGCATCGCATGCAAAAGCGTTAAACCATGCGTGAAATTATCCAATCAAACAATCAACCAGAAAATTAACCAATTAGAACATCGCGCTGATCCACATCGACCGCAATACGTAACACGCGTTTCATTTTAGCAAAAATCGACCTAATTTTGAAATTACTGTGAAAACCGAATAGGAATAGATAGTGACAAGGCTGTGGTAGCGCATGATAAAACAGTTTCTCAACGAGGTAAAGTGAGCCAATCAATGAAAAGGTCAGACCAAAAGTCAGGACTCCATCCGGTAGCATATAAAGGATCTCAAAAGCATCTTCAGCTTACACGTAGTCATCCAGACTGACGATAGGTGGTATACCCACGCGATGAAGATCATTTGCAAGATCACGAGTGACTTCCTCCAGCTCGTGATACACCAGTGGCACGGGAAAACTCAGCAGCCTCTGCCTACCCGGTCCAAATTTCGCACCAACTATTGGCTTCCGGACTGTAAAAGGATTAAAAAACTCTAAAATCGGAGCCCACATGTCAAAAATAATCGGTGCACACACTGCATCAGGTTATGACAAAAAAAACTTGAGCTAGACCATGTCTCACCAATAAAACAGATCCCTGGTCTTCCTAGGCTCACCATCGACTTCATTTTTTTCGAATAACACAACTTTAAATCAAACGTATCAGTTGCGTACAGGGTGGTCGCAGATAGTTCGCTGCATGATGAATCGCTGTAGCGAGATGGTAAAAAGCCTCCCTACTGCTGGTGTCGGTACAATTGTAACGAGAATTGACAAGGAAGTGGCCAACGATTTGTTGTGATAGGCCCATCGAGGCAGGATCAGTACACCGAATGAAGCAGCGTTCAGCCAGATCGGAAGCCTCCGACGACGTGGCTGCGTCAGCATGGGTACCTACCACAAGAACGGGTGCGTTCGGTGCTCTGGTCTGAAGTAATAAGATGTACAATTCGGTTTTCAATGAGACTGATTCTTTCAGTGAAGTCTATGCAGTTGGGTCAAATCCCGCTAAACCTCACGATATTCGAAAAAATTTATTCACTTTTACAGAATTAGCAGATTTTAAGCCCCTGCGAAACCCAAAAGTGGATCAAGTCAACCATCCTGTTCTTCTAATTCGCACCTTTTGGACATGGCGCAATGCTTGAAGCGTCATTAAGAAGGTCGTGGTGGGTTGGAGTTGCCGTTGGTCGATTACAATTCGCAGCCAGAGAGAGAATAAATCCACACCACAGTCACATTCTCAGCATTCCAAGCACAAGTACCTACCTGAATGGCTACGAGATGCCTCGCTACCCCGTGAAGAGCATCTGGCGCATCCATCACGTTCCACACAACCACGTAGACGGTGCTCCGAGACATAGAAAACTGTTGAACCGCAGACATGACACTCTCCACCTCCTCCGCCATCGCTGCTATAGGCGATGATGAATGAGTGGATTCAGAAGGACTATGAAAGTCCCAGACCGTAAAGTTAACCGTCTCCACCCACTCATTTCGAGCACGGTCGGTAGGGCATTGTCGAGTGATGTGAAATGGAGTCAAGGTGACACTGGAGGTGAGAGTAGAGTTTTCCACGGTCTGTAAGTTAATTTGTAATATAGTTGTTAAGAAGCGCTTTGCCTTTTGCGTTCCCATAAGGATGTTTACAATCTCAGAGGGACGCTTCTAGCACAAGACTATAACATTTAAGTTCATGGAACCCTCTGTGTTTGGTTGATCCGCTGTATTGGTGCACTTTTTTATCAACAGCGCTTTAAAAGATGTGAAGGCACCGTTTTAGGATATTAAAGACCTCCAGTCTGAAGTATTTGTTATTTATGGCCTCCTGGAAAGGACAAAAACTAGACAGTGGCCGCATCACCACCGTAATGAGTTAATAAGCTCTCCACCAGTGTCACGCGCATAAAGCTCCAACTTTCTTACCCAAGCTCACACGTCACACGTGCGTGTCACATTTAACCGGGAGAAGGGGAAAAATAAATAAGGCCATACGCTATCATGTTGGGAAAACCAGCATCTGCTACTGCGCTTTTAGCCTCATAAGACTCAATTAGGGTCGAGATTTGGCTAACTCATCAGGACTCCTAAAAGTGATCTTCTTTATTGCTATCGTGTTTTTGGAAGTCGCTCCCGAATGGCAACAGATGACAACTAATGGAAGCACCTACCACTACTTACACATCTCCTGCAGGTGACTATCGCCTACCGTTCCTACCTGGTGCAAACGAAAAGGATGAAAGTCGAAATTCGAAAGCGACTCCTACCAAGTCCTCTAACCAAAAGACACAGGAGACAGCGAGTGACGTGTGGGAACATGACTGCTAGTCGAGTCTTGACGAGAAGATGGTTCGATTTCTGCCTGCTCCTTGGCCTAACAAGGATTGATGGCACATTTACAGCCTCTTTATAAGCGATGTTGGGCAACCAAGGCAGCTAAGTTAAGTCCTGGATTTCGAAACGTTCAAAGGTTGAGAAGTGAAAAGGGAGAGAAAGGATTTTTCAAAAAGAGGGATCTGCAGAAACGCTGGCAGTTGTCTTGTGACCATCACAACTGGGTTTGTAGATGGTGTTTTGGAATTTTTATGACCAACAAAAAGAGAAAACAGTCGTGTTATCCTTCCCAACCAGGCAGCGCATTCAAGGTGATCATCGAAGCGTCCCATCATCGACTCCTCTCTGATGCTTAATCGACCTTTGAAAAGGGCGATTCGCCCCTCTCAATCAGTCAAAACTCAACTTCAACACTTAGATAAATGAATGAGGGGAAGTATCAGTGAATAGGATGCCACGAAACCAAGATGGTAACCAAACCCATGGAATAATGATTCTATCCAGCGAAAATTTAGCTGAGTACATCAGGAATAGCACCACAAAAACCCACCTTCATTCATTTTACATCAAGTTGAATGCGCTTGACTTTGTAATAACCTTGACTATGCATCAGTAAAAAACAAATCACGTTTGTGTAACAGCTTATTTGTTTACCTGATCTCAACGTTGCAGATGCGTGACATGCCTTCTTTGGCACTGTAGCACCACCAGTTGCGCCAAACCACGTGTCCTCAAACAGATTCGTGAGGTTTAATTACAGCGACGGTAAAGGTGAGGTGTTCCCGACCCGTGGAGCGTTAGTTACAGTTTTGCGCTTCCGATTATTAAGGCATTTCATTAGGGGTTTATGATCATCATTGAACTCGGAAACCTTCTAGATTCTAGGAATCGAGGCATGAGCTTCACTGCTGTCTTGAAGGTGACTCAAATTCATTGTACAAAAACTGCCAATCAGACTCACTTGGACGTCTTGACCTTCGAAACGAAGAAGGGTTTTAATTAGACTGGTTTTGCCTACTTCTCGTGATCCAATTACCATCAGACGAACTTTGTTGTAGGGCCTTGAACTAAAAAAACGAGGGATTTAATGGTAATTCAAAAAGCAATCACAATGTTTCACAATATAAGCAAATTAAAACGATGCAAAGTGAATACACCGCAAGCGTTTGATCGGAGGAAGCTCTACCACATTCAGGCGAGATGGAATGAACGAGCAAGGGGATGGAAGCGAAAAACTTCACACTGAAGCAAGCCTTTGTTGCCGATACTGCGGCATAAAAGCAATTGTTTGCATTATCGGGAGACTTATACGTATCTGCCCAGTAATTCAGTCTCCATTTGGCAGCATCTAGTGCTTCTTGCTACTGACGCTTATTTTCTAAAATAAGTAGTAAAGTTCTGGTTTGAAATTTTTCCCTAGTGATACTGAATAGGCTTCCATCCTTTTGCTTTTTTCAAAACAAAAAATCATTAAAACTATAGCTCACCTGCGCGGCAGCAACTTGAGGTAGTCCAACACTGTCTTGGTGTTTAGGATTGGCATAGTAGGAGACGTGGTGGCATTAGCAGTACCGACGGTGACCCCATCTGTTAGAGTTGACAAGAGCGACGACTTTCCAACGCGTCGACGCTGATTATTCACAGCGTATCGACTGCTCTTGCGGACACCAGAGTTGTCACCAGATCGGATCTCTTGCACCAATCGCTCGTAAGCGGGTGTGTTAAAGAGAGTGAGTGATTTCAACTTGCTTAGACGCCAGAGATCCGGAGGTAGCTGAAATAGGGGGGCTTTAGGATTAAGGTTGGGACTGAGAGGCTGATTATGGAAGCTCCAATTTGGCCTAAATGTGCAACATTTCTCGACCCCCAGTAAATAAGAAATCAGTTCTTTCCTTTAGCCCCTTAACCTCTCCCTACGTTTACAGCATCTTTAAGAGCCAACTCTCTCTCTACCTAAACTTTCCCTGACCCTATTGGGCTTCAAAATGGGTAAGCTAGTTGCGGTAGAGGGTGGACACCTGATGAGCTTACAGGAGCTCGATGGCAATGCAACACACCTCAAACAAACTTGTACATCCGTCCAATTCAAGCGAGGAAAGCTTCTCTATCCGGCACACAGCCGATCCCAGGCTAATCAAATCAGTATTTTCGGACAAATCGAGGCTTGCCAACTCTGGAAACCACAGCGATGCTTCTCCACCGCTCTCGCTCTGCAAGGAAACAGGATATCTCGTGGTAACGCACAACCTAATGCAAGGAAAGCTGCCTAAAAAGGATAAAAAGACCACAAGAATGGTTGAGCGTCTTTCCATTAATAACATACACTGTGAGCAGAGACTGGATTGAAGACGGAGATACAGTTGCCTCTAAGGTTGAGATGGAAAAGGTGCTTCAGTTGACCATCCGAGATCCCCGAGGCTTTGTGTTCCTCGGCGCTTGAAATAAAACACATAAAAATGAGACCTTTTCGTAAAAACATTGTCAAAAGTAAGAACTTTTTGGGAAAAAAGGAGCAAGCAGGTTAAGTCCCTCACGCTTCCAATCCTCCTCCAGCTCCAATACCATCTCTACCACCCGCCACAATCGAGATTCGATTGTTGGAGAGATCCAAATGAATAAGATTAGGTGGAAAGAGGGCAGGAGGGGGAAAAGGTCCAGCCAATCTGTTTCCGCTGACATCCAGGCTGGTCAGGGCAGGTGCCAGGTGGACCAGACCCACAGCACCCTGTGGACCTTTCTCATCACCCATCTGACGAGTTGGAGTAGGTTCAGCGAGTGGGAGACGAGGTAGACGGTTGCCTCGGAGCCAGAGATGCAGTAGACCTCTATTCCGATGAACTCCGGTGCCGGTAACGTCGATGGTGATGACAGCAGAGGCTGTAAAAGTGCACACCTTGGAAGTGTGAGTTAAGTAGTAGATTGGTTGGAAAAAAACCAGAGATACTATGGAATGCAAAAGCCACAAAATGCATGAAGCTCTCCACGAAGGCAGAAAATGGGGGATATTAAAAAATAAGGTTCTGCGTGGCGTCTGAAGGACTAACCAGAGCTCGGAATTCCAGCATCTTTGGTAGATTTTAGCATGGTGATGGACTGAACACTATTTGGAAGGTGAGGCAGACAGGAAAGATCCCTTGCTCTGTTCACACCCTAAAGACAGCATACATTGTGGTGACACTAAAACCACATTCATGCTTAGATAGTGAGCGGTTTCTAAGTCCCAGTCACCATCGTTTACAGCATGATAATCAGCGCCAAAGTGGGTATAGCAACAACAATTGCTGAGGATAGAGCTTTAAGTTGACTCACCGAATCAAGAGGTGATTCAGATCTAAGTACAGTCGCACTCAAAACCTCCTCAATTGAGGCTCGCGGTAGTTCAGTGAGACTATTCGCACTCAAATCAAGGCACTGCAACTGTCTAGCTAGCCACATCTGTCGCGGCACGCTCCGCAATCGGTTACCACATACTCGAAGAATGGATAGGCGAGGCGCAAACGTCACCCTACCGAGACCTCCGCTATTGGGTTTGGCGACACCACTCCCTGCGCTGGCCAATCTCTCACGTGCACGGGGAGTTCCGCCTCCTCCATCAGCTCCGACCACCACACCAAAAATCCACGGAGGGAGAGTGATAAGAGCATTGTTGGACAGATCTAGCCGAGTTAAGCTTGGAGCAAAGATTGCATTCATGGTGGAGAGAGACACCATTGAAGTGAGATCAGGGAGCGTTGAGATTCCGTTTCGACTGAGATCCAAGTCCTAAGATCAAGAAAGAAGGCTGAATTAGTTTTCATTAAGGTGGTATAAAGCACTGTTACAAGACTATTACCTGTAACTGAGGTAGCTGAGTGAGCAAACACATGGGTAGTCCAGTAATGGCATTATTTGCAAGATTAAGCTTGGTGAGGGCTTCTAAAGGTGACCAGGAGAGCCAGTCGGTAAGAAGGGTGCTGAAAACGTCTGGGTCTCTAGCTTCGGCATTGAGATGTTGACACAAAAGCCGATTAGACCAATCAATCACCGTCTTATTGGTTCTATATTGCTGTTGAAAGAGCAAACCCCCAACCATATTGTAGCGTTGAGAATCTAAGAGATAGTGCAGGAGGCCGTTTCCAACGGACCCCTTGCGAGATTGAACAGTGGAGAGAAGACGAAGCATTTCTGTGGCAAGCTAAAAGTTTCAAGGAAAGAGGTTAGAAGGTATAACACAGAAAAATTATAAGAGAATCTTGGCCTATCATCAGCACGGTGCTCATGATTGGACCCTCCACTCTTTTCGTTTCCTTTTTAACATAGCCCTAAAGCATGGCGCACCGATTGAACCGGATGGAAGTGATTTGAACTTGCCTGTCTCATAAACCAAGCTTAAGTTAAGAAGAACGCCACAGAAGCTGTCAATCAGGAGAGCCTTACCGACATCTAATGCGACAGCAAATGACTGACAATAAATTTGAAAGATTTCGTTTGCGCAATGCTATTTGTGGTCCTTAGCCTATGTCCATAGTCTCCCACTCTCCTCTCCATATCGTCACACTGATCACCTTTTTGACACATGATCCAAGCAAAACAAATGGTAAGAACAAAACAGCAACAGTCCGTATTATTTCATCATCTCAAGCAAAGTCGATAACACTCACCGAAGGCCCTTCAATATTCACATTTTCAAGACAACAGGCCAGGCCAGATGAACTGCAGAGGAGACTTGCATGAGCCTGATTTGCCAATGGCTGGGCATCGTCGGGAAGGGAATCGGATTTCATCATAGAGGCATCATTGTGGTAATGGATGGTGGAGACAGCGGCGTCTGCCAACCAATCAGCGTAGTCCTCTGGGGCTTCCTTCACATAAGCCAAGAGACACTCGACCAGTTCAGCGTTTCTGCAAAGAGGTTGGTGAGAGTTTGAAGTGTACATGATTTCATGGGTCTTTTGTTAATTTAATCAACCCAAACTTGAAAAATTTGAAGAAGTGGGCAGAAAAGCATAGCAAATACTGGTATTATAAAGACCTCTCACCCCGTCATAATCGCTATGTGAAGCGCATTAAATGAAGCATCGATGAAGTATTCGCTACCACCACCACCCCTGCCATTGTTATTATGTTGGGTAGGCAGTACGAAAGAGTTGGCTCCACCTTTCCAAAAGTGCCATTGAAGATTCACACAGCGAAGAGCATCCACCGGGGACAAGGATTTCAACGATGCTGAGGCTGATGATGTCATCACAGAGGATGCCTCTACCTCAGCCACCTCCTCCTCTTCGTCCTCATTTTCGATACTCGGGTATTCAAGAATAGCACGAACACAGTCGACATGACCGTAGAAGGAGGAGATGAGGAAAGCTGACAAGCCGCAGTCTTCCACGATGTCCAAACTATGATAGGGAAAGAAGTGGGGAAAATAAAAAAGCCTTCGTACTTTACCGACCCAACCATCGCTAACTCATAATTATTGTACCCACATCACGGCACCTACACACATGTAAATTCGCCAGTCTATCTGCTTATCATTCCTTGATTCACTCAGGAATAACCCGTTCCCAGACCTATTACAGATCTAGTCGTCTACCCCACTTTTATCTACCACAGATACAAACATCCTCTTACCTATCACGGATCCATCCGGTCAGATTATATTGATTCCTTCTAAATCTTATTAACCACATGGAAATAGGTTTCCAAATCCCTTGTTAACTCATTAATTAAAATTATTTCTAACTCCCACCCTTACCGATTTTTTCCCTATTATACAAAATAATAGACCCAAATGCGGAGTGATTCATCCACACAACAATAAGGGAGTAAGACTTGACCAAGGAGCCGGCGAGAGGTAACTCGACCTTAAGATATGCGACTAAGTGTTACCCACGTTATTTACTGGCAGAGCCGTACTCTGAGTCGACTGAAACTAACTTTTACAGTGCGATTTGGTAATAGCAGAAGAAACTACTAGATATCTACAAGGTTCCCTCAACTTTACCCTTGATTTCAGGCTGACGCTCAGACATAACTCCTACAGAAGCAAAGCCCCACATCCTGATGTGCATCCCTTAGGGAAGGAAACAAAGTGAAGGGACTAATAAGAGGAGATTCTATCAGAAATGGCAGACAAGGAAGCATTTCTTACCTCGCGTTGTTTGAGGCGAGAAGAGCAGAAAGCATCTCATACCTACCAAGAGCGGCCATCAGATGGACAGGCAGGATGCCTCCGGCGCTTGGCAGCATCAGCAAGTGGGAACCTTCCTGTGAAAAACGGGTAGGAGGATCGGTCGAGTAACTAAGTGATACCAAAAGGCTGCTGGTTTTAGATAGTTCACGTAATAACAAAATTTAAAAGAATCTAACCTTTCTACCAATACTACTTGAGAACTACTTAATGTGTTAAGAACTCTGGGAAATATGCCTTCCAAACGGAAAGAAAATTAATGATGTATGAGTCAATTCCCGCAGTACCGAGTTTACAATTCGAAAATGCTTTTTTAAATTTGAAAGCTTTCCGGCAATAGCCTTACCTACTTGTCCAACGAACGGCTAGCGTGTGATTATTTACCAAAGATGTGGCAAGTTATTTTTATCATTAACCATGATGATCTGGTTAACGAAAGATGACTGGATTTTCTAGAATAGCCTAGAAGAACAAATAATTTCCTATTTTCGTGATCCTGATTGAACAGCCTTGACCGAAAGAGTCTCAAGCATCACTATTTAAATTTCCTTTGCCAAGTAATAAGGATACAGTTGCTGCTGAAATCGAAAATAATTTCGAAGAAACGCGAAGAAGAAGTACTGAGGTACGTGCCAAAAAAAAACAACCCAAAGAACGAGATCTTGTAAACCAACCAGCTCAGTTCTCAGCCAATCGTAGCAACCCAACTTTTACCACTGTCCTGATTGGTCCTCTCTAACCAATAAACAACTGAGAACGGGACTTCCTATATAAAGTACGACTATTGGTCAGGCTGATGTGAAAACAGCTTATTCAGCCAAATTATTCAATCACGTCGCCTTCGAGACTCTCAGCAGCAACTGTTATTTCACATGTGCACCTTGTTCACTGTCGGCTTGGCGCACGTGTGCCATTCCACACGCGTAACCTGCCAAGGGCAGATATTACTGGGTAGTCACAAAGCATCCACCTCATTACCGAGATTACTTCAATGTTGCTAAAGTTGTTTCAACTAAATTAGTCATGATTCAATCATGCTTCTGATTATTCAGGTGCGTTAATTACTAAGCATTTTAGCAGTTAAACCGGGACCACAGAATCGGTGAACAGCTTTGGTTTTGGGAATGGGCCTTAAAAACCGGCTTGGAGAGTAGGTCTGGCTAAAACGTGCTTTGGACAAGGAGGAAATACCAAGAGTAGTGCTAGTGCAGCGCTACATTCTGGCTTGACACACACAGCATCGAACCTGTAGAAATGTGCTGCCTTTTTCAAGAAGGATGGATCTTATTAGGAGAATTTCCAACATTCTATTGTCGACCACATCAAAAAGCAAGGCGTTTTGGGAAACCCCCTGATTTGCCTAGTAAGAGGACCATGTAAACTCATTTCGGTGCCATATGAACACTTCAAATGATTGACTGCCGAGTTTTCAATACCAAAGATGGGTAACGCCAATGAAAGCCGTAAAATTGCTACAATTCTAGGTAATCACAGTAAGGCAGAGCTTCGACACGGCCTAATGGTAGGAACTTTGCCTCTATTGACATTATCAGGACAAGCTAAGACGTCAGAAATTAAGTAAATCCTCACAACATAAGCGAGACGTAGGCCATCTGCGGGATTCTACTCCTGAAAAGCGCTTTGATCCTAGAATGGAACAACCTAGTTTTAGACATATCCGTTTCTGCCCCACCTTATTCCCACCTGCAGCTTCTAGTTCACATGCCATTATCAATTTCCAGGAGAGTAAGAAGTATTGAAGCATACAGCGGATGAAATGACAGTTCAAAGCACGAATCCCCTAGGGACAGTTTTTCGGCACACGTCCAAGTCGCATCGAGTAGTGGTAAGCAAGAAACTCATAAAGGTAAACAATTGTATCTACAGCCGACACACTTTCCAGGGTGATGAAGTGTTGGTTAATGAGTGTTGGGTGGAGAGTCATTTTTCAAAAGTCGATCAGGAAGCAATAAAAAGTAGCTGGAACACCTTTATAGCTTTTGCAAAGGGAGTGCAGGACAAACAAATAGCCTCAAGAGTTTTGTTTGCATCGATCAATGAAAAAGGATATAAATAGAGTCACCAAAATTGTTGCCACTTAATCATCGGGAAGGAAAACTGTGGGTGATCTCACTTCACGCAAATTAGGTTCAAAGACTTTGGAATGAGTGAGGAATTGGATAAATTTCGGCAACAAAAGCGGCCCCTGCACCTTGATGCAATTAAGGGGTTTAAAACTATCAAAGACTCGCTTAGAAAAGACCATTACATGTTAACGTCAGCACCTACCGCCTTTTCCATCTGCAGACCGTAGAGGGCTTCCTGACAGATAAAACACGCTACTGATTCGATCAAATGAATTTCTCAGAAAGCTATAATATCTCTAGTAATTTCGGTGAAAGGAGCCATTTCGGTACATAAACTCAGGGGATCTCAAACTCTAAGAATTACAAAGACTTTAATTTGCTGACTTTTTGACCAGGCCCTGGTTTCAGCGCCTCCGGGATGGTGATTGGTTACCTCGTATCAGTAACCTTAAAACTAACCAATGAGAACAGCAGCGCCCTCAGTAAGAGAACACCTCGCTCTGTCGTGCTCCTGCTATAACGCCTCAAATTCTCTTAGTTTCTTCCGAAAGAATTCAGTTGGCAAAGCAGTAACCATACAGTAACATTTCCTCAAGATAATAAAAGTGCTTTAAACAGTTTAATCAGGACGTCGCAGTTTCAGTGCTGGTAAAAGGTAGGCGAATTCAAAGCACATCAAAGAAAAAATCACTGAGTAGTTTGCTTCCGAAACCTCAAACACAAAATTAGTGAATAGAAGAGTAAAGCTGGTCAACCGTAAGCCACACCAATACTATTAATGTTAAATAACAATTGTTCCAATTGAAGAATTTTAAACCGAGTCTTCAGCACTTTAACCACTGGTGAAGGTTTTAAGAGAAAGCCATTTTAAAAAAAATCGACCCCATCCAGCGGTTCTAAAAGCTAGATTCACAACTACTTCATGACCGTCACCTTAAAACACATGACTGCAAATGGTGGCTTTCACAAAGCGACAAATCTTGGAAAGCTTACACCAAAACGGAGTTGTCCATTTGTGTCAGTAAGTTTAAGGGTGGTAGCTACGGTCGCCAAATTATGTGTTACGACTGGAATTGAATGAGCTCAATGCCAGCAAGATTGATGCACGCTATTCTTGGACCAGAGGCAATAGCATCTCTCCCTCACGTCGCCAAGCAACAGCTAAGCTAATAAATATGACAGACTAAGTTATGTCAGGAAAACGAAACGGTTGGATGGGCAGCGGAGGTTGGTTAGCTTCTAACATGTTAATCACCAACGCATCCAAACATCACTTGGTCAGGATTTACAAGGATGATAGCAAAACGAGCTCAAAAGATTGGTACAAGTAATTAAACGCCGAAAAATTTATAAAACTAGTATCCAATTGGGTAAATAGATCAATCTAGCCTTCCAGTGAAATGGTTTTAGTCGTTTCATGCCCATGGCCTTGAAATAAATCAGCACACTTTAATGCTTCCTGGGCGGTCATCAAAGAGCATTTTTTTACACCAGGCACTTGCAAAGAAATGCTTGAGTAAACTAACACTGCAAGCACCTTAACCGGACAGCGGAAGGGTTAGGAGATCAATCAGCACTACCAGTGATTTATGTATCAGCAAAACAATGCATATTTTTTAGTCAGATACTTAAGAGCTAAGCACTTAGGACTGTTAGTACCTTGATAAGACGACTGAAAACGTCACCAGCCAGAAGATTCTTCCGGATTACTGCTAGGAGAGGAGTGTCTTCATTGGTGCGTAGAGCGGCCCCCAACCAACTCTCACCATTGGGGCTGCCAATACGCCATTCCATAGGGTTCGCACGTTTTTCTTCCATCCTCTGAACAGCAGTACCAATAGCTGGAATTGCTGAGCCATGGCGATGCGAGGAGGGACGTGGGACAGCTTGCAGGCGAAAGCCAAAGTCCAGGAGCACGTTAATTATGGCAAAATCGCTCTTTTCTATAGCTCTACATAACAAGGAGAAAAGAAGTGCCAGCATCTTACTGAAACTGAATTTTCTTATCAAACCATATTACCCATGCGTATAATGGGTAGAATTGCGTAAATTTGGCCAAAAATAAAGCCGATATGGATTAGCGGAAAGCCTCTAAGGCAAGATTTTCTATTAGCAGGTTTGCTAGTTCAAAGGCTATCACTCACTTAATCAGCATAAGGTTGAGAAAGCGCTGAGTTAATTGAGCGGCTACGTTACGGGTTCGCCGAGCTAAAAGATCGATCTCAAAGATGGCCGATTCTCCTCCTACCCCACGAACTTGTTCTCCGACTGTAAAGAAAGCATTCAATGCCTTCCCAGCACCCTCTGCGATCATATTGAAAAAATTGCGTGTGGATGAGACATTTTGCCGTTGAGAGGATCCGGCGTGAGCACGCGAACGTACTAGGATTGAATCTGTGTCCATGGAGAGGAAGGTGAAGTCGCGAAGTTCAGCGAGTTCAAGAGAATCAAGACGAAGACAGAGATCAGTATAGCTCCGATATGTGCAGGTAGAGGTGGCAAAAAGTTCCAAAATGTTTTGAAGAGCATTCGCATCACCGGAGACCGAAGTTTCGTCTAATTCTAACAAATGATCAGTTCACCAAGTGGTCCAACTTACTTTGCAGGAATTTAACTGGAGCAAAAAAAATAACTCATCAATTTTAACAGAGGATGAATGGTAATTCCAATAAAAGGGTTGATTCACTCACTCCATGAGGAAATGAGGAGACAAGCAATATCGAAAATAGCGGAATCGGATTTCGAGGTTGAACCAAAGAAAATATCCAAAGTGTCATGACAACTAGACGGGCATTGTTTAGCGCAACACAGCGCTAATACACCAGCTGAAAGGAGTATATCACAGGCACGCAGGTCTCTAGCATGAATAGCGCGATGCAAGATGGGCTACGGTTAATCAAAAAAACGTTTATTCGGGAATGACAGAAAACATAAAAACAGGTTGCAATGCGCTTACGTACCACACACATTCCGTCATAGTCAACTTTCTGATAAAAAGGAAAACCTGCAAGAATTGGTGCTGTATTTACGTCCTAACCTTTAGTCGAAACTGCTGATTTGAGGAATTGGTGTTCATGTTGGGAAACAGCCACATGTGAAAAAAAGCATAAATTGTCAGTGTTCTCAAAGGTTGGGATTCTTCTTTCAAGTTCTGCCCATGAGCCCTTTTCTACACAATCTAATAAAGCTTTATCGACAGAAGCATTCATTATTCCCAGTAGACCAACTGAATAACTGATTCCAATAACCACCAAATCCTAAAAGTTGGCCTTCGTTTGGATTTATAAAAACTTTCTGACACATTGGGACGAAGCATCCCAAACAATAAAACGTTTGATATTGTCCTTTAAAATGCACCAGAAATTTTTAAAAATCACTTGTTTAACATTCTAGCAGGACCATGAATTTTGTGTTGTAATGTCATTTTCATGGGTATTTGTTGCGTGATAAAAATCAAACAAACTTCCTGTGTACTGCAAAACCTGCAAGTGGAAAAAAAAGTTCAAAGAGCATTAGTAACTTGATTAAAACTAATTATTCCATAACGGTAATTTGGGCCAATTTCGATCGACGCATTCAATAAACTAACATTGGCATTCATTTACAGAATTGTTTACTGCGTATAGCTCTGTTTAATTTATGTTATGTATACGTTAGCATTAAGGTACTTGAGAGCTTCAATGTGTAAGTTGATCTTTTTTTTAATACCGCGTCCAGCATAATGCATCGGCCCGGCCATGTTCTCGTTCGAGTCATCATCGCCTAGCAGGCGCTTTAATACCTTTCCATAAATCAACCAAAAATGGGATTTTTTGCCACTAAGAAAGCATTCATTCCAACGCCACTAGTCAACCTCGCCAATTCCACCACATGCAGAGTCGCACCTCACCTGTGAGCTGTAGCAGGGAAGGGCATACTCATTGACTTCACACTGCCCAATAGCAGCAGCTCCACCGGGTTTAGAGCCTTCGAACAAACACCTTCAAGAACCCTCCAGTGCGTGCTTCCAACGGCAAACCAACACACACGCACAAGGATAGTACGGTAGCTTTATTCAGCACAGATTCCCACCCACATCTACCGACAGGCAGACAACTTCACAGAAATGGAGAGATCAACTTTCTTATTTACATGGGGGGGGGGAGGGAGAGGGAAGGGAGAGGGCTACAACAAGATGAGGAGGTAGGTAAGGCGGTGAGTTGAGTCGCATCACTCTAAATGCACTTTCCCTCCCCCATTGCCTTGATCCGCCTCACGAAGGTGGCGAAGCCGTGGCGGCCGCAGCGGAGGAGGCGCGGAAGCGTTCAATCATCTGCATCGCCATTTGTCGATGACCTAGAGGGACACTCTCGGGTGGAATGTACACCACAGCTCCGTTTGCCTCAAGTCGTACTGGCCGTCCCTCCTCCGTGAAGAGGGTGTCGTAGAACCGAAATATCCGTCTTGGTCGATGCGCCGAAGGCTGCGCTGGCGGTGGAGGTGGTGCACGCCGAATAAAAATAGGAGAGGGTTGAGTAAGAAAGCGTGACACAGATGGCGGTGAGGAAAGATGAAAACGAGTCGTGGGGACAGAGATGGTGGGTGAGTGAAGAGGGCGGAGGGAGTGCCGTAATGCAACACGGTTCTCCACCGAGGGAATCGACGGTCTTGGATGCGATGGTAGTTGGGATTGCGTCTGACTCTGTGATGGCGGTGATAGTATTGACACCCGTGGCTTCGGCTTGGGCTTCTAAAATTAGAGGAGAGCAATTATCACTGATTAAGGAAATCGTATCTGCCCTTTCAGGTCAACCACAGAAAAAGAATGGTTGGTGAGGGATTGCAAGGATCCAGAATGGATGGACTGATGACAGAATAGTTAAGCAACTGTGGCAATCAGAACGCTAAAACTGACCTCTACCGGCTTGGGCTGACGAGCCTCAATGTCCTTGCGCAGCAGCAGCCCCGTCAGCCGCTCGGCAGCAAGACGATCCTCCTCATTGGACTTCGCATCCACCTCCAAGGCGTTCAATGAGTCTGCCAACTCGATCAATGAGGCCAACGCCTCCTCGTGCAGACGCAGAAGGTGCCGCACAGTGGAGGTGGGTTTTGACTCTGCCTCAACCTCCAGCTCTGCCGTTCCTGCTGCTGCCATGGTCTCCGCTCTCGACCTGCGAGCCGACTTCCGTGGTCGTGAAGTCTGTGGTTGAGAAAAAGCTCGATTAAAAATCCAATCACACAGGCCAGAGAATATGAAGCCCAAACGAAATCCATTTTAAATACAGAATTAGACAGCCAGCAAAGACACTCACTGAAAAACCCGATTTCCGACGTTTTTGAGGATTCTTCGACAGTTTACTCCCAATCGCCTCCTCCTCTACCTTCTCCCTTGGTTTCCCTACATCCACCTGCTCCGCTTCCACCTTCACGGCCTGCTGCTGTTGCAACGCTACCGCCAACTGCGGATCAGCTTTGATTCGTTTCAGCACCGCGTCTCCCAACTCTGCAGCAATTCGATCGATGACAGTGCGGAGGGTTGAGCAATCATCAATGCTAGCGGTAGGTGTTTCTGTCGTTTTGGCGCTCTCCACAGCCTCGCATGCAGCGGATAGTTCCTCCAACAACCGTCGTCCCGTGGCGAGACGTGAAGCGATATCACGTTGAAAGACATGAAAAGAATCTAAATCGTGGACCACGGTGTCAAAGGAATGACTCGCGTCAACCTCACTCTCCGCGGCTTTGGCAATCTGTAGGAAAAATAACAAACCTTTAGAGTTCTAATACGTAGTGACGTAATGCTTGATGCCTAGGAGGATGAAGGGAAAGGCGTGGAGGACGTTCATCAGGTCCCAGGCGCATTAAATTCAATGGTTCTACGGAAAAAAACCGGGTCTGCGAAAAACGCTCCGTTACTGTCACAACTTACCAGCTCCCCAACTTCCTTGGCTTTTTTCTCCCCACTCGCCTCCTCCTTGACTCGGCCACAACCACTGATTTCGTCCCTATAATTCCCCACGGTTTCGCTAGAATCCTTCACATCCTCCTCCTTTTCCACAGCACTGAAACCATTGCACTGTGAGACCATAGGATCTTCGACGACTGACCCAGCTACCACCACACTTTTCTCCTCCCTTTTCAGTTCGTCGACGGTTGGAGTTGTTTTACCATCATCAGAGGCTTCACAAAAGGGTATTGTACTGGCAGTGCTACCACTACTGCCATTACAATCAACATCGGAATTGTCCTTCCTCAACCCTCGGTTGAACTGAGAATCCACTCCATTTCCCTCTTCCTCCTCAGAATGATGGAGCTGAAATTGGGAAACAGGAGACTGTGAGATCAAGAAAGATCGCATCAGTGTATTCAACTCTTAAGCATTCCATTTATACGACACCCCCAGTGTCCATATTCAAGGGATTAAGGTACTGAATTGTTTAATAAAGTTGAACTGCATGAATGAATAAAAGATCAACATAGGATTAGGGCTACGGGCTCACCGATTCAGGTGGGTTTGAATCCTCCTCTTCCTCGTCCCCTTGGAAGAACTTGGGAGGATTTGGAGTCGGCGCCTCTGAAGTGTTCGTGTGGGTTGCTGTGGACTCAGCCAGGGACGCAGAACTCTCCACTGCTCGTAGCGAACTCCTCGAGGACTGACCTCCAGCTAGAGCCAGGGGAAAGTAAATGCAGACTCCAGGGAGGAAACAGAAACTCGGACAGATTTGACAAAAAAGTGGCAAATACTTCGCCACTCACCCTTCCTGGCGTACACCGCCGACGCTGGGACTATACCACAACTGATCCTATTTACAAACGCAAAATCTGCCAACTTCACATCCACACTAGACTGGGACGGGTCCAGTTCCACCTTCTTTCGTTTTGCTTTCGCTTTCGCCTTCCCTTTCAACGTCTTCGAATCCTTCTCTGCGGTTTGAAAGGGCTCCATGAGGAAAGTGAGACTGCGTATCTTTGACCTCACCTTCTTCATTGCTTTGCGGTTATTACTACTATCTCGTTGCTTACTACAACGGGCACTCACCACCTCCACCTCCCGTTCCATTAGAGTCAAAAGATGGGAACGGACAAGATGAGCCAGTTCAGGCTCCATCCAAGTGGGCAGACGGCTCACCGCACCAGGAAGCGAGACAGGGGAATCGAGTGTTGGAGGTGGCGAGGGCAGAAAGCCCAGGGACGGCGAAGAGAAATAATCGCCATCAAAGATGTCAGGAGGGGGAAAACGGTATTGCATAATACGCGGCGCCTCCGAGAGCATTATCTCAGGAAAATGGAAAAAGGTGAGATCACGAAAGGCATCGAAGCCGATGGTAGTGGGACGTGTGGCCCCCCAGACAAAGTGCTTGTCCATGGAAGCGCGAAGGTTCTCACCGAGACCAAAGTTGGCGTTGGAGAGCTAATAGTGGAAAAGGCTTTCAAATATATTTGGATTGAGAGAACCATTCAGCATACAGAGGTAGCTTCAAGCTAACTATTGAATCTAATATGATCAAAATGAGATGAAATATAGGGACCATGAAACATGCAAATAGCACGGAGCTCCTCGTTATCATGAAAGCAAAGCTACGTGCGAGATTTGATGCTGAGACCACTTTCATTGAATCCCTCTAATAAACACACCACCCTCCTTTCAATTGGAGTAAATCGATGGGCATATCCGACCCCAAATGTGAGCTTGAAACTCAGAACTTTTAAACAACCCTGGTAGTAAAAAAACAAACCACTCACCAGGACATTAGAGGCAAGAGCAAAAAGGATATGAGCCTGCTGCTGAGCGGTCAGCTCATGGAATCGTTTCTTTTCCAAGGGGCTTTGATCATTGCCGCAGACAATGAAGAATGCCTGCGAGACGCCGTAACGTCGCTCAAACTGTCAACGAAAGGAGGCAAAGCTGCTACTTAAAAGCCCATAGATTTCTAACGACGGCATTAAGGACAGAACGTGGATGTACGAATGACTACCGAGGACCAGTGAAACAGCAACATACCCGAACAGGATCTTCCATCCTCTTCTCCGGGGGCATGTCCTGATACAACTGGGCAAGTCTTTCAGCCAGCCGCCGCTCCCACACCTCATAAGGCGGCACTGCCAGCGTTTTCACCGTATTCACATGTGAGCTCTGTAGCCGCCTGCTAGCTAGTCGCGTACTCTCCTCACCAGCTTCTCCTGATCCCTCTACTTCGTCCTCCTCCGTCAACATCGTCGAGGCTGCCGATGTCGATCCGTTGTTAACCACCTCGCTACGCTGTTGTTCCTG
Organism: Taenia crassiceps; assembly: GCA_023375655.1. NCBI lineage: Eukaryota > Metazoa > Platyhelminthes > Cestoda > Cyclophyllidea > Taeniidae > Taenia > Taenia crassiceps. The sequence continues at coordinate 3,383,472 of JAKROA010000005.1, read as the reverse complement.
CCTCTTCTTCACAGCTACAATAGCGGAGTCGACGGCCTCCCGCTCCCGTGGAGTGTGGAGGAGCCTGGAGATGCAAGCTGAGAGGCAGAGGGAAGCCTGAGGTGCAGCACACACGCCCAACTCGAGTTCGGTGAGGGAAAGCCGGCGAGGGGAAGAGGAGGAGGAGGTTGTTAGGGGTAGCATGGCCGACTCCATAGCCGAGTCACCATGAAAGGCGGCTGCAACAACGTGGAAGAGCGTGGTTCCCACTGCCATCGCATCGCTGAACTTGAGGTAGTGATCCATTAACCAAAGCAGCTGGAAGGCCTGTAGAAACTGCGAAAAAAAATAAAAAATTGTGAGCGGCCCATTCGCCAATAAAGATGGCTTAACTGAACTGTTACTTAATTCGTGTATGGAAGGCACGCGCTTTGCAAGCAGCCCTCAGAAATACCTTTTTGGGCTCAATCCTTCTACCTCAGTTCATTTGCTTAATGCAAACCATCGAAATCTGCGACCGAAAGAGCTCAATGCAACACAATTTCTTGTTCATGAATAGGTGGTTTCAATAAGCTCACTGAAGATTGCATTTGCTCCATGACTGGGTCACGCTTACAATGCCTACGCAATTGGTCAAGATCACCAGAACCTTGAGAGGCAATGAACGAATGGGAGGCGCGTGCTCCATGGTCGAAACTTAATGGCGCGAAAAATCGAAGGACCACGAGAAATAAGAGGGAATAAAGAACATGAATTGGTTAAATCATTCTCCTTCCCAATTATTTCAAATGGCTTCCAAAACTGCATGTTAGGTGTCGATGATATCTAGATAACTGAGACCTAAGTAGGAAACTTCAATTGAAGATAATGATGTTGAGCCTAAAAATGGACTAACTTCTGTGCTTCAAATGCTTCATGAAGGAGAAATCAAAATCGTTGCAAAGTTTCGTTTGGAACACACCGATTGTACAAGCGCTACTTCAGAAATTATTTTTGGTTGCCAAGATTTAAAGGCTCGACACGAGAAACGCAAGGTGGCACTGTGGCGGCTAAATTTCGAGGACGAGAAGACAAAACCAAATGGCAAAACAGCAAAAAAGGAGACGCTTAAAGAAATTAAATCGGACATACGGATAAGGGAGGGAGGTAGCAAACTCAGATACGAGGGGTCAAGCACAACATAAAAAACAGCACCGGTTTATTGAAAGGGTTAAGTAACCAAAACTGACTGATCGTGCCTCGAAGAAATCATAGAATATCAGTGAGGGCGTGAATCAAAGAAACAAGGACTGGATTGCTCTGCGATACAAATTTGTGAGACTAAGACCGAGAAATTACCACGACAAGCGTTTACTCCGATGAAAATTGGCCAAAACTCCTACCGAAGTGCCAAAGAACCGAAGGACAAGCATTTAAAGAGGCGATAGATAATCCCCAAAACAGACAGATTTGATGAATAGTCGCACTTCAGCGACAGTAACCGAAGATATCCCTCAATGGAGAAAGTCGCTTTCAAAAAATCACCGGCCTACTGTCAAACTCCTGCCAGAATGAATTGATTGCGAAGCTCTACAGAATTCAGACCAAAGAAGCTCAGCAAGGAGATAACATCTAATCATCAAGTATTCAACTTTTGAAGAGGCAGTGAATCGAGAGGAAAATAGAAAAATCCAAGCTTGAGTTGTAGTTCTTTAGGTCTCTGGAATCCAAAACCAAAACACAGGATCTTGGAGGACGCGGATTCCAAAATTGAAGAGCAGCTATATAACATGAAAGAGTCACCTCCAAAGCCTTGAATAGGCCACATCGGAAACAGGCACCAGTAGATAGAAACGCCTACTTGAGGACACTTTCTCAGCTGCGACAGATGCGTCCTGGCCTGCGTGTTTGCCTGCCACCAATCCTTCCAGCTAGCCTCCAAGTCGGCTTCGTGCTGCCGGCGTTGCCACTCAGTGAGTCGTGCCACCAGTAGAGCGTAACTATTGGCGCTGGTCACTGGCAGACCCGGAGACGCTTCGTAGAGGAAAGCTGTAGCGAAGTTAGTGGAGGGGCCGGCGGCAAAGCTCGCCCCACCGCCACCGATCTCTTGCAACGGCACCGAATGCTCCAGCTCCTCCATCAGCCCACGCACCGGATGGGAGATCTGTGAATCAAGGTTGCCGCCATAATGGCGAGTGCTGGCCCGACGACGGATAGGACCTGGGTGTACAAGCGTCCGTACTCAAAATAAGTACGCGAAAATCTAAATTACATGACAAAAAAGCCGACAATACAACATTCCAGAAGCTTCAATAGTACACATCTGAACTGGAAGTGCCTATGGAACTAAACTAGCCAAGTAGCGCCTCATCCACCCAAATCAGCAGCTGAGGCTGTTAAGTCAGTTCACTTTAAAGCAATCGGCAAGCATTACCATTCAGAGTGTAAGAAGACAGCGTTGGCGTGTTGTTAATACCTCGAGTAATATTTTATTATGTAATTACATGGTATAAGCATCGGGTGATATCAATCGCAATCTACAACAATACAAGTACACCACCATAATCCACCATTTTACGATTGAAGTGGACTTCATGACTCCCAAGGCTGTTCCGATATACCTGGGAGATACTGGCAAATACGCCATATCGCCAGTGCTACTATCGCAGCATTTCAGTAGGCGCTCAAAAAAACATAGACCACCGGATGACACAACCCTACTTTGAAGGCTTTAGGATCTAAAAATCCTAAACATCACTGAAAGTTCTGAATCGCTCTCTAGTACGGAAACCAAGAGGGTTGATAGTGATTCTTTTGCCACATAAGTTCCAGGTTCTATTACGAGAATCAATGCCACATACAGAATCGAAGATTTTGATACCACCAAACCCCTCAGCCCAGGTTGTAGTAAAAAAGCCTAAGTTCTTAAGGGCAAAGCCAGATGATGCAATACGCTATGCGAGTTTATGAGGCACGAAGTGCCTAGTTGACATAGAGATTTAGCTCCTGAGTACATATCGAGGCAGAGGTGACAATGAAGAATCCAAACAACGCTCAGTTGCTGGTGATGACAGTCTTGTCATTTTGGCAGTAGAGGCATAGAGCAAAAGGCAATTCAATGAAAGCGATTCCCCGAGATTCAATCTTCGGTATCAGAGATTCCTCTTTTTCGATGCCCTTGCAATCTACGCTGGGGAATCCGTTTTTCTTGTCAAAGTACTAGTCGAGACGATCCAAAATGACTTAGTTGGGGTGATAACGCTACTCAGAGTTCGGAACCTCATGTTATTCACCTGTTCCGACCGTAGCTCAGTGTCATGTGTGGGACTCCCCGATCTCCTCGCCCAACTGTCCTGCACGCATCACGCGATCAAAAGGAAGTTAAGTAAATCGAAGAGAGAAGTAGAAGTAGTTAGTACCATGGTAGAACGATATCCGAGGCTATAGTAAACGAGTTCCTACGAAACCCTCAATAAAAACTGCCAACCTACCTATCCCCTCCCCTACTACCAAACCATTGTGATGTTTTGAGCTGGCGAATTCAAGTATCTAAAACTACCTCTAGGTCGTAAACGATTCAAAATACCGCGCGTTTATTCTATTCAATGATTTATAAATATTAATAAGAGCAAGGAGACGGAAGGGCTGCCAACTCTCGGATTCCCAGGGACAAGGTCATCCAATTTCACTCCACAAATTCTAACAGCCACCAATGAAACCTATCAGGCGAAACCAAGGGAAATAATTATGATAAAGGTAGTGAAAATCAAGAAAGCCTTATCAGAATGATGAACGTTAATTGGCAAGCTTAACAATCTGAAACATGCTAAGAATCCCTTAGCCAGCTCAAAATGGCAGGCCAGTAAATAACCGATTGAGGTCAACGGCTCAGAGACAAACAACGCGTGACTCAGCAAGTTGGTCGCCGCGAACGTTGATCCAACTGGGACACCTTCGAAGTGCTTCAGTAAAGCGTAATAAATGGTTACTCCTCTTTTTGGCACTTCTGAGGATACGAAAGTGAACCCAATCAAATCAGATTAGCACGAGTCACGAATGATCCCCCACTCTTGGCACCGACAGGAGTTCTTAAACAGTTTACCTTCTACTTTTCACAGTCATTTGACTCATTCCTGACGACGATTCAACATTACACTTGGCCGCACCCCAGATCCGCATTCCAAATGTCTCATTTCAAAGACTAAAATTTGCGACCAGGACGAAATTGCCAACTCAAAACCACTAAATGGAAATGTCACACCGCGCGTACCACTAGAGCTGTTTTCATCACTATCATTATTTGAGCTTACAAAGAATTCGGAATCGTAGCGCCATCCTCTCAAACATGCAAGTGAAAGAAAACGAACAAATATAGTAACGAAGAGTATCCACAACCACGAGAATCAAGGGTTTAGTTGAGTTCCTGTTCAAGTGGTTCGGCAGTTCATGTACACGACTTAACTATAACAAAGGTAACGACTAAAGACTTGTTATTTGTTAAGCATACCTAGAACAATCTAGTGTCTCATGTATCAATGGCTAACAAAATAAACTTGGGAGGCCAAGATGAAAAATCAAGCCGCCCGGTAGGGTCAACCAATCAAAGAGCACGCGAGCTAGATCGACCCAGAAAACAGCCGGTGTATTCCACAAAGTTCACCAAAGCCAAAAAGCAAATGCAAACGCACCGTTGTCGTTGGCATCGTGGCTCGTCGATCCACACCCCAGGCTAGCGTGAAGGGATGTTTTGGCTCGTAATTCCCTGCAGATGAACGAACTGAGTTAAGGACCAGCCCCAATATAAGGACAAAGAAGGGATGGAAGAAAGGTACTCACTGAGGAAGTAACTGCAGTTTCTGTTCGAATAAAGTCTCCAATTTCTCTGCAATTCGGCCCATACGCGAGGAGACACCGTTGTAGCGAAAACAGTTGACTAGAATGAGTCGGAAGTCACAAACAAATTCCCGCAGACCCGGGTACTTATTTTGATCCAATTTCTCTAAAACTTAATACCCAAACGAGCAAGGTGGTAAGTGAGGAAATGATAAAGGCAGGGTAAGCTTGAAAAACTGGAAACTCACTCTTTCCCAGCCACATTGGGAAGCGCACGACTTCGTCGTATTTTGGGAGATCCAGGGCTTGAGCATCGATTCGATACATGAATGGCAGTGCGATGTTTGCGTTGGATGGAGACATGATGTAGTTGAGAATTTGTCGTGCTATCGCCAGCTCTTTTGACGAATCTGGGGAGTGAATTCCGGCCATTGACTGAAAAATAGAAGACCTATTAAGAAGTGTACGACGCTAAACTTTCAGATGTACAGTATCATAGTAACTAAAACTCGACATGTTAATTTAACATTCACTATCCACTTCATCCTTGTGAACTACATGCGCTTGAAAAATGACTTGACACCTTGGTGACAGCAAAGTGGCTGTGAAGCGACTATCAGAAAGGCAACGAACTACAGCGATTTCATATCATTATGAATAAGGAAAACAAAGTAAATATGCCGCTGTGTTGGGTGACTTTATGCATAATATGCTGCTGTGACAAAAAAAACAAATCCGTCGGAACACTGGAAAATCTATCCAGGAACCCAACAGGAGCACAAACAATGCACAGCTAAAGTTGTAGATGGAATGCAGGCGAACAATAGCGAAATAATAGGCAAAGTACAGGACTTGAATTGATCGAAAAAACTTGATGGCCTTAACCTGAATTAATCCAAATAAATTACTCAAGGCAGAAAATACAAGACTAGCTAAAGTGATAAATGCTAGCATGTCCGCAAGTCCATCAAACAAGCTAACGCAAAAAAACAAAGAAACCAATCTATCCAGGCAAAATATGCAGAAACCATAAAAGTGACATGCATACTATATCAAAAGAGTACAGTTTTTTCAAAAGAAACACACGGCAAAGCCTTTGCATAACCTCAATGCTCAAACTTTAGGATTTTGCGTGATTCATGCAAGCCATCGTGAGATCGAGAACAAACTAAATCATGATGGCCGATGCGCAAGCACCAAACAGCGGGGATGATGAACTGCAACAGAGTGAAGACCACCAGCAACACCACCACCGCTCTAAAAACTTTTAAAGCAAGTGGAATAGAAAACGTGCAATCAAGCTCGATAAAAGACTGCTTGAAAAAACAAGGGGCAAACGAATTGTTTTGCGGGACGTTTCGTATTTTTAGTCAGAATTATGTTTAATTTCCATCAGCTGGCGATATTCAATTGCGTTTATAATACAACAAGGCTAAAAAAACTTTTCATCAAGGCATCCTAATAACCTTCGAAAAATTGACTGATATTAACGGTAAAATTTGAAGGTTTTGGCCAGCTAATAATCGTGTGATAAGGGTATGATAGGGGTAGCCACTTTTAAACGAGCAGTTGAATCACCCACTAACTAAGGAGCAAACGCAGCTATCTTAATAATTGCTTTAAGTATCACTGATACTAAATGTCAAGCTAAACCTTGCATTCAAACACCCTGAGCCGCTTCCAAGGCATTCATGTGGTATTTGCACCACTAAACCGCCCGATCCCCCACTTCATTTCAACTCGTTCTCTTGTATCCTTAAATTTAACAAGACTCATTGGTGATACCACACTGCTTTCGCTAGTCGTACAATACTATCTGACACCTTACAATGTACCACTATCCTCGAATACCTGCTCTGCCCAACGAAATCCCTCATCACGATAAGGTTGAATGTATTTGCAATACAGTCCCAATGGGGACTGAAAGAGTATCCCCTCTCACGTCAACGAGATCGAAATTCTCCTCACACGTGATAAACTTGCCTCTCCTCCAAAGAGACATAAGCGATGCAAATATCTTTCTGACGCAATATATCGTCCCAAATCTTCTTCAAATTCGTAATAAAGCATAACAGCGTGGCAATATTGCATTGCTGCTGTGCAGAATGAATGAGAAGCTTCTTGCATGACCTGGCGACCAAAAGTACAATTAAAGGCGGCTTAGGCATCCGCGTGCTCCCGCGCAGATCCTGACAAACTACTAGCGTAGCCTGAATAGAATTCATCGATAAGCTCCATTCTTCCAAAGATGCGTTTCGAAAGGCAACTTACTGACTTATATGCTAACAATGATTAAGGGACCGCCTGGAAGTTAAATACTGATAATAACCCTCCATTTACCACCTTATGTGGCGCACATTAGTATCGTTTTGACTCGATTTCGATCCTTACATGACAGAAAATTTCTTTGAATATTTTCACACTCCATCGAGCTTGCAGTCACCTTGGTAGTAGACTCAGAAATGCCTATTTCTTCCAATCAATTTTATTGCCCCAGAACCCAAAAATAGATGTGCTTCCTCTGCGCTCACCGCGTCAGATTTTATGTCACCGATAGCACAGGCGATTGACTAGATTAATGACATTGATTGATCGTCACGTCAGGCACTACACGGGGATGGCGCAACCTAGTAGCTGTGGCAGTCAGCTCGGGCTGCCACGTTCAATCTGCCTACGAAGTTGGTGCTGTTTTAGGGTGGTTCTAGAGTTATCCCTTGACACGTCTTTAGAAAAAAGTATTTGCGGGAGGCTCCACCGTCTCCTCGCAAGCTGGGCCCGCTTTGGCTACGTCTCCTGCCGAAATGTTGGGTCGCAGCTATCTTAAAACTGTAGAAGCAACTGATAGACGCCATGGTCGTGGTTGCGACTCCATGTTCCATATCCAAAGTGGATGCCGCGCGGACAGAGGCGTCAAAGCAATTGAGCTGCCACCATGGCCGCCTTCCCAAATGGTCACAAAAGTAAGCAGATGAGATACATTCCCACTGAAGTAGCGAAAGGATATTCGGGAGATTTTTAACCTTGTTTGGCAGAGCCACCACTACTGAGACGCAGACATCCCCCCTCACCGCCTCGTCATTGTATAGGGATGAGAAGACCGCAAACCCGCATCAAGTACTCAGCACGGCCGCCTCTCCACACGACACCTAATAACGCTTCTCAGCCGATGCAAAGTAGCCATGGCAGCCAGCAGTGGAAGCAGTAGCAGTGCGGTATTTGCGCAGTAGCATGCACATGGTATCAGTAGCAATAGTAATAATACATACTTAGAGGTTAGGGAGGATAGGCAGAGATGGGGAAGGGGAGAGGCTGATACACCGACCGCCGCAACAGTTAAGTGCATCTCGAATTAAAAAGACTGGACGGAATACATTTGGTAGAGGGGCAAGTGGAGTGGATTCAAGATTATAAAAAAGGGGCGGGGGAAGGCGCATTTCAAAATAAGTACCAAAATACCGTGCAGCGTGTGTGTGCAAGGAGAAGTGGGGTGGTGTAGGCGTATGTGTGCTCGCGTGCGCAATGCAAAACGGATACACCAACAACAGCAACGGCAAAACGGAACCAAGAGGCGGAGGAGGAGCATATCCACCTTATGTGCAATGAAATGGGTCGGAGGGGGAAGGGAATTGCAGGAGCTCAGGTCAAACGTGGACGCTTCGCCTCTGAGGGAATGATCAAGGAGGTGGCAGTAGTGGTTGCTGCGGTAGCAATGGAAGTTCCCAAACCCACCGACTGCTCGATACTCAGGCCCGCTGCAGACCGACCGCCATCATCTTCAAAGGTTGTCACCCGAACCACCTTCCGTATCGGTGTAGCCTTCAATGAGAGTCCAAGCAATTGAATAGCAGCACCGAAAGTTTCAATAGAATTTTAAAAAGCTCCAACTTACATGAGCGACGATGGGCGGCGGAGAGTCACAGCACTCCTGTTGTGACTGCGTCTGTGGCTCGGATTCTTCCACCTTCATACACTTTCTTTCTTCTTCCCTTTCCTCCACATTCAACTGCTCTGCAAAGCCGACATCGCCATTTGTTGTCTTCTGCGTGGTCACCACTGCTGCCTCTGCTGCTGCAGCCTCCGCAGCTTTGAGGAGAGCCGATTCATGAGCACGACAGAGCATGGCGTTCTCATTCTCATTCTCGTCCCCGTCGTCTTCGTCTACTTCTTCCTCCTCCTCCACCTCCTCGCCATCCAAGAATTCTTCCACCATTCCCTCTGCGCCAACTGCCTCCATTTCTGCTTGTCGTACCGCGGTAGAGGGTGAGGAAGAAGATGGACGTGGAAAGACAGCCTCGGTCTCGAATGCCTCGCAAATCGCCGCTTCATCTGCCTCTCCTGCGGCCTCATCGTAATCTGTGGTGGTCGTTGTTGCTGAGGTCAAAATCGCCTCAGGAGTGGCTTCAACCTCAATTTCATTTTCGCCTTCCCCCAAGCGACGAGGAGACACCACTTCCTTGACAGCCTTCAAAACTGCCTCCAACTTGCCTTTACCAGTGGCAGTGGTGTTAGAGGTGGAGGAAGTGGTTGGCAGATCGTGCCGAGAGCGCCGAGACTCAACTGCCGAGGCACCAGCAGGAGCCACGAGGGCAGCTGCAGTGGCACGTGACAGACTGCAGTGTGGACGTGTCACTGCCTAAAAGGAGAAATAGAAAGCGATCGCTACCACATTATTTTTCTACTTGGCCCCGCACGTAACGAATGAGTGACATGCGTTAGCTCCAATACAGAACCCACCCTGCCCATTTCGCCCATCACCGCCACCGGCGTCATACCAAGATGCGCGGCGACCTTGTGTTCCACTAGGTAGAAGATATATTCATCGTAGAGCAATCGAATTAGGTGGAAGCTACCGAAGCTGGCTGCTGAGCGTAGTGTGAGGTCGCGTATGACCATGGAGCTGTAAAAGGACCACTTGAGGATAAGTTGGTGGGCAGCTCGAGCGTAGGCGAGATTGTTGCCCTCCAGCGGGCGCAGTATTCCCGTCACTACGGTGTCCAGCCACTGTGCCCACTCTTCCAGGCTCGACTGCTTCTGCAGGATGTACTTAAAGTCCTGCTCCAGGTGAGCAACCGTCGCATCGCTGCATTGACATACCCACGAAGCTTGCTCCTGCACCCGTCCACACAGAGACACAGAAGACAGTTATTTGCGGTGTTGATGGGGAAACATTTAGTTCAATTCCTACAAGGCTAGAGCCATAATTCAAATGGGTTAAAGCACCCACCTGGACATTATTGAAATCAACACGACTGAGGTCGATGAGCATTTGGTTGATTTGAGCGGGATTTTTGAGCACAGCACGCGCCGCCTGGGCGAGGTGGTTGAGGCTAGTGTAGCGACGCAAGGTCTGCGCCAGAGCCGAGACCGCGCCTAACTTGATGCGTAGAAGAACGGGATCCAAATCCTGCAGAGCCTCACGCATCCATACCTGTGTAAGGCGGAGAATGAAGAGAGGAGATAAGTGTCCGCCTCGTTTACCTGGCACTTAAGCACCACTCAGTCTTGTGCCGCCACGATTTTCTTGCATGATGTAATTAAAAGGAAATCGGCCAAATCAGAGCTAAAAATAATAACCAAGTTCGGAACGGAGCAGCTGGTTACTTCCCAAAAATCTAGTAGCGAAAGTACTGCCTAAGCAGGCTCTTCAATCTGAGTAGACTTCGATAATCACATTAGACACCTCCAGCCCCGTCCATTGGGGCGCTGTTACAACCTCGATGTGAGGATACGCAGATCATGTTAAGAAACGGAACCTCACCCACACTCCTAATAATCACGATGGATGGTTGGGCAAAACAGAGAAGTTGGGCAAAAAATAACCGACAGAAGTCGACTATCCACGCATTGTAGAGCTTCGACCCACGTATGGACGTGCAAAGCCTCCCAACAAAGCTTACAAGCAGCAAAAATGCAAATAAAATTGGATAGCCTCTCAATTGGATGCAACGTCGGTATGGTGCGTAAAGCAACGACCGTGTTGCAATGGTCAAGAGGGAAGATTTACCGCAGGGAGCGCCTAGAACAACGCTCCAGACAAAGGAAAAAAGCAATGGAAGGGTGAAACCAACCTCCAAATGTTTGGCAAAGTTACGAATGGCCTGTGTGAGGGAGGAGGGAATAGGACGCAGGACGTTGGGAATGAGCACTTCGGCCAGGGACTGGTAGAATGTGTGGTCATAGAGACGAATGAATTGATGGACCACTATGTTCTTTGATAAGGCATATAGTCGATCCTTGGAAAGGGTCTTCTCAAACACCGAGTCCTCCTATAACACAAGGGAAGGTCTAGTGTCAAACACACATCAAACTGCCTCCCCAAAAAAGTCCCTACAAAGTCAATCACCATACACCAAGGCCCACGTGAGTCATTATTGACTCCCAGCTCCGTTTGAATTTGACGAGTGGAAAAATCAATTGAAAGACCTTACAGAGCACAGCAGACAGGAAAAGAAATTGACGGACAGTAGTTGTTCTACCAGAGAGAACTCACACTGCAGTCTCCAGTTCGCCAAAAGGCCTTCCAGGCACCAGCAATTGAGGAGAAGTCAAGATTGACCACAGCATCGAGCATATTGCCAGCCGACTGAGCATAGAGGATGGCAAATTTGATCAGGTCTTTGGTGGGCAAGCCATCCAGTCCACTTCCCGCCCCCTCCCCCAATGTCAATCCAGGCGTTCCCGCTACTGACGAAGAAGACGGTGCTTTTTTGCAGAAATCATGGAGGATCCCGAGGCGTTTCGAACTCGAGGCGACAATTCTACATCATCGGAACCTGTAGAGAAAATTACTTGGCAAGCCACCTTCCTCTGGTATGATTTTTTGCCAAGATTTCACTCACCAGGAATGGGTAGACCAGCTGAACGACAGATCTCATTCAAGTTCGGAAGAGCTGAGGTCGCCTCACCCAAAAACTGTGCGTGCTGATGTCTGTTTTGGCCACCGACAACACCGGGTGCCCGTGTACTCCCCAAGGTACTACCACTGCTACTGACAGTGCTATCTCCAAAGGCACCACTGCTGCCACTAGCAGAGGCAGAACCCTGCCTCACTCCTCCCGAAACAGCAGAAGAGGGATTGGCGTTGACAGCACCAGAGGTGGTAGAAGCAGCTGTGGACTTGCCAGTAAGGCTCTTCCACTCCGCCACAACCTCCATACTCTGTCGATGGTAGTTTGGATAGTGGCGCAGTGCAAAGGCCGGGTCTTCCACATAGTGGTTCAACTGAGAGGATGGCTTAATCCGGATACCGTAGTAGTGATACTTGCTGTTGCCTCGGGTGCCAAGGCGACGAGTGCGCAGTCCCAGAAACACAGAGCGGATAAGCTTGCCAAAGGAGGCTGGGTTCATTGGCTCTAGCTTGTTCTCGTGACAGTGCTGGAGGTAGTGGAAATAGAGCGTGCTTCGAGGTAGACTGACACCTTCAGCTGTCTCGTAGTTTTCCAGCAGCCACTGAACCTGTATGATCGAACACAAAACGAGAGTGAAAATCACAAAAAAGATGGGAAGTTAATGCAAATAAGTGAGAGGGTGACTCACAGTGACAGGGCTAGCCTTTGCAGTGTGGGAGAGGGCAGTAGCATCCTCTTCGAGTGCTCCGGTGGCGCTCTGGAGGATGTAGGTTGTGCCTTGGTGGGTGACAATTTGTGTGGCTCCTCCGCCTCCACTGCCGACACCCGCAGCAGCGGCAGCCGCTGCAGCACCGACAATCGATCCGCCCGCTCCACCAAAACCCGAACTAGCAAGAACCTACAGAGACGGGTAAGCTGGGTTATGATACCTCTTTTTTACATTCTCAGCCATTTAAATGAAATATTACAAGGTTCTTTAAGGTGACATCCGATTTTGCCAAGTAATAAAACGACTAATGATGATCATTTGGTTACTTATTTCAAAAAATCTTCGGATCGCATGTTGCTGAACAATAAAAAATTGAACCAAATCTGTTTCAAAGGGTGAGTATCTAATGCAATAACTCTTTAAAGTCTGGTTGCTACTTAATCAGCCGAATGAGCTTGTTGATGTTAGGCTGAGAGAAACAATAATCTTCATTTCACATGTCATTAGGGGAAGCTACCTCACGTAAGAGCGATTGTGCACCGAGGTGTTGTGAAAGCTAACATTCAGTAACAAAATTTTAGCAAATCAAAGCTGTTTTCGCGGATTTAACAAGGGGTCTCAAAGCAAAAGCTTATACTGAATTCATGACAACTCGATTCACCGAACAACTGCACTTTTATTTTATTTAGTCCACGCCGACGTCAGCGCTCACAATTGCGGTGAAACGAATAGACAAGGTACGAGAAACATGTTGAAGGGCGATAATAATAATCGTCTGATAATCTGAGAAAGTGATTAGCTGTTGAATGGTGAGCCTAACAGTTAAATCATTTTGACGCCCCACAAAGGCCCATTCGCTTTCTAGCGGACATCTTTCAAAGAGGTTAAAATCTACCCGGACAAAAACAGCTCAATGTAAAAACAAACTCGGACAGAACAAAAGAATCATTTTTGCAATAGATGGACATCAGACTAGTCTAGTCTGAGTTCAAAGAGCGATTTTAACTCGAAGATCAAATAAAACTAAGTTTTTCCAAAGGTGAGAGTCGAACTTTGCCCTATTCTCTTGACGCATTCGACACTATCGCCAATTGTGTGAAAGCCGCTCCATGCGACTAAAAAAGGACGTTCTCATTACTTTTTGGCACCGCGAGAGAACGGATAAACATACAATTTTATAATGGGCAGTGGAGACCTGGGAGTGGAATAGTGAGTGAAACAATGTACGGACCGGTATTGGACAACCTCGTATCTTGTATGCATATCAAGCTAATTTTGGCCACATCTGTTAGGCTGAAATGGAAAAGGAGAGGTGCCAAGCAAAGTGCCCTTTTAAAATACGTTACGCCATCCATTAAAATAGAGACATTTTGTTGTTATCGCAATAGGACACTCCATTTGCAACCTTTGATAATTCAGTAAGCACACATTTATGATAAGTTGCATTAGAGACAGAGGGGGACTAAGCCCTTTCGTGAGACCCTATGTCGTCTATGCGATAAGAAGGCATGTCGGAAGGGCGTTAACAAACTGCTTGTTGCATGCGACAACCAATTATGGACAGAGTAATTGGCAAGCGTTATGCGATACAAGGAAGGTATCGCCTCATTCTCAGCTCAATTTTAGTGAATTTTGAGTGGTACGAAAGAGTGTAAGGTAGTAAAAACTTGTCCGCAGAAAAGATGAAAGACACATTTTGGTAGGGAAGTGTAGTTTTTGCGGCTACTCCAAAAATTAAAAAAAAATAGTGGAAATAGTGAAAACATGAACTCAACTAAAAAATCAAAGAAACCATTCGAACAAAGGTTGAGAGACGGTTCTTCTTTGAAGCAATGTGACTGTCGCAAATAATTTGAAAGTTGGAGTACATGTGCATCATGCCTATTTTAGCATGAAGTCGCTATATGACAGAGAGAAACCATTGTAGGTATTAGTGGCAATAAATTAAAGTGAAGTAAGATGTCAAAGCACAAATTCTCACCTGCCCACCGACAGTCTGATAGTAGGTTTGACTGCCACATACCGGGGTGTAGATGATCGGTGCATACTCCTGGTACTGCCTGAAAGAGGGCCCCAAAAGTTACAAGTAGCGAAGTATATTGGCAAAAGTCGTGCAGATCTAAGTGCCGGTAGTGGTGCGGGAGAAGGAGAAATGGAAACAAGTAGGGCAAGCGTAACACATTGCAAGATAATTTACTCATAGCTAATCTTGGGTACGGCAGAAGCATGAGAGTAGAGCCGGCGCAGTTGAGTATCGCCTCTATTCAGAGTCAGGAAGCCGCTGGAGCACACGAAACGGAGGTTTCGATTGGGGTAAAAGGGCCATTTAAATAATTGGGAAGGGAAAAGGTCACTTACACTTGACCCGAACCGCCTCCACCGCTAGCTCCGCCAGCACTGCCAGCACCACTGCCACCACTACCTCCACCAGTGGCACCACCGCCGCTGACAGCGGTAGCAGTGTAGACGGTCTGTTCAGATGCTGCCTCGATGTACTGCGTGGGAAGGAGGGTCTGAACAGCCCCATTGGTGGTGGAATCCGTCACCAAACTAGAAGCATCAGTGGAGCCAGCCGCAGCTGCCGTTGCGGTAGCGGCGCCTAACTTGCCGACAAGGAGGTGTTGGCTGTTCTGCTGGATAATGGTATGCGTGGTCACGGGGTTCTTTGAGACCTGAATGACTGTCGCTCCTTGGCTGGAGCCCGGTTGCATGGCGCACGTGAATCAAGAGATCCGCTTATGAAAGCCTGAAGAGAAGTAAAATTTTGGGGTGACCAAGTAAATGACAAAATTTCGGTGCAAGGGGAGAATGAACATTTCACAAAGCCAATTAAGCACTTTAAAAAAGGGAAATGGAAGAATTCATGTATGAGAATAGTTGCGTTTTCTTACACAAGTATTCCAGAGAGTCTCATCAATGTGCTTCCACCCTCATACTAATAGAATGAGCCAGACAAAATAACAATACCAAAAAGTAGGAAACAGGTTTGCAAAACAAGCGTAAGACTCACGAAAACAACTACAGAACATAATTAAGGAGCTCAAATTAAAAGTCCCATGCACGGTTATTACCATCAAGCACCTATAAATGGTAGAATAACCCCTGAATAGAGTTTATGACAGATGCACCATCCAACGATAGAGGAAATAGAAACTGCATAGTGGACAAAAACCGAATGGGACGAATATTGTGGGAGGTTCTACTGATTTTTCACTTTTCTACAATGCCTCGTTAAAGGCAAGTGGTCTGTCAACGTCCCTAATGCTAAGTAAAATTTTATCCATTAAAATGAATATCAGTTTGTTTACCATAGTTACGGCGTATACAATTGCATAAAATAACACTAAACTAAAATAGTTTTTGAATAAATACAAAACCTAGATCACTAAAGCTATTTTAAAAGGCATGACACTGTCGCATTGGAAACGAAACAAATAATCACCTCAGTTGATGGGTTACAGTCGTTAACAGCTACCGTGACTATGGCGCTCACTATGGCGTCAAATGTTTACGTCAGTGGTTACTATAACAATTGAGGCGCGGTGCTTAAATAACCAAATTATACTGTCGAAATAAACAAAGGTGTTTAAGCCGTAAAAGCCATATAAATTACAACGCTCGTGGAATTTAAAATTTGTTGATCTTAACTATGATACAATTTTGGCAATGTATTTTGAGAAAACACTAATTAAATGCAGCCATAACAGGCAAAATGAAATCTCCTGCTATTAAGAATAGGTATTTTATGTAATCATCAAGTAAAGACTCATACATGATATACTCTTTTCCATCATCTTTCGATTTTAGCTCCCATCGTTTTCAGGTATGCCTAACTAGCTTCTGGACTGCTTATTGTGTTGTTTCTGATATTTTACATAATTAAATCAATTTCCCAAACATGTTGGTGGCGTTAGTAGAGATTGGAGCTGAAGTGCTTATGCTTTTTCTTTAGATTTGACCTTATTAATCTATTTGTACCTCATAGCGTCCTCCCGATATTATTATGCTAATATGCATTCAATGAATATACTGAAGTCGCAACAGAAAATTCATTACTGTCTTTGAGAAGGATATAGGGGTTCAGAGCTTAACCTGGAGGCAATAGCGTCAAAAGTAAGTACAAACTTTTGACTCCGGTGTCCGAGTACGTAAACGCAGACTCGATATAACCCTGAAATAATTATGCATAATCTGTTAATGTCTGGAAGGTCTAAACATTTCAAAAATGTTTCCGTTTCCAAACCGCAATGCAGAACTGCCACAACTGTTCCAATGCATTCACCCTCTTCGTGCCACGGGTTCCATTTGTCACATTCGATGGTTTAGTGCAATGGGTCACGTTTCCTTTAATTTAGAACTGTTGTATGTGGTGTCTGTACTGATAAAAAGTCGAACTTGTTTAATTTTTGAGTTACGGTGTGTCTAGCAAATTGCACGTCACCGCTTAGACTGAACTCCCAAATTATAGTTGTCAACTCTTATACATCTGACGCAATATATGATTGTCCAAACACACTCTGACACAGGTGGGTGACTAGGGTAACCTGGCAAAAGGGAGTACTTCATTGTTTATCAGGTCAGAAACGAGTCTAGTTTATGCGCGCAAGTTGTGTCGCTTTCAATAATGCCTTGTTTATTTATTATATGGTAAGCTTTACAAAAATCCCTTCTGCTTCGGGGGTTTGAAACTGGGATTAGAAGGTTGAAACCACGACGTTGTCACGCCGGATGACACCTACGGAGCTACCAAACGAATCGCGTCCCCGTGTGGGAGGGCATCGCTCTTTGCGTAATACCTCAACCCCACTCTTGCGTACTGATACATTACCAAGTATTGACGCACGCTTTCTTTTAACTCTCAGAGCCTCGTCAAAGTTAATTGTATGCTACTAACAGCTCAATAAGTAGCAAGTAAGCCCGACCTATCAAGCTCAGGCGAAACAGAAGGACAGAGATTGAGAGGACCCTGATTCCATTATTGCATATACTTACACGCGACGGTCAATGGTGAAAATGAATGCAGACAGATCTTTCCTTCACTTTCTCACTCCCACGAAATAACTCAGAGCAATTCCGTTTCAACAACAACTTCAAGTGCGATGGCATCTTGGGGGGTTAGCACAGGTATCCTCATTCAATAAGTAACTTGTGCAAGAAGAACCTTGTGACTAAGGAGGATAGGACCAATTGTGATACAGCTAACCGCGACAATTCGGGGCTATAAATCGCAGGTGGATGGATGGACGGCACATCGCTTTCCCAGCCAACAAGAGGGTAGGAATGGATAGAGAAAAATAAATTTTCAGATGATAAGGGCTGAGAGTAAAACGCAATCATACTATACAGGAAAGTACGAGAGTGCTATCACATTTTAGAATGAAATGACAGCCTGATCCAGTGCCTCCGCCAGCCCCGAACGAACAAATTCCGCGCACTCCACACACACCCGCACCATCTTCACACCACCACCGCCGCTGTTGCCATTACCATTATTCGAAGGCGTTTGACAACCCTCAGCAGAGAGTAGGGCAGCCACGGGTGCCTTTTCACTGCAACACGCCGCACAAAAAATGTGTCCGCAGCGTCGGCAGTGATGACGCCGACGCAAAAGAGCGAGGAAGCGCGCCTTGCATCGAGCGCACTCTCGACCAATTCTGGCAGCTCCACTCCGCCATCGACGCACGTCATAGCTCTCCGCGTCCTCCGAAGTATCCTCTACAGCGTCTGAATCATCGTTCTCATCAGTGTCGTCAGCGTCGCCCACCCCCACAAAGTGATCCGGTTGCCATGGCGCCAAGGGGTAGAGAGGATTCGGTGGGTCTGCGGGAATGGTGTCCTCAATTGGCGTTGAACGGAGGAGGGCGAGAAGAATGGACCGGGAAGTGGCTAATAGGAGAGAGAAATCACAATGCTGCAAAACTCCATCGCCTGCATTCTTGTCTTTCAGACTAATTCTTACGCTAGGGCATTTGATTACTTCCACTACTTCTGAACCCCTGCATTAAGGCCTGCTTATACGACGCCTTCAAAGATAACTCAGGTGGTCGTACCACCTCTCACGAGGAGATCAAGCCACTATCCTTTAAAGACGTCCACTAGAGCCTTACTTTCAGTTCCTGCGGAAGCCTCAGAAGGAGGTGGCGCAGAAGTGCCGTTTTTATCGATGGTTGCTTCGCCCAAGTCCTCCTTCTTTTCGATATCCAGAGTAGCCACAACATCGACTCCGACCTCAAGAGGACTGTCCGAAGAGCGCAATCCAGGCTTCATCTGATTGGTTTTGTCGTCAACGATGCGCCGGTGGAAGAGATCTGCAAAGGGACGTTTGGACGCCTTGCTGGCAACAACGCCGTGCCAGTCGAAGAGATCGGCCAGACGAACATTGTGAATGCAACCGTCGCGTAGACACCCCACTGCTGCTTCATCGTCCAGTGGACAAATTGGCTGTAAATCAGGCGCCTGCTCCAAATCTGGCATTTCATTCTGCCGTGTGGGTAAGCAGGGATCATTGAGTTCTATTGCCAACTGGAAAAGGAAAGGCCAAAAAGGGGGACTGGAAAAGCTCAGACAGCTTATACTCTGATGGAAAAAAAGCAGGACCGACTCCTTCCAGCCTCTTATTTTGTAAAGGCGCAGAAGGATCTGCGCCGATTTAAAACAACGACGTCACTGAAATTAGACAACTTTCAACGACTGCTCCCCCTCCCTTTAAATGCATTGGCTGTTCATTCAGCTTCCAGTTTCGGTAAAGGGATCATTTGAAGGCTTGGCTACTGTACTTTCGCCAAGGGGATGGAGTGACCCCCGGGCCATGCCAGTATCCCCAAGCCCCATTGAACGTCAAAAATTCATATTCTGTCTTCTTACATCTTAAGCGAGGCCTTGAGGTGCCACATTTGTGGCAGCGGCAAAAGAAACGGATCAGAAAGGATATCCCTCCCCGATCCCTACTACAGAAGGCTAACAGAAGGGCTGGCATTTACACCTGCCTTTAGCAACCACTGCAGTCCTGTGGCAACCACGACGGCTATTAACAACAGAGGCAGCACTAGCCGTGAATCATCTGGAAAAGTTGACCACGAAGCTGTCGGCTATACCTGTATGAATTCGTGATACCGCCTTCACTTCTCAACTGATTGAAAAACCCATATAGATAATAAGGCTGGGTGCCACTAAAGTGAGAACAAAGAAACAACAGGAAATGAGCCCGAAACCCCGCTTCCGACGGAACTCTTATCCATTCCATCTCTTTTTGGAAAACTCAGCTTTTGAGCCAGTGGCCCCACGACTAGCTATGAACAAGTTTGATAGACACCACATTCCTTCATATCCAAATCTAGTCCTCATGGAGGAAGAAACCTCAGAACAAGTAGAATTGCCAAAAGAGATAATTGATGCTGCAGTCAAGTACCTCCTCAACTGCATAGAACTTTGATGGGTAACACGATGGGCTGGTGGGTATTTTTCTTACAGCGCCAACTACCTTGTGATAGCCGACGCGGGAGGCCGTCCAAGACCAGCGCTGATGACAGCTCTCACAAGAGAATAATGGGACCATGCAATACGTTGGGTGCTTGCCCCTTTCGTCTTCAGGGGAGTCGCGAGGCGCTACGTTCGAATTCCACAAAAGGTCAGTTAACCAGATCACACGCTTTATGTGCTTTAGTAAAAGCGCGATGATTGTACAGAAATTTTCCAAATATTTCACAAGCGAGGGAATGCGATTCATGAGAAAAGGGATAGAATTGACAATAAAAGCAAAGCAACTCGTCAAGTGTAGGACGACTTAAAATACTTCCACCGTGATGCAGTGGAAGGCCAAGGAGAAGGCCTTGCTACCTAACGGTACACCCGATCAACCATTGGAGTATGGTCAGGGTGGATTTGAGAGGCCTTTGTGACCACAGAAACCTACCTCAGACATGATATGCAGTAAACTCATCATCCTTTTACTCCACCTTTGTTGCCACCCTACGGTCATTGCAATCGCCTAGTATTGAGGCCACAATAAGACGACAATCATCATGTGGAACAATGCAGGCCTTCTCAGGGGATTAATTTGGCGTCATGGACATAAGGGCAGTGCTGTGAAAATAGGGCTTTCCTACCACTGATTCACTACACACTGGTCTCCAGTCCCAATGAGTAGGAAAGGAATTATTATTGCACACACTGTTCTTGTCGTGGACGGTATGTAGTAGGTATGAATCTCGGACAACAAGAAATGAAATCCGGACATAACTCCTTCCATTGAGCGAATGGCTTTCCGAGGAGCGACAGTGAGTAAACAGAAGGCGAGAGATAAATCCACTAAAATTCATCTTGGCAACCGACGCAGAAGAGAAATCCTGAGCTACTAAAAAGACGCATGCGAACCAATGCACGAAGTATTGGAACGAAATCAACGGTCCTTGGCTACAGGCTAATAAAGCCGCCTACATACCCGAGTGCTTTGTTACGTTAACGATTACTTAGCACTTGAGAGGGACAAAGAAATTTCGCCCACTACTGGATGTAGAAGGACACCCAGGACGGCCAGGAGACAAACGAATGGAGAAATGAGAGGACAGGAGAAGTATCAGATAGATGGATGAATAAATAGACGTACCTGCAGTATATCTCTGTACTCCGAGGGATGATTAGACGACAGATTTCCGGCCACACGCGCAATGCACTTGTAGATGCAATGGAGACCGTAAGTGTTCCACCCAAACACCAAGCTGCGAGGCTGCGTGGTAGAATTTTTCACTGCTCCCTCACCACCTCCAGTGGCAGTAGCAGTGGCAGCATCAACACAGCGAGCCTCCGCGTCGGAGAGACCAAATGGTGAGGTCCAGCAGGCCAGACGCCACAACTGATCGGCGCGAAGCACGGCCAATTGACGCGAGAGGTAGGTCAGGTCCCGGGTCGACTCAGCGAACATAAAGGGAGCACGACTACTGTGATTGAAACGAAACGTTAGTCCATACTCTGACTGGTCAGATTTTTAAATATAATTTATCCAACTACAGTTTCTTTTTAGACCTACCAATTCATGAACCTGTCCCGTAATCAAGACTGATGTTGTGCAGGATAAATTTTGTCGAATTGACAGAGATAGATTAACAAAACAAAAAAACCGCTAAGTTAAATAGAGGTGGGGGAGGCAAAAAAGGAAGAGACAAGAGGGCAGACACGACTCCAGATGATCGGAGGGGTAATGAAGGGAGTTGAAGTAAAGACACACCCGGCATTGAGACGATTGGGTCCGATGGGTGAGTTAGGCAAGAGGAGGCATCCCACGAGAATAGCGAGACGAGGCAAAGCGAAAAAGAGAAGAGGATCGCGCTCTGACAACTGGCGGCCATCGATCAGACCCACGGAGAGTGCCCACTCCAGCGTCTCCGAGAAGAGCACTGCCACCTCCTACAGGTCAGGGCAATAGAGTAAGTGCCTTTTCCCTTTCTTTGATTCCAAGGTCAACCAAATAATACGGCCACGGGACGCTGAAGACATTCGCTGGTGTCCGGAACCCAAATCCTGACGTCATTGACATAGCTTTTGGTCAAATGGATTAATAGACAAAAGTTCTTCTAATTGCGATAGGCCCCAAAATACGACGAGATAGTCTGCACTTTTGGAATAGAGAAAACAGAGCAAAGATGTCGATCAAGGTGGGATGAGTTGAACTAACCACAAACAACAGAGGAAGAGGACTTGAATAAGGCAGATCACGTGACCTCAAGACTAACCGTCACAGCCCCCTTGTGCTGCACACCCACAATAGCCAACATGTAAACAGCACAGCACAGCACAGCGCATCTCTTGGCGTTGCACGAACTAACCCATTTTGAGGAAGTTCACTCTTAAGACCACATCGAAGTGGTCTAGTCTTTGATGAAAGCTCCTCAGCAGTGATGAACTGGCGAATGGATATTCCCGACTACCTCAACTGAATCGAAAGGAGACACCCTTGAAGACAAAAACACCGGTCCAAAGTCGTGGTGGTGATGATGACAAAACACAACGGATGGATGAGTAGAATAGGGGATGGAGCCCCATCAAAAGTGTTCAGTATGGAACGGAACCTTACGGAACATCAATAAAAGGTGTCACAACCGAAATCAACCCGAAAACAAGACGAGATGCAAAGACTTTCCAGCCACTTGCCACCAGGCATAGACCCGCACCAATTGGTTTGTCTTGATGGCCTTGAATGATCATAGTAGGAATGGAAACTAGAGGAGAGCGAATCCGACCATCGACGCACGAGGGAGGAGTATCAGTTGTTGGGTGATAACGCAGATTGCACATTCTCCCACGCACACACAATCGCTTAACAAAGTGGTTCCTCGTAATTCACACCCACGTGATATGAAAGCGCGTGACACACTTTGTTCTATTAACTAGTAAGCTTTCCAAGCTTACTTCGGTGGGTAAAGAAGCCCATTCAACCAGAGTCCACACAGGTGTACGTCCTTATGACGACAACAGACTCCCATAAGTTAGGAACCCCCCAATGGTCGACCATCAGCAAAGGCACTGTATCATGAACAAAAGGCAAAGCACATCAGCGCCTTATTTGGCGAAAACCAGTTGAAACGGTTGAAATGAGAGAGGATGCCGCCTCAGAACAAACGCTCTTACATCCACTCCCATTTCCATCGAATCCTCAACGCCTCCATTCGTAAACAAATTTGTCAATTACCTACCTTTGAAGGTCTACGTCGACTGGGAAGTGGAAGGGTTTCCATTGGTGTCTGCTTCTAATTGAACCACTTGAATGAGACACTTTGTACGGGTGGTGGGACAGAGGATGCGTGACATTATGGTCGCGCATAGATTGAAACCGATTCCAGAACACATGCCATCCAGGAAATGGGATCCAACGGACCCAACTCTTCTTCAGGAATGGTAGATGAATTGTTGAATGATAAACGAGGCGTCCACCACTTCTAATGGCGATAAACCATTTGAAGTAAGCAAATACAAGATGACGAAGTCAGAGCGGTTTTATATTAAGCACACAAAATTTCTTGTGAAATCATAAGTTGGTTGGTCGCTAAGCACAAAACGTACGCGGAACGGGTTTTGATGGATACCGCCTGTCATCCCTTGATGCATGGCATATGGGTGGGACTCATCAGTTCAGACCCAAACATCAAATTCTCGGTTAATCCAAGTGGAAGCAAACTGCTTCGCCACTTCCAGTGGACCTTTCCAAACGCTCGCATTTGTTCAGCAAGGACAACACACAGTTCCTCATCATCAAGAGTGGGAGATTTCATTAAGCAAAATACGTCAACTCATTTTGAGTGCTTTACCGCCAAAATCAAGCCTTCTAAGAGTTTGGAGCGGTGAGTTCCGTGATGAAAAGCCCCTGGAAATCAGCTCGTAAGGCAGGCTCCAACTTCTTCCCTTTACACGGGTTGTTAATGAGGCTTGTATAGTGAAAAGTTAATGATACAAATCAGAGGCGAAGCGAATTGTGGATCAGCGGTGCAGGTAAATGATCATGGATTACAAGTCAATGCGAGTCCAAAGAGGACACTGTGAAAAGGTGTATCAACAACTGCAATAACACTTTTGGTGAACTAAGAAGAATAATCACACCATGTTAATTTGTTACAGAATGAAGAAACTATTCACGATGGGAATTGTAAAAAATGACTAAGGTTTTACGAGTTTCAATAATTGATAACGGTGAATGAATATCTATCAAGAACTGTGCAGTTGGACGACAAATAGAAGTAGCAACGACGATAGACAACTTTCAACTGCCCTACCCTATTATCCACACACTCTTCCGTTCGCCCGCTCATCTGTTCTGGTACCCATTCATTCACTTATCAAACCAGCCCAACCTAATCCCTCTACTCATTCCTTTTTTCACTTTACTCCATTAGCAATTCAATCAGGTGAAACCCCAACACTCCAGACCTCTCATGTTTTGACCTAGAATCTGTTTTAGATATATTTTAAGGATAAAGCAACCTTGACAGAAAAAACAGACCTGCACAGAATCGGCCTCCGCTTCTGTGCGCAGTCGACGTGAGATGGAGGAGACGAGGGCGAACTCAAATATGGCCATATCGTGGTCAACCTCAATCAGCAGTTCGATGAGCGATGTCGTCTCGTTCGCAATTTTGTCGCGATCACAGCCGTTTGGCTCCCCCGGCGGGTCAAAATGTAGCAGAGGCAGGGAGGTGGAGGTGGGCAGCAGGAGACGACCTTTTGTCACGCCGCGCGTTTCTCGCCCTGCACCCACGTCGATATCTGAGGCTACAAAATAATGTTAGGACAATAGAGGGATCGCATCAGAACCTTGCCCAAACAACGAGAATGGGATAGAGGAGCTGCTTTGACTTGTTGCCACACCAATCCACCCCAGATAGCTATGATATTACAATTGGATAGGAGACAGTCGCAGACAGCTGAATTAGCGAGGAAGCACAACAAAAGGGCAGTGCTGACCAATGATGGGAAGAATTCAGGCTCTTAAAAATTAAAACAAACCTCAAGGTGACATTTCATAATTAAGTTATAATTGGAAATCACAATGGAATCCTTTTCAATTAACCTTTGGACAACTCGCCGTAGACTCTTATGAAACCTCCAGAATTGCATTTCAAAATACTCGTCCTTGATACGGCCTGCTTAAGAGAGGACGACGTGTACTCTAAGGAACACAATGAGGCCAACTAATACTATGATACAAATTGATCATACTATCCTCCATCCCGCCTTAGGATTGATTAATGATCTCAAGAAGACTCGTGACATCCGAAGCAATAGTACGACAGTGATGACTACCAGTGGTAACGCTCGCAGCACAACAACTACGAGTTACGATTATATTTCAGAACCCAAACCTCAGCTTTCCAAAGTCCTGCCTCTATCCACGTGACAAAGCTAGGTGAATAGTCTTTGATTACCTATGCCTATTTATAACAAAGCAATCTCCACTACAAACACATTATGCAACCCCCAGGGATAGCTCAACAGCTAGATAGACACAATACGTATCAATTTGGAGTGAATAGGGCCGACGGTTAAATAACACCAGAAGAACTATGTCTAACCAAGCCGATGCTGCCTGCTGGAAGTGATATAACCTTAACGGGATTTAAAATAATGATGACAATCTCTAAGCTAATAGGACAAGTAAACAGATAATAGAATAACCAACTTTTTGCCATTAAATCGATCAGAACTCACGATCAATCTCTAATGCGATAGCTTCCACGAAGAAAGACAGCTGGGATGGCGAGGAGTTCCGTCTATTAAAGATACTCCTTGCACTAGATGGGACAGATGTTTGTTTTCGATACAAGTATCGGCCTTGCTTCGCCGTGAGTTCCACTACCGTGGCAACTTGGGTTTGAACTCTCGCCAGAGTGACCAAAAATGTTCGAGCAATTGGACGAACTGTCACTAAAGAGCGATCTCTAGAAAATGATGAAGCTGGAAAAGAAGGCAAAAGGTGAACCTACGTAGGAGCCATGTCGAGCACCTTATTCGCAGTAGAAACGAGGGACTCCTCCAGAGTGGCGAGGTTTAATTCTTCTGTATACTTCATGCGAAAATGACGCTGGTGGCGAAGTGGTTCGGCCACACATGCCCGGATTAGTTTGAGCAGGGAACGAACTAGTCGCTTCCGTGAGTTTTCAATCTATCTCAAGAAAATTAAGTGAATTAAAAAGCGAACGCTACAGCTAAATCAGTAAAGCAACGCTTCTCAGCGCCACAAGCGCGAAGCTCCTACTCTTGTGTAAAATACGATTTAAGTTGAAAAAGAAAAACAGAATTAATGACAGTTGGGCTCCAATCCTTTTTCTGTGATGAAAGCGCTAGCTCGTAAAGTGGAGTAGATGTTGAGGAGGCGCCCACAATAGTACGAAAGGCTTTTTGCCTGCAACGGCTATATCTAAACTATCTCATTGAAGGCACGTTTTTAAGGTTGCATGCTTAAACTTCAAAGAAGAAGTTGCATCAGACAGCGAGGGACAGGTAGGAGCTTTAAAGGAGGCCACATAAGGTCAAGCTGCACAACGCCGATAATGCAACAGCATTAGTCTTCGTAAGCATAGCAGGAACATCCTAGGTGTATCCCAAATACCTGCGCTAGATCAATTAAAATCGTCTACCATGAACAATGTTTCAGTGAATGTCCCACAGCATTGAAAAAAGAGTCCTAGTTGATGATACGACCACACGACGCGGACTGCAAATTGAATTATAACTACCAAATTAGAAGCAAATCGACACTAAAATGCAATCCCATTGCCTCCAAAGTTGGCAGTAATCTGAGTTTGAGCAGACATGAAGAAACGTTTCCCAACAAAAAATAGGATGTGAGGATCCTTACAGCACCGTAGACGAGGGAAGAATTAAGGTGTAGAAGTTTCGCCTCTTCTATTTGAGATCGTACGGAGCATTCATGAAATCTATAAATCGCCTCCAACGTCTCACCCGACATTAACCATGTTCCCATTGGCAAAGGCTACGACTTTATACTGCGCCCGGTTTCTTGATGAGAAAAAAACACCAATGCAAAAAAATTGGTTCTGTGATTGATTTTAAAATAAGGAAAAAAAATAAAAAGATTGCAAATGATACAAAACCTGAGTAGATATGAGACTAATTTTTCTGATGCTGCTATTTGATTTAAATTGCCACACCAAATTTAAATTAATGGAACATATAAAGTAATTTTTGCAGTATTTAATAAATTCACTAATAAACAGTAAACGCTGTGGAACTCAAAAATACATGCAACTAGGATGAATGCCTCGCGCCTAACAGTGTTGGGCAGACAAAAATTTGTTCTCACCCCTAGACTTACTAGAAGTTAAGGGAAGACATTAAACCCAAGCTGAAGATGAAATAGATTAGGTAAAAGTGCACAGCTTAGGGCCAGCTTTTCATACATTCGTATCAAGTAACGAGAATCGTACAAAGGAGGAAGGATTCCCTCTTATTTGATTTCTAGTGCTACTATTCCACTCTGGTGCGTAAAAGAAGTTACCGCTATTCTGCTTGGTAAACCTACTTTTTAGGCGAATGATTTCTTAGTTTAATCTTTTGATCAAAGCCAGGCAAGAGCTTTACTTGTGTTAGGTAGGATTTATGTGCCACCGACGAATTGTTAGACGCACAATTAAGCCTCCTAGAGACCCCCATTGGCAATCGAATAATTAGGAAGACTGTGTATATAATCCTAGTTCCTTGCACTCGGTTGCTAACAGCAATCCTCCTGTGGCGGCGGACCAGCTGGGCTCGATGTGAACGGTGCTACCTCTGGCACAAACAACTGGAATGGCACTACTTCACCACTTTGGAAGTAACTAATGGGTTGGTCTGTCAAACAAAGTGCATAATCAAATATTCTGATTATTTAAAATTACCAAAGAGGATTTCCTTGGCAGAAGACTAGGAGGGTTACTTTTTCATACGCCTTATTTTTGAGTGAAAAACTACCATCCCGTATGCAACTCATTGAAAACAATGCATTGATCACTTCGGTGCGTCTACCTAGTTCCCATGACATTCAACGGTATCTCTTTTGTGTTGCTATAGTGATAAACTAAAATGAAGGCATTATTTTGAGCAGCTAATCCAAGTAAATTAAGAGAGACTACTTTCTTGAATCCTGATATGCGATTTTACCAGCAAACGAGGTTAGACTCTAATGATTAACAAATGCGTGATTTAAATTTTACTCGGAGCCGAATTTATAAATTATTACAATTACTATAAACTTACTTTGGTTGAGTATCTTTTGCACTAGTGCGACTTAAGCCCTAGTGTTAGGATTATATTATGTCTACTCATGGGTTGGAACTAAAGCGCTTTCATTCCTCCCCGATAAAATAATAAGGCGCACCAGTTAGAAGAGTTTATCATTAACTTGCAGAGGCGCTGGGTGACCATAGAGGTGGACTTCCGGCCAAACCACTCAGCGGAAGCGCAGTCTGTGGATGCGCTAACCTAACCTAACCTATTACCAAATCACTAAAGACGATTTTCTGTTATGCTTCTAGGTTTTGGCAGCTATTGAGTAGAGGTAGCCTAAATTACTCTTGACTTAGAAGACCTTACCTCTCCCTATCCATCTTAGCAATTGAACAGCCCCTTGTGTTCTTTCCTAATGACTTTGCCTCTTAAATAAGACCAACTGCTTGCCAATCGGAAGATCTGGGCCAAAGCCAAGCACTTCACCCCAATTCCAATGCTCTTTATTTATCCTACATGAACAAGCTTATTTAATCAAAGTGGGCTGCTTCGTATAGACAATACCATTAGCATCCTACTCTACTCTCGAAGGTGGAGGACTTGTTACAGGACGGGAGTTCGGGGCATTCAAGGCCCAGATGCTTTACTCGGTCAGCGCTACAAGTGCTTGAATACTCTCCATCGTTAACCATAAATTTTTCAGTCTTCGCAGCACCAGAATCGTTTAACAGTCCACTTCCATTAAGTCGTAGTCGCCGCAGCTCTAGGCACTCCCTGTCCAGGCTAAGAGACCTTTCCTTCACTGCGATTTGCTCTATCAGTCGTTGAAGTTGGCGTTGTAATCCATCGAGGTGATGTCTTAGGTTAGCCACAGTGATAATAAAGAGCAAAAATGCATTAATGAGCATAAAATCAAACAAGACCTGACAATCATGTTCATGGATCACCAATGAGCGTCAAAATTGGAGTAGCCAATCACTTATTGGGCAATCTGTTAGACGTGGTGATAAGTGGTCGACTAACTTCATCAACCAATCAATGGCTAGGCTAAATCCTGCACCACCAATCATCAAAAGCCGAGAAGAGCGATGAATCAGCTGAAAAGTTAATGCTGTGCTTAGAATAGGGTTTCCGAAAATCTAGAACTTGAGTGGAAATACGTTATCATATTTTTAAAAATCTCCTAGCATTAGTCTCTACATCAAAATGGCTTCCGTTTTTATAAAATGTATTTAACTCGACTTCACCCTTGACCAATGAGTATCATGTACAGGTTTGAATCCGTTGCCAATAGGCAGCAAGCACAACCGACCAATGGACTATTTGAACTGGAGTAAGGAGCCAATCGCTGGAAAGGTCAGAAATGGAGCCAGTAAATTTCTTCCATTGTCCAGTCGGGAAAGGGGCAAAGGTAAAGGTAGTCGAATCCGCTGACTTTCCTGATAACTCACAAATTGTATGGCAAGCACCTCAAAACCTGATATGTTTTTCGTCTAAATTCATGACTCCCACTGACTACTAAGCTATAACCAGTAATTTGATCAACCAGAAGTGTTTAACTGACCTGCACTGGCGATGTTTGAGTAGCAAGGTCTCACGAGAGGTTGCAAGCTGTCCAACCTCGCTAATAAGTGTACATTGTGGCATGTCTCGACATAAATCCATTTCTGGGCGGTAAGTGCGATTCTCGAGGCGAGTGTGCGCAATCTTTGTCATCTGCAACTCCGAGTCCAGTTCCTGCTCCAGACAATCTAGTTGTTTCAGAACATCTTCAATCTCCTCTTCAACCTGGCAAAATGTTTTGCAAACAGATATAAGAGACGATTAATGGTGATTTCTAAGAATAACCTTCAGATTTCGGTATCAAACGCAAGGCTATTCAGATCTTCGAGGCTTGCAGAGGGCAAACAGGGGAAATCTGTGGTCGCCTTTACCCTCGGCCGCTTTCCCGCCTGTGCTTTTTTGCAGAGCCTTAGTGGTAAGCTTGGATGTCTCAGCAGAATCCCTCTTAGGACATGGCAGATGCCAAACATTCACCGTCTTGTTGCGATTATGACATTTATGGATGGCTTGCTTGCATGCATTTTTTCAGATTTTTCAACAATTAACACATCAATTGAATCATCGAGCATGCAGAGTTCCATTTGCAGCATTAGGAGGAGTTGAGGTAGCGTACTAGACCCGCCATCGACAGAGGCAGTTTTGGTGTCTATTAAGTGTTTATCACATTCTAATTATTAAGTGCCAAAGAACTACTTCGTCACGACAATAGTTGTGGGTCGAGAGATCAAATTCAAGGTCTTTGTTGACCAGAACGTTTACTCACACACCCCCTTTTTTCTTTTACAGTCACACGCAACTTAAAAGCATCCCGTAAAAAGATGCGACTCCGCCTAAGATTCTTATCTGTATCTCATGAAATTGCTGGTCTTCCTACATTGGGTGACACAAACTGGAAAAAATAGTTACCAACTTCGCCAGTTACTGGTTTGATTTGAACAACTGCGCAGCATACCGAATGAAGGTTGAATCAGTTTTATTACTTTGGCAAAACTAGCGATGGTATCAAAGTTTTTTGTATGCAGTATAAACTACAATAAACAACAAACTCCAGCCTTTAAAAATGATTGGACAGATAAGTCTGCAGTCTTGCTAGTAACGTAAGCATCGTAATTTTGAAATGAAGTGTTAAAATTACTGGATATGAATTCATTGCCGAGAGATACCAGTTTAGTTAACTTAGACAGGGACTTCACCCACAACTTACTTTTCTCTTTTGCCAATCAAGTTCAGTCTGAGCCTGTTGCAAATTATGAACTCGCTCACGAAGAGCCGAGTCTACAGCATCAGCCTGGGCGGTCAGCTCGTTAACAACCTCTTCAATTAAGTTGAAGATTTGGTACCGTTGAGTCGTACTCTCACCGGTCTCCTCCAGTGACCTATCATAGTTCAGTCTCGAAAAATCCTCCCACTCTTTCAAGGACTTTGAGCTAAATTGTAGAAAAGTCAGAAAAAATAGAAAAAATTATAGTGCTGCAAATGAAAATCATCATATGGCACGACTAACTTTGGAGGAATCCGTGTAGGATCAACCTTAAGTGACGCATCAGCCAATTTTAGTTTGGTCTGATTTGCATCAATCTCGATTGTTTTCTTTTTGTTTTCGATATCCGCGCCTATCCTATTGTGAGCGTCGTGCATGTGAAGCAGCTGGTTTAGAGCCTTGTCTATTTTTTCTTGGAGGCGTTTTCTATTCTTAAGTAGAAGCTGCTGCTCTTTTCTTAGTTCAACATCAACTTTGTCCTCTGCAAAATCTATATCTCGACGTCTATCTCTTAAGACCAAGCAGTCGATATTGCAATCTTCTTGAATCTGCATTTCCTGAATTTGCTTCTCCATTGCTTCTTTGGCCTTGTTCAGATCGGAAATACCACGTTCTAGTATAGACTCTCCTTGTTCAAGCAGTTGTGTGGCGGTATTTAGTGAATCCAACCTGTTGGCTAGTGCCGTTGTACTTTTAAGGTTATCCCATTGCGTCCGCAGTCTGCAGCCATAAAGCGTGGTCAAACCATCATGACGAGTAATTTCTGATGCTTCACGGTGCCAAATTGCACATGCGGTCATCGAATCATTCTTTAAAAACCAGCTAGGCATTTGATACTTGCATTGTCTTTTGTCAAAAGTGGCCATTATACCTATTAATTAACGGGAATTGAGGTTTGAATAAAGCGGTATTATTTTTAACCAGAACAACGTAGGTCAAATGTTACGAGGTAGACATGCAAACAAACCTATTAATCATTTTGCATAATATTTAGGTACTTTTTTAAAATATCAATTACACAAGTTTAGTAAGAAATTTTAACTTACCGATTATTTGATACTTAAGTCTTCTATGAGTCCTTAACGAGGAAGCTCATATATCCATGCTTTCGCCTGAGTTCTAAAATGCGAGTATTACTTAAGTTGTGCAAGAAACTTTAGCCGAAATAGCTTTTAACGCTATTTTGTGATGTGTTGTTTCTCATTGAATTTAGCTTGACAAAATTTTCAAAGCAAAGCTCCTCGAATTTTTATCTGTGGTCCTGTGTCACTATTTTGTACTAAATCTCTGCTATTCAGTGTAAAAATCATTTTAGTTGTGTTATTATAGCTCTACTTTTATGCTTTATTTGGAATGCACACATAAAACAAATACATATTCTTAAAGAAATTCGATATCTTTACTGATGACTAAACCTAGATTTCGGTAACTATTTTATGGCAGGACATATGTTTTTGACAGGAACTGTTTAAAAAAGAACTGTGAGACAGCTGGCATGACTCAGAGGCCATGCTTTTAAATATAAGAATTCTCCGCGGAGTAGTAATTGTACTTACAACCAAAGGTAGATTTAGGTAAGCTACCATGCATTAAAGTAGCTCTCCCTGTTCTGTGTTCTGCATCAATACAAAAAAACTTTCGTTGTTTATGTTCTGTATGGTATTGAAGCTATCAGCACCGTCGAGGAGCCTTGGCAGCTAGGGGCAGTTCAACCCCCTTCTACTAAAGGACCTATCAAATAAACAAAATTTCGTATCAATGGAAGCAGCTGTTTCGTGAATAATTTCTGAATTTTGGACATTAGTGCTGTAATCATTGGTATTAATGCAATTTTGTTTCGCTTGTAACTGTTTTTACACTTGTTTGAATTGTGCTTTGCAGACGACTGAGTGTGGCAGAGCAGTTTTGGATACCAATCCGTCGTTCCATTTAAAGTAGGCCCTTTCTATGCCAGCAGTTGAAGTTGATATAGTCTACCTCCTACGTTGCCTCAGTAGGTGCTATAAGGTATAAACCAGTAGAAACATGCATCCGCTCGAAGTATTGAAGGACTTAAGGACCGCTAGCGTTTTTCTAATTAGGTGCACAAAGACCCGAATTCAGTGTCTAGAAATAGTTCACATTCATATTAATATTGTTCTTAATTTCCTGACTGCCTCGTAGCCAGTAGGCACCCTGAAATGCTGTTTGCTAATTGGCTCCAGTCGCCATTTGGTCGCACCACATGCCAAGCTCTCTCCTTGACCCGTCTCGATGGTTAGATGTCGACACAATTTATTTTCGACTTCTATAAATGAGAGCATTACCGTTGCCACCTTTTTATTCCTTGAATAGGAAATGCCAAGTTAGTACATTTGTGTAGGGTGAAAATGGGGCAATTTTTCCGCATTAATAAGAGACACACGTCATTGGTCGATGTAACTGTGCTGTCAAGATCACTTAAGAGATGCACGTTTCCTTGCATTTAGGATCAATTTTAATTTGTTGTCCCCCTTCTGGAAGCCAATAATTAATTGTCAAATAAGGAGACAATTTATCTCAGAGAGTAAATTTAAACTTGTCTGATGAGATCTTTAAAATAACGCTAATTTGTCCCTAATCGAGATTACGTTTCTCACTGCGAGGCAGTGATGCAGGTGGAATGTTGGATTTTGTAATTCTTCAAATTTCTCTGACACCGTGATTCTCGGTGCAGACGCTTGCCTACTTCCTCCGGAATGGAACGTGTACATACGCGAGTGGAAAGCCGAGGAGCTAAACTTTTTAGTGTTTTTTGTAACTAGTAAAGTTTTTAAGGCTGTTTAAACATTCCAAAATGGAAATATCTGATTGTCTGGCGGCTCGGGGATCTAACGGTTTGAAGCAGCAATTCCATTTCGCCTACGCACACTCACGACGATAGCAAAGAACATGGAGGACAGACGCCGCAAACAACTTCAGGAAGAGACCGCGCGTCAATTCACCCAACTGCAGTTAGCTAAGTCGGGAAACAAGCGAGTTCTGTAAAACACACTATCAACCTAAGTTTGCGGCGATGCAATGCTGGTGAGAGGAATTTAAACAACGAACTGCAATGGGCTTCAAAAAGGGGCGTGATTCGCTACATGTAATTTAAACCAAAATCGAGTCGTAGTGCGATAGGATAATTATCTTTATTAACTTGGGCAAATTTCTGCTTTATTAATGAACTCCTAGAAATTTTTAAAGCACAGGGAAGAAAAAGAAGCGATTAGTTGCCCCCTTGGAGGCCTCAGCCCCCAAAGGTGTGGGCGTTGGTGGGCGGTGAGCACCGAATTTTATCGATTTTTTCCTCCGACTTGAACAAGGAAGCGGTCGATGTGCGTGACAATGGAAAGTTAATCTCGATGGCTTAATTTGATGGAAAAAGACTGTAGAATCGACGATCGTAAAGCAGACTAGCAGAGTTAAAAGACTAAAGGCGTGGCCCGCAGACCATTCCACCTAATGCAAGAGCAACCATAGAGTTAGCTGAATAGCTACAATATTGCAGAATTAGTGCTTTTACTTGTTTTTCCCTTATTAATTTCCTTATTCAAACTATTTTGATCGTTATGTAACAGGATTAATTTACCAAAATCGACAGGTAGGAAAGTGAGCAGTCCACTTGTTCAACCAAGGCAGAAAGGCCATCCAATGAGGTCAGAGGGTCATAAATAATCGAGATTGTCCTATTCACACACCATTCTTTTATGGTCCTCTTACAATAAAATGTAGATGGATTTATAGCAATGCAAGACCGTAAATCAAGGGAAGAATGGGAAGAAATTCTGATCTGACTAAGAAAACCTTTTGAGGTTACAGAGTTAGTGTACCTTGTCCGCCGACACTTTTATCGCAATTTTCTCCACTTCCAGACATCGTAGATGGCCTTTGAGCCTAAAACTATGTTTCAGCCAGTTCTGCTTTTTTGGTAGATACCTTTGCGATTTCAGAACGGTCAATTGAAAAATCTGTCATCGTGTCGCTCAAGAGGAGCTTAAATTTGAAGTATCCTTTGTATCACTGAACTCGGATCATTGCCCACATCCTCCATGGGCAAGCACACCAACGATGCCCTAGCAATGTGGTCAAATTTTGTTCGTAATTATGCCAACAATACAAAATTAGCATAATTCTACGGGTTAAGCGCAAATTTGTGTATTTAAAAATATGCATCACGGAATTTTGTCGCTATTTGGATCACAACCTAATTACAGCCAAAGCGTTTTGGCATTGCCTAGAGGAAGGCCATCGAGAAAAAAGCCAATTTGCGTTTATAATTACCCCTTTTGGATGTTGGATTGATTAATGCCTGCCAGACAGGCACCAACTTGGTGTTGCTCAATTCCGTGTCTCCCATTGGCTTAATCGGTAAGTCGCACGCGATTTGTGGGCACGTCCACTCAAGGTCACACAGCCTCCAGCCAATGGGCAGAGCGTAGGGATTACTTGCTGTCGAGCGGTGGCTGTGTTGAGCAAAGAGCAAGTGTGACGCATCGTTTTTAGTCGTCAAAGCAACTGTGCTATCTTGTAAGTTCAATTCTTCTCTTATGCTACCTCTACATTGGTATGATCACTTAGGCCTCAGCGATTCATCCAGACTGGGAGGGTCCTCCTCCTCCACCTCGAAATAAGAGTGATGGTATAAATGCTCAATTTCTAAAATCTATTTATTCATTAAAACCTCTAGAGTTTGTTATAACAATGGTACGCTTCTGGTGGTTCAAAATGGATCCGCTAGAAGTATTTAAAATTGTGCTAAAATGTGGTGGATCGATCGCCGAAACGCATAAATTGTCAATCTAAAGGAAAATGCTACGCCTCTAATTCTTCACGGCTTCTGATATTCAGCTAGCTATTTTTCACTTTATTACTTTAAAAGCATACCTGATTTCGGCGCTTTTTAATAATCTGAGATTTTGGAGCAACATCTTTGGTGTGTAATTCCGCTCACATCGTCGAGCTCACGTTTTACTCTCCGCTAAGATCAACCTTTGCAGGACTAGAAGAATACCTCATGTAGCAGGTGATTTTATATCCTCGGTCGGTCTGATAATGTAGCAAAGGCTTAACTACGCTATGTTTCCACTATGCTTCGACTATTAGGACAAAGTCACCCTCAAAAGCCGTTTACGTCTGCAAAATAAAAAGGATTTCATTTTACTCACTTACCCAAATTTAATTTTCAACTTTCTATTTATTGCCAGCCAGCAATTGGCTATCCAGGGCTACAGGTACAACCTTCAAAGGCTTTTATTTACACTGTAAAAGGGATATTTTGGCAAAATCTGATTGGTTTTTAACCTGGCAATGGTGGCAGAAATAGTTGACTTTATGTCAAATCAATTCTTGCTATTTTGTCACGGACCCCTTGAACCAGCAAGCCATGAAATTTATGCCTTAAATGCGCAATTGGTTCGGTAAATCAAGCAGTGCTTTGGAGAGCCGTAAGAGTGAATGACATGTGGTTTTTCAAGGAGCAGAAAGCAACAATCTCCTATTGTTTGAGCATTTATTATACATTACTTTGGTTTTTATCAAACAATTATTCACTACGATCTATTTCTTATTGTACATGTCAGTCACACTCTTCGGCGAACACGAAATAAAAAATCACATATTACGAATTTTGTAGTGAATATCATTTTCTTTTATCTCATTTCGAAAGAGGTCAGGACGGTGTCTTTGGGGTCAGGTTAAGACAAATTCACCTGCTTCTATAATGCGTTAGTTTTCTTTATTAAATGTCACTAATTGCTTGTCAATAAAATTGACAAAGTGCAAGGTGAAAAGTGGCTCTTTCCTGCCCCCTTCCCCCCCCTGTCTGAGCTTTTTGCCCACCTGCCGACCCCTTTATCCGCCCCCTCGAAGTCGTGTTTGTGCTGGCCAGGTAGGAAAAAAGGGCATTTTTCTCCTCACTTTGGAGCTCTTCTTTCTCCCCATGGAGGAGTGAAGTTGGACAACCTCTCTTTGGGCGAGGCGAATTCTCCCAAACAAAGAACAAAGGCTAAAAATACATGTAAATTAATAAGTTATTTAAAATAAAGTTAAATGGTAGTTTTATCATTGTCACGCATCGACATTATGCATAGCATTTGTTACAAAAGCGTAAGTTATTCCTTGTGAGTC
Organism: Taenia crassiceps; assembly: GCA_023375655.1. Classification (NCBI taxonomy): domain Eukaryota; kingdom Metazoa; phylum Platyhelminthes; class Cestoda; order Cyclophyllidea; family Taeniidae; genus Taenia; species Taenia crassiceps. The sequence continues at coordinate 3,346,460 of JAKROA010000005.1, read as the reverse complement.
ATTTTTAATCGACTGGAGCAATCAATAAAACCGATGCCAACTATTGATTTTAGTCTAGTGGTGACAAGATTGGTATCGATTTTTCGTTTGTTTGCAATAAAAGGCTGTAGTTTACCTGAGACGGTCATAAGATAAGTAGACAGGGACCATTGCCCTCTCCTCCCCCGTGTCAGGGCGGCCTTTGAAGGAACGACCAGCGTCGTCGCCGTTGTCGCCGTCGTGAGTGGTCAGAGAAGCGTCCGATGTGCCATTATTTTCTTCGACCTTCCCTTCCCCTGAAGGGGGGTCATAATTAAATGCTAATTGTGGGTGCTATGCAAGTAGTGCATGACCTGACAAACACGCAAGAGGTTAATGACATCGTGTCTGTCGCCTGACATTATTTTAGGTTGAAACTTACAGCACAGGTTGGACATTTAGGGAACTTTAGACTTGACGGCTGCAGGCTCAAGCCACGGGCTAGTTTGAAAAAGAGGCATTACAAATTTGTTCGCACGGATAATGCATGCAAGCGACTCCTTCAGCTTAGCCTAGGCCAAATAGAACAAGCCAATGAAGTCACACATGCGAGGTAATCAACCAACATAGGTGTAACACCACTATTTAAGTATTTACAATGGTACATGGCGCTCCAACCTTGCCACTTAGATAAACAAAATTGGTCTTAGCGGCGTCAGCCTGACTCCGCTTAATGAAAAGTGACAACAGCTTTTCTCCACAAGTTGACGGTGTGTTTTTAAGTCAAGAAAATTTACATTTAATTAGCGTACACAAACACATAAATAAAACGGTTGGTAAGTTATGGTAATTAACTTTACCATCACTCTCTTCCCATTTCCTATTAGTCGATCTTGTTGAAATCACATCCTGTTATGGACCACTTTAGCCATCAGTCTGCCAAAGCCCGTATCACGCACCAACACCCACAGATTTGACATTAAAAAGTCGTAAACTGCCTTGAGTGCTGAAATCAATACGTCAAAAGGCAGGTCGCGCACTGACCGCTGGCTGACCAATCAGATTGACGATTGAGGGTTGCGTGCATTCACTCTGCGTTTTGATTGGACAGTGCCTAATTTACTAATTACCCAAATTCCAGTTTGCGCGAGCAAAATTACAAACGGTGTTTAAGTGATTTACAGAGCCTTTAGTCAAGACTGGATGAGGACTTAATTTAATCCGCTAAATATAACTCCATCATCCTTCTACGTGATCTACTAAAAATTGCCTTATTTAATGAAGTCCGTCTTGTTTTCATGCTAAATATATCGGAATCATAAGTAGACAAGCAAATGCGCTTATGTAGAGTTAAACTAACCTTGCACATTCGATTATGTCTGCGAAATTGCATGGAAATGCAATTGTTTTCGGGGAGTCAATAGTCTTTCAATCGGCAAAAATGACGGCGAATTTATAAGTGTCTTTAAAATAAGAAAACGGCACAGTACCACGGGAGGCTTTTAAGTGCTGAGACTAGTAACTGCCATTCTGTTTACTTTTTGGGGCCGGTTTTATGTCTAGCTGATGGATTTTTCCTTACACTGCCGCATTGCCTACCCTCAAAGGCTCTTCAACTACCAAAGCCCTTCACTGCCTTTCAATGGAACATTCAAAGCAACTTGCTTGTCAACAATTATAATCGGTTAAAAAAGCACAAAGAAACTAAAAGTGTGTGTCACTTCATGCATTCTCCTTTTTCTTTAACCTCCAATCTTTAAGGTCAGGAAACACTCAAAAAATGGCATGTTAGACATTTTTTGTCTTCACAAATGCAAAAATGGTTCACCTCCTGTGAAATTGGATAAGCCGTGAAACTAACGCATACTGTGACCAAATGCTGCGAGGTTGGTGGCTTTGCAACTTTCCTCCATGGAAGGCTGTTTATTTTTAATCGCCTTCTTTTTTTACTCCGCCTCTTTCGTGTTAGGCCTATTTTTAGAAGGTGAGGTGCTGATTATTCGAAACACCAAGGCTTTGTTTTTATTAAAAGAGTGAAATGCTTTGCATTTAGTACTTGAGGTTAGTGCTGAACTCTGGTTACTTCACTGTTCGCTTGTCAGCAAGTGGTTTGCTTACCCTGACAGTCAACTAATGCGGATTAGGGAGGCGGAACTGTCAAGAGCATTATTGAGCTCAAGAGGTTGGAAGTTGGAGGTGGGGCTCCATGTCATCGTTGTGAAGACCGACAGGTGGCGAATAAAAGTCACCATGTCTACTTATTTCCCCATTAGACAAACATCGCTCTCCTAGGATTTGTCGTTTTTTTAGCTTTCACTTGTGTTCAGAGGCAAAGTTATTCTCTTTTTTTTTTATTTAGGATCTTGGCGTTGTTTTGTCGACCTATGCGTGGACGATGAAAGTGTGCGAATCCAAAAAGAACTTCCACAAGTGAGTGTGTGTAGATATCACTTCATTACCCACCTTGCCATAGTCGTTCTATCGGAATCTTGTAATTATCTAAAAGGCAGCAATCACCTGCATTCTCGGGAAAGAGCACTAGAAGGAGTGCAAAGGGTGAGGCGGAATCTTGCCCCTAACCTTCCCATCTTCACCCTCCCTCCTCCATCGCCCTCATCATCTTTGACGTCGGTCATGTGGCAGGATGTGATGTGAGGTGGGAATAGCGCTTCATTCCAGTTGTCTGCCTAATTTCCCTTTTCCTCGAGAAGGCACTTAAGTTACCTCACCTCGATTAGACTAATCAAAGTCACGCGCGCTTTAGCCTCGGCCAATTTTCAACTCCCCCTAACCAATTCTGTTTGTAATTTTACCTCACACGGAGAGAGTGTGATCGTGTGAGAGCGATGTGGTGTGGCGTGTGAGTGTGTCCCTCGCTCAGACGCACCGGATGGGTTGCAGGACAGTGACTGAGAGGGTGCGAGAACGGATTACTTGGAGACACAGGTAATGATCTGCTCATAATCTAGCGAAAAAGCACGAAAGAACACATCCTTCCAACTTTTCCTCCCTCCCATCCTCACCTCAGTAATTAATTTAGAAGTTGCGTCATTGTAGATGGAGGAAGGAGTGAAGGTAAGTATTTAACAGCCACTCCACAGCTTCTCGTCTCTCATTCATTAATGCACCTTGGCAAAACTCACCAACTGGTCCCCATTTAATACGGGTTATTTTTTGCTCATTCACTTATCTCAGCCTCTTCCAGCCTCCTCCAACTCACAGGCTCGACAAGTTTCCATCCATCCTCAATCCCACAAAATTTATTAATCCTCTCCACTGTTATCCCAAACCACAAGTCCTCTGGATGGTTAATTACGGAAAATTATCCAGCCTGTCTTGTTTTACCTCGCAATCGCTCTACTGCGGCGCTAAATTCGAAACCGACCAATCGGGGTCGAGAATGCCCCTGGCTTTGACTCCCGCAGCAGACACCGTTTCATTTAAAATAGCCGTAATTTTTAATGCATTTTTAACAGTTTATCCTTTTGATTAACTTTTCAGCTACCATTTGTAATGCGTCTGTAGATGTCGCATTTTCCTGAAAGGCGAAAGAACAATAGGGCAAGGTAGCTTCTTTCTCAGGCGATGCAAGAGGTGATTTTTGTACTAGATTGAAAGAGAAATAAAGAATTCGTGAAATTGAATTATCTGCACAGATAAAGGCCGTGCCAAAACATGGATAAACTCATCAGACGCCTTGTTTTTTGCTGCCTAAGAAATTCACGGCGCCGTAATAGATGCCAACAGGTACAATTTCTTAGCCTTATCCATAAAAAAGGCGAAAAATCAGTCGTATTATTTTGTAATCTATGCCTTACATAGCTGCATATTGAGGAGGAAAATTGCTTCTCTAAACTTCTACTTTTTTTGCTTCTGCTTTTTCTCAAGTCAAAAAGTACGGGCGGTTTTTGTGGGCTTCCGGATAAAAAATGTTAGCGTTTTTTTTCTCCTGTCATTTATGCTTACGTGAAGCACTCCCCATTTCTTGTATTTAATTAATCTAAAATAGTAGCTCTTCGGCATTCTGAAATTGTGTCTTTCCTTCTTCTATCCCATCACCTCCACCTCTCCTCCCTCCTCCCCTCGCCCGCCTTTCCCCTTGGGAGAACAGCAAGAAATTGCATAATCTAATAAATCGTTAAAGAAGGGGAGTAGAACAAAAATTTTCGATTCTTTATTATTTCTGCCTTGCTTGTCACACTAATTAGCGTTGAAGTGAGGTAGAAGAGGAGGTGATAAATGTGCTACGAGAGAACCATCGACTGCGTAGGCTCGTTCATTCTCGTTCCCGCCGCCGCCCTTAGCATCAGTCACTTTGCAATGCAAATTTCTGCCACGAGGCTCTGTTTTTTCTAATGGCCTTAAGGAACTAGAAGAAACACTACAAGCGCTTGTTTTAAATGGTGCATTATTCATACGCGCACTTAGAAGGTCAATCGGTGACACTGGGGGCGGGCTGGCGGTTGTCGGTGATAGCTATTTTACTCATTCTCTACCATTTGCTCTCTCTAAATGAAACACTCAGTCTATAAGTTCCATTTTTTTAGAAAAAAAAACGTGATTTGGACGGTGACGGCTGTAATTTTTTTCTTATGATAAACAGTCGCTTAGCAACCACGAAGGTGTGAAAACATTGATCTGGCCTTTTAATGTCCTAATTCTCGTTTCGACAGATTAAACTATTGCAACACCCTGAGTCTTCCTTGAAGATAGCATTTAAGAAGACTGTGTTTGGCCAACTTGCGAGAAGGATGAAGTAGGTGGCCACCACTGGCATGGCCTGGACGCCTGTCGGAGGCTCCAATGCCGGTGAAACCACGTTGAGGAATTTGCTAACCAATCAAGGCGTTGCAACATACTTTTAGGGTCTAAAAATACAGGAAAGAAGTACACAGACTCGGTATTTGGGTCAACCTTACTAGAAGATGTGGAGAGGATACGCAAAACTCGTCAGGAAATTAGTCCCCAGGTTCATAAGCCATTTGGAAATCTGCTATTTCACCAAGTAAAGGGAAGATGATTTTCATATTAGGTATTTTAAAATTCAAAATTTTATTATTTTAAGGAGAGGAAATGTAGTGCATAGAGTTGCAACATTTCCGAGTCTTCCTTGAAGTCGTAATCAAACAGAGGCAGCGCACATGAGCATGTATTATTAACACACAGAAGGGACAGAGAGCTCAGGACCCGTAGCTGTGGATCGAAAGTACAGCAATTAAACACACATTTTGATAAAATAAGAAGTTAATACAGCAGCAAATTTCAAGTTTAAATGAAACACACTTTCGTGCGTAGGAGGGGATTTCAGTTTCGACACGTTATGCTTCCGTTCTGGGGCATACTACACTACTTGGGTCATATGTGTCCTTGCAAATCACTTTGGCTTATTACGGTAGCTTGGAAGAGAAACAAGAGTGCTGTCATAGTTCTGCCAAAGAGGTTACTGGGAGAGGCTATTGGCTGGTCCATTTTGTAAACTTTCGTAGATTTTCCCGCTTGCTTTTGACTTCTCATTAAAACACAGAAATTGTCGGAATTTTGGCGTCGGGACAATTTATTAAAAAAAATTAGGTCTAGGGTGGCGTAGTTGCATTGCCTCGGGACTTCCTTGTCAAATAAGCCTTAATGGAGGGGCATGCTACTTACTAGTATTCAGTAGAGCCATCAGACCATGACCCAGAGCCGGCGTTTTGAGACGTACCGAACGGCCAATGACTAACCAAATTTGGGATAAAACAAGTTACTACAGGGAAAGTAAAGTAGTCTTAGCTTTCACTTTGTTATTTTGAATGAGGATTGCTTATAGAAAGGATTGTCAGAGGAGTTCAGTAGGTAGATCCTCCTAATGACCTCCTAAATAGAGGCATTGTAGCGCTGCTGAGGCTTTCCTGAGGTTACAATATACCAAGATAGTATGAAGTAACACCTATGGCTTGAGGGCTTTACTGCGGTATCAGAAATTTCCTCCTCACTTCTGCACTTGTTTAAACAAAGCAGGCTAGTCAACTGTATTCCTCTTTAAAGAAACCAACTTTACAATGTTAAGCAATTTTCTAACTTGAGCATTGCAATATTTTTATTCCATGGGATTGGTACTTAAGCGTCTCACGCTGACCGTCTCCAGTTGCCTCCTGAGCTGACAGTAGAGGATTTGCCGTGGTTAGAGATTTGAAGCCTTGATTATGACGGTGTGCTGATGAACGATTAGAACTTAACCCTAAAAAGATGGAAACAAGCGGATTTTTTTTCTTAGGGGTGAAAGTGAACTACTAATTCTTCATTCTATGGACTGGACGGTTCTTCGGTTTACCTCTTAGCAATAACCGGCAAAGACGTTTTATAGGCGTTAGTTACTCGTTAAAGTGGACCAAAAAACAATGGTTGCGGCCCTACTTTCATCCAAAGTATCGCAAAATAAAACTGTCGGGTATTTTTTCCCAAACAATGCACGTTAAAAGGATCAACTTCACTAACGCCAAGTGGTGATATTACGGTGTGAATTTTTGTCGACCGTTTGAGCAACTTATTATTATTTTCCACGTCTGACTAAAAAAAGGGGTGCATTAATGAATAAATGAATTATTCAAGTCAATACCTCCTCATTTGCATTGTGAAAAGTTCGTGCTAACTGCTTTTAAGCCGAAATTCCCTATCCAACTAACTAATGCGTGATAATCAGAGAGTGGCATTTATGCCGCACCTTTCATCCTCTTAAAACGAATTGACGCAACGCCATCATGGCCTGAGGGTAGAAATGTCTTGATTTTGTCATACAAAAGTAAAAATCCCCTGTAATACGACTCCAAGAATGAGCGGTTATTTGGACATTTAACTTTTCAAGCTATCGAACCAATATGAATGACATAACTTGGCGTCGGTTCGTGCCAACTTATTGTTTTTTTGTCAAACTGGATGAAAAGAACAACTTTCCGTGAATCATTCAATCTCGCTTTCGCTGCTCATAAACTTGTCACATTTTCTCACACAACGAGGTATAAGATTTTGCCTAAAACGGTGCAGTATTTATAATCCATTTTATTCCCTTTTTCATTTAACATAAAATATTTCAAATGGGACAATTGGGGCTCCATTTTAAAAAGCGATGATTAAATTTCTCAACTGAAATCTGATCCAGGAAAATAGAAATGCATAATTAGTGTCAACTGCTTGCGTCCAAACATCCATAATCTCCCACTCGCTTGACCTTTTGACCTCTGATCGCCATTAACATGGATTTCCTTAAGTCTACTTCTTAATGGATGGCTTTTAATACGGGAAAAAGCGCAATTCTTAATCAAATTTTCGCTAATTTATAAAGACAAATTGACAGTAATTTTATTGGCTTTCAAATCCTTTAATCTGATTGGTCGAAATTTACCTGTCACAGGATTTTTCCAAAAAGTTGCTCTTTTTATTCGGCTATAAAAATACTTATAAAATTAGCTTTATTTTTAACTCAGTTACATTTCCTTGACATCAGAAAGTGTGCCAAATGGCAGTGCAGCTGGTTTGCCCACGCCCAGAGCCCATTTATTGGTCCGCCTTTTTGTTTCCTTTTTTTGGAAAAGCGTGCCAGTTTCTGCTCCTTCCTTACTGAAATGCTTTAAGTATAGCAAGAGTTTCAGAGGTTTTTGGCACTTCACAATGCAGGTAGGCAGTTATTGGAGCACTTGTGACTAATTGAAATTGGGCCAAGTAAAGGGGGGGACTTATGTTTTTGTAGCTGGATTTAAAAAATCACCAGGCATTTAAACTTATTTAATACCAATAGAGAAGCACCAAAGTGGTCCGCTTATTTTTGTACAAAGTTAAAAACATAAAAAGGGACGATTGACTATACTAGCTGTTGCGACAAATCAACGGCCTTTGATGCAACAGTCACCCAGTTTCTGCAAGGAGGACGATAAAGAATGAAGGTTGCGAAAAGTATCAAAAAGTTGCAATTATCTTATATGCCTCATGCATAAAACTTCACTCTGAGAATTGTTTCCTAAGCGTAAGCTTTAAAAATTCACCTACCGTCCTCAACTGGATGGAGAACTTTCAAATGGCAATTTGAACCCAATCCCCCCCACCCTTCTTACCAATTATTGCTTGTTTACTCAATTTCAAATACTTGCCGAAAAATTGAGATTCATAACTTTTTTCCAAATTTCCTTTACAAAGACAAATTCCTTCACACTTTATCCTCATCGAGTTCCCCACTCAGCACGCCTATTGGCTGCTGAGCAGGAAACGTTGTGTGTCTTTTTTCGATCACACCGCTGGCCCTGTTTGACCCAAAAGTTAAAACACAACTCGAGCTTGTCATTTTCCATGTTACTTTAGCACACAATTGTACGAGGGTGGTTTTATTATCATGAGCTGTTTTATGCCACAGTTGTTTGATTATCCTCCATTGGCAACTGTACATTCGATTGAGGCAGTTTTAGGTGCGGTAAGCAATTTCATGTCACGCCTAAGATCGGTGCTAGCGTTTCAGTTGCGGTGGCGTTTGATCAAGCCACCCGCGAGAAGTTGGCCCAGATGCGGCGGAGCTTTTAAAGTGAGCTTACTGCAAAAGAAATTTTTAGAGGCGAGCAGCAATTGCATTTGCATATTTTACAAAAAAGATGAAACACCAACCGCAGGAGAAGCAACGCAAAGTTGAATAGCACACAAAAGTGGATTCTGTGCCTCGCTCACTCCACGAAATGCATCTTGAAGCGTCTCTTTAAGGCTGTGGAGGGGGCGGAGGAAGTCGGTGCTGGAAAGGTGAAACCGTTCACAATTACTATCGGTCAGACGATGACCCCTTCGAATGCATGTAAATCTGGATTCAGCCACCAACCCACTGTTTGAAAAGCTCCAGTGGAGAAGTGGGGCAAATGACTGGACCGGAGCTCTGCGTCACCGCCAAATCCAGCAGTATCCAAAAAATCGCTTCAAACCCTCTGTGCGTCGTTCTAGGCGGTTGTTATGGCCACTCTACTGTCAGCCATCAGGGCAGAATGTTATGATCAAAGGTCATTTGTGAGCTTTTTCCCTTTCATTATAGAGGTAGGTGTTCCAACTCAAAAAGCTAGCAGTAGCACGTTTGAGCGATATCTGATCACTCAAGAAAATGTTGGTAAATGCGCACAATTATATTTCTCAATCGCTCTTCAACTCTAGTTGTCCATCTGGGCTCTAATCAAATGCAATGTGAATGCGCTCTCAAAACTTTAATGTCTTCACAAGGGCGAAAGGTGTCAAGTCCACTTGTACCGCCTTAACAGCGCTATGAAGGTCTTAGCAAAGGGAAGTCACTTACAGGTCTGCTACCGGTCCGGCAGTCCAGACATTGCCAGGCTCTAGGCAGCAGATTCTCTCCCCTATTCCCGACATGGTTACGCCTCCGTAGCACTCGGTGTGACAGCGTGCACTTGCGTGCGTGCGTGCGAGTGTGTGTGTGTGTGTGCGTGTGTGTGTGAAACCACCTCAACCACCAATCAGAAGCGAGCAAATTGGGTTTGATAGACAATTAACTGGTTGGTGTATGTGCCTCATTTTAAGTATTTTACTCCTTGAGTGAGTATTCAAACATTTCATATGCTTTTTTTTCATTTCTCCCACGCTTCAAACTTATCTATGCGGTGTTTTTTGGTTGCTTCGCAAGTCACTAACTGTAAGTAGTATGGCTCTCTCCTCTCCACTTCAGCTATGCGATTTGAATGCTTTGCAAGTCTAAGAGTAGCCTTTTTCAATGCCAAAAGAAGATTTTAGTGAATTTATTTAATTGTGAAGGAATACAGAAGCGATTACTCTGTTTCATTTTTCTCTCACTTAAATGCATTTTTTGCTGAAGAAAAGAAATGCCTCTTTTAAAGTCATATTGTGTGACTGAGTCTTGCAAACACCACGGGGCGTAACTTTAGTGGTGACACGCAGTTAATAGTCTTGTAATTACATTAAGTGAGAATCTCGAGGGTATTCAAAGCGGGCTTTTGCGCAGAGGTCATCAATAGTGATTATGAAGGGAAACACGGGTGGGTAACCCCTCCTTGGGACGCTTGAAAATCTATTAAAAACTTTAAACTTGAAGATGCCGAACAGCAGGCACCAACAAAGTAATCCTTGATGCTGGAGAAGGGTTTGTTGGCAAACCTCTTTCACTGCCGCTCTGGACATGTTAGCTTAAGAGTGCGATCAAAAGGATGACACTACTTCAAGGCAGGAGGAGATTTCCGCTGGAGCATGCTCCAGAATTCCACCTCATCACTGTCTGATTTTCTGATCCAGAGACCTACGGGAGGGAGAGCACAGCATTGATAATCACAAAAAGACCAAAGTGTGCGTGCCTATTTGAAAGTGGACTCCCATTTTGCTGGCACCGAATAGGCAAAAGCACTGCTATTGAAGAATGGCGGTTCTCGATAACCTATGATCGCCTTCGTCTGCAAGCACGCACTCGACTTTAGTTTGCTAGGAGAAGTATTTTGCTGTACTTTGTTGATTGAGGTAGTAAGATCTGTGATGAAATAGTTGTCGTCTAAGAAGGAGAGGACTTTCCAGCGAAACTGTACCCTGAGGCAGTCTACGTCTTGTCGGTGAGGCACCAAGTCGCCTTTTTAAGTAGCAAACACTCACTGGAATTTTACAAATTTTTCTCATTCTTTTTGGCAAATATGCATTCGATTCCATTTTACAGTAAAATACTAAAATAGGGGAAAGAATTTGGGTGAGGAAGAATGACCATCTCTGCTGGTGTTCATCTGCAGAGGAGAGGGAAAGGGGAAAAGCGGCGGTTGGGGGTTGAAATTGGTCCGACATTTGCGGTTTTCCGGTTGACGTGAAAAGGCCGATGTGGACCATAGATCTAGAACAGATGAAGTGAATTTAAATAGCATGAATTAATTAATAACGAATCTGGTACCAGCGTTGTCTATCTACCCATTCATCCATCTGCATACGGATTGAGAGACAGACGGACAGATAGAAGAAAAACACACAAACATCCACGTCCGGCTAGTTGCATATCCATCTACTTACCTATCATTTGCCATCATACAGGTGGCTGATTGTCCACCTATCTAACCCATCTCGGGTTCTCCTTCCTCCTTTTCAACTTTTATTTTTACTTAACGTTTCCATTGGTGCGGTAGGTGCCACATGAATAGGTCTTAGTGGCTAACATCTCTGACATGATCTGCTAAGTAATTAGACAATGCAGATAAATTACAGGACATGTAAGCATTCAGACAAAAAAGTTGTAGTTTAACCTACATGCAGTCACGGCAACATGGCAATCGAGATACTTAGTGCATGGTTTGTGGAAGGTCAGTTCGTAAATTTTCCTTTCAAAAGGCTGAACTTTCAGCAAAATTTAGAACTCGAAAATATTTAGTAGGCAAAGAAATAAGGGATCATCGTAAAAAAACAATAAGTGTAGATGATGGTGGCGGTAAGAATTGGAACGGTTGTCCCTATGTTTATTCCGTATCCAGCGCATTCCCATCAATCCAATGCCAATCCATCCAAACGGCTATCTGTATGTCTTGTTAAGCACTTTTGTCCTGCCTTCAAATACCCAGTCAACCAGCCAATCAAATGTTGGTTCGTCGAGGTCGCCGACTATTTTCATCTGCAAGAATTTTCCCTCCAGAGAATTAGCCTTCATTAACTAATTTTCAGTCTTTTATCTACCGATTCCTGGAAAAAATCGGCCTTTCCAAAATGCTTACATTTGTTTAACTGCGTGGCATCGTAACTATCACAAACATCCCTACTGTCGAGACGATCGATTATGCCGAGAGGATAAAATCGATTCCCTGAGGTTGAGTCACTGCAGTGGTTGCACATACGCACCCGCGAGAGTGTGTTGGTACAGGTGACTTCTAGCCGCCCTGGGACGTCGCGTCTGCTAGCCTTTGTTGAGCCCTGTTGATTCATCCAGTCAGTGCGGCGGGTGGATTCTTTCCGTGTGCTCGTCGGCGCCGCATCACATCACTACATAGTGAAATGGCCCAATCCTGATTGCACAGCATGTCTCGTCTAGCTATTAAGGTTGCTACGCTTTAGCTAGCATACAACTGAGAGCAGTTAAGGGGTTAGTAGTAACCCAAGTGACCCTCAAGGGAATGTGGTTGCACTTTTGAGCGCAGGCGGTGTCTACTCCCTCAAATCTGTTTGGCTGTAAACCTTGCGCAACGGTCGGCGACAATTTGAACCACTGAGTGTCTGGTAATCATGCAAAAATTAATGTTTGGTTCTAGTAAACAGGAGAAAAGTGAAGCTTGCTCTCTCACCTCTAAAGATCAAAGCGTCCCTGGCTAGCTTTGATCCTGCAGATAGTTCTGCATGTACCTTAAGAAAGGTTCAATTTAAATGTCATAAGTGTCAGAACCCACTTTGACGATTCTAAAAGCCCTCATGAAACGTAACTGCTGCAAATCAGTTGAGGCGCAGCTGATTGCACTTGCACCTTTTAAAAACGTTGCAACCTTGCCAAATTCGCAAACGAATGGTTTTTTCTTCACTAAAAACAAGAGACGTCAAGATCTGACGTGTCTGTATTCCGTCTTAACAATGTTGACAAACTTCGCGTTCATGCGGCTACGTCAATAAGCGGTGACGGTGCTGTCGGAACTGTGACAACTCCTGCCATCTTTCCTTTGACGCTAGTCTTTGAATTAGGGGAGAAGAGGTAGTCTAACTAATCTTCTTGGTATCTTGAATACCAATTGAATCAAACCACGTACATCCACTGCGCTACGGAGAAAAGCATTTCTGCGAGGGCTACGACGAAATGGACACGGTGACAAATTAAGTGCACACGCGCGTGTCATAGATGCACATACATGCTGCGCACGCAAGCCAAGATATAGGCCAATAGACGACGTCCTGTCTACTATTGGCCATCCTGTATTTCACCTTGAGCTACCAACCAGTCACACCATGCTATGTGTTTCAGCTCTTGTTGACCAATCCGGGTATCGCCATGCCAAACCACTCACCATCCAATCAAACTAGGAAGAGGTTTCTGCGATTGTTTCGTGCTCCCACTGACGGTAGTGGCAGTCACAGAAATCGAGGTGTTGTGCGTTCCCGCACTGCTGACGCCGATCCAGAGAAGGAGCATCGAGGAATTAAGGAGCATCCCCATCACGGATTGTTTAATCACATAAGGCACGAGAAAACGCAGGACTGTCGGGCGGCTAAAGCCAACACCACTCCCAGTCAGCAACAATATCAACAACAGGAACTAGTAGTAAAATCAACAAACAAACCTCCTAGACCGGAGAGAATGGGTAACATTCATCAGGTGAGTGTCGATCTTGTACATCGTACTTCGTGGTATCCATGTTTTGAGACCTAAAAAGAGCTTTTTTGTATCGCCTTGACAGATATCAACGAAACTTCCGGTAAATTTCTCCTCTTTGCTTTTTTGCGCTTCAAGTTCAAGCTTATTAACAAAAAGGATCGATAATTCTCATTTTTTTCACTGCTGGATGGGATAATCAATAGGAATTGTTCTTTTGAAGAATCTGGCTTTTAGCTGTTAATTCAGTGTTTTTCGGTTATCTCCAATTTGACTAGTATTCGAGCCCTTCAGGTATTGTGATAGAGCACAAATACACTAATAATGTAAGCAAGAAACATCGTACCTGTTTTTGATGCCCATCTACCACCTTCGGTACTTTCATGGGTTGATCTGTTTTAAATTTGCAACGTTTTGGATTCCTCTCACTACCTCATTGCTGCAGAAACTCCATGTGTTAATCTTGAATGCAATTTCGGAGGTGCAAAGCTCTTTCTAACCATTTATGTATTTTCCTTGAAAAAGTAAATCTCCTCTCTTTGCGAACCGTTCGCCCAATTGCATAGCTTTACTGATTTTGAAACCTCAAAAGCGTTTTTTGTCTGAAATCTTCGAAGTTTCCTCGTTCTAACGAGCACATTTTCTCCATGTTCCGCTTTTTTCGCCATCAAGCAGCTCTTCCACGGTCAGTCCGGAAAGCCTTACAGGAACGCTAGTTTACCTAAACGTCACTTTTGGTAGTGTTCATTTCCCTTCAACCCCTCTTCTGCACGATTCGCCTTTCTTCTCGGAAATCTTTTGATTATTTTTCATGCCAGCTTTCAGCTGGAGTGTTCTAAAAGGGAATGTTACTTTCTGTAAAGTCCCACCTAGTTTTGTAGCGATCTTGACAATGGGTGTGTACTTATGCATCTTTACTACCCGCAATGTTGGTGGCACCCTTTGTTGCGCTGTCGTGATGACAAGGCAGCTTTGAAGAGGTGGAATTACTTTGGTCCAAAAGGGAAACCTACTTTTCTATTCAACTCTCCCTTTCTACTGCTGTAGTTCTTTTCAACTTCATCTCATTTCAACGGAAGATGTGGCTCATGTTCAGGGGTAAGATCATCTATCGCACTGTCAAACAGCTTGTTTTTATTTGCTTAACGCTTCGTTTATGATGCCACCAGTTGCTGACTGACCCATTCTGAGTTCATAAGAGAATGGTCTAAAAACGAAGGGATTATTCGCCTACTACTGTTGATTTACGCTCTTATTTGGAATGAATGCATTCCATTGCTGCCTTTATTTATGATTTTTCTCATCACCAAAATTGGTTGCCACACTGTAAACCTGCCCAAAACCTTTAATTCTTGGTTACTTAACACTCCAAGACGCCCACTCGGTGCTGCTCCATTGTACACCACCACGAATGTTTGTGAGATTATTGTCAAACAAAGGCGAAAGCAATTCTCATTTACATTCTGATTTTTTCCACTAAAACGAGGAAGAAGAGCTTGCTTCCTTATTGAAATCAAATGACTACAGGCAGTGTATACGTTCCTGAATCTTACTTCTTCCTGCTTTGTACATGTCTGGTGTCCGAACTGAACGTATGTACACGGGCGTTTAGGCGTAGCCACGAGCATAGCCACAAATTAGGCGTAAATGTGGTGGGAAGCAGTAGAAGAGAATAAAATTGCCTATTTGACGATCCTTACTAGCCCTGAAGCCCCCTCACACCTCCCCTTTCTCCGCCCGACAATTGTGCGTGGTTGGTTGTGTGTGAGGTTTACAAACCCCCTTAAAGATGTACCCAAACCGGAATTCTGCGTTGGTGCTAAAATTATCCCCATAAACTTGGTACTCACACGATAAGGTAGTACAAATATCCCCTTTAATGGGTGTTATTTGAGGCGGATTTTCGCATATCAGCGTCTAAAAATATGTGCTGACGTTCTCCTATTAGCAGCTGCCTCTCTGTAGTCTTTTCCTAGAACTTTTCTGCTCCGATAAGTTTGTTTGTAGTGTTCTCCACTTACCCCACCGTGTCACAAACTTTTCAGATTCTATCTATCAGCGCTCCAGACGCACTCATTTTACTTCCATCTTCATGCCCTGTACGGCAACTGTTTTAATAATTTGCAGTGGTATCAAGTCTGTCAGATAAAAATGATCACGTGACAACTATGAACATGACCTATTGCTGCTTCATTTTTAGAAAAAAAGGGCATGTTGCATATTTTACGAAGTTAAAAATATCACTTTTTTAATACTATCCCCTCCCCCTCCCTGCGTCTGCACATTCATTTTGGCGATGGAATTTTGCCTAAAAATCCCATCACAGATGTCTGTTAGTGCAGCCTGCTTAGTTTAGTTCTTTGGCTGCTGAGGGATGTTGGCTAGCCATGGGACCAGCACGCCGGTGAATCTCACACCAGAGCACACGATTGCGGGTGATCGCTCTGAGACGTTTGCTTCCGACTCACTTTAACGTCTCCCTGGGCCTGCAGCCAGCCTCCTACAAATACCGCAGTGTGAAGCAGTCAATTAGCGTCACACGCAAGCGAGATACTTGTCGGAGGCAGTGTGCCATGAAGTGCCTTAGAGTACTGCTAGACGGGGCTTGCCAACGCCAACACATTAACATGTTAGACAAGTTGCGACAATTATTAAACGAAAAGCACCCTGTTTTGTTATTGTGATGGCTGCAGATTGTGTGTGTGTGTGTGTGCGTCTTGTGTATGCATGTGTGTATGGCCCCACTAAAAGGGTACCCGTAAACAGTCCACCCTTAGCAGACGCACCAGCATGAGCCACGGGATCCGACACATTGTGAACATTGGTTTATTATCCTTTCTTTTTTACTTAAACAACTACATTAAAAAGTCGGTTGCGAGGCATAAACACACCGTTAGATCAATTTACGCAGTGAATTAATCCTGGCAGACTTCAAGATTAAAAATCCTTAAAAGTTAATCCCTGGTTTGGGCTATTTTATTACTTTTCCGTGGATCTGAGGCTGACCACAATGCAAAATGCAATTCAGAAATACCACCACTCTTTCCTAAAATACGAAGAATCACGCCCTTGCTCTATGCGTTCAAGAATGTAGCCGAGATCTGAACGATTTCACTTTCACGGATTTAGAACAGGGCAAATTTGCTGAAGTGGTCGTAAGTAGCCTATGTTTGGTCCGTCTAGTCTCGTGTGGATTGTGCCTTCAGGACTCCTCAAAATACCTGAATAAGTAACACTTTTACCAAAATCAACCCGATTTATTCACATCAAGCCCTTAACCGTGGAGGATTCATGTCAGTTTTGCATTATGCCTAGTTGAAAGGCCTTCAGAAGCTAAAAAAGGTTGGAGAGAAGCAACATTTCTCTTGCATTGAATAGAAGTGTAATCAAAGACTATGATTGTTTTGTGGATCTTTTTATCACAAATTCACTCTGCTTAGTGTAGCCTCAACTTTGGGAGTTGATTACCTTTGCAAGGTTCGAGGCCGTGGTGCTGTTAAAATGGTCAAGGAGTAGTCTCTCTACCTCTTAAATTGCTGGTCCCTACACCCATCGTGGTTTACTTCATGGACTGTCAAAGTGGAAGGAAGGCTCTTCTCCAGCTCTTGTAGTCTAAGCAATTTATCTACGGCAAATCATTCATTTTCTTCGCCCCGAGTAGAAGTGGCGAGGTCGAGTTTGATCCGCGGGAGGTTCAAATCAATTCACGATGCGTCTAAACTCTGAAGGTAATAAATTATCGTGTCATGCAAATAGAAAGACTGATTTTAACAAATTCCTTTTCTGGAGGCTAGTTTCGAAGCTAATTGCATTGTTTTGCCTTATCGACGACCCTCCAAAAGTGCTTATGGGGTCCGAACTCCACCGTTTGCAGCGTGATGTGAAAATTCGATTTAAACTATCACTCTGAGGTGCTCTCCTTCATTAAAAGTTAAGTTAAATAGGAAATTTTATGCTTTGAAGAATAAATATTTTCTTCTCAGGGTTGTCTGATGCAATTTTAAGCGGTCTTTGTCAAAGTGGTGAAGACGAATAGCTTTGTCCGAACGTGTTGACAATCGAGATGGTGGTACTCATGGAATCAATCTAGAGGCTGCTGTTATTGTTGTTGCTGTTGTCAGGTTATCGCTAGAGCCAACCGAAATTGTCCATTTTCAAGCTACCCCGCTGAACAATGCATTTGCGATGGGCTGGTGCACCACAGCAGCGACGGTTGAGTCATTCCCTGACCACATCTTAGTCACTTTCATCCCTCCTAAGAGTAATGTCACGATGTGACTAACCCGGACTAGACAAGGTGGACCAAAGGAGGTACTTACCCACCGAAGCACATCTTTCAACTGGCTTTTGTGCACCTGGAACAATGCGAGTCGCTACTGCATTCGCGATAGATGTTGATGTCTTATTGCCCTCAGTTCTTTCACACTATTTAGCCCTTACATTGATCTCAGATCAAGCCTTGTCTTTATTTCTCATAGATAATGCATCGCCCGACCTAGATTGACCTCAGTACTCCGCTCAAGCAATTGATGCCACTTGCATAGTTGTCGGAAGAAGATGATGTTGCTAGTGGGACCTAGCCCTTCTTGAAGGAAATATGACGTTTTTACCTCATCCCAGTATCAAACTTTTAGCCATTTACAGGTACTATTCGAAGGCCAAAGCGAGACTAGAGGAAAATTTTCTCAGTTTTTATACTGACCCTGCTCTGTGGGCTTTGAGTGTTCGACACGACCCTCCGCTCCAGGAGTTAATGCTATGATAAATAGATGCGTGAAGGGTGTCTCTTTCCTATCTTTGCTTAGTATTTCTTAATAGGCTATGAAACTCGCCCAAACTCACGTGTCTGATGTCATATTTACTTTCACTGATGCCTCACAGAAGCAATTCTCAGCCCCATTGCACCGACTTCTGATTGACACCCACTGCAGCTGACGATGCCAGTGGAAACTCACATCAAAAGTTTTTACAAACTATCCTGATTTTTCTGAAACGCATGTTTTGTTTGTGGTCGTTTACCATTTTTTCTCAGAAAAAGGCACCTTTAAAAACAGTTAAACTAGACTGCCTTGAACTTTGCCAAGGCTGTGAATTTTCTCGATTACTGCCTCACCCTTCTTTGTGCGGACAAGAAAGAAAACATGCACTCTTCAGTTTACTAATTAAAATGAGCTCACACAAAGGCTTTGCATGCATCTTCCCTTTACTTTCACACTCAATCACCCTTCAAGTACTGGAGCGTATTAGAGATGCGGACTAGCTCAAAGTTCACAGCCAACTTGTTGACTGCTACTTCAGGAGTCCATTCTCCTCCGCATATGTCGCATGGAAAGACAAAACACCCATCAGGCCCTTGCCCTCTCTACTTGAGTGCACACTTTTGCACAGGCACCATGCGAATACACACATCCAAATGTTCTTCCAACCGTGGAATAAAATTTATTGCTAGACTTGCCCAAAAATAAGTAAAATGGCACACCAAACACCTAAGCGCTGCATCACACGATGCTCGTAGGTCGCACCAGTGTCCGCTGGCCAGTCGGCTGCGACTACCTGTCGGGAGGGCTTTTTGGTGCAAAGAAGTACTTTGAATTTCTTTTCACTCATCTTCATCCTTCGGGTGTTTAGGCTTCTAAAAACTTGTCTTGTTAGCCATAAAGGACACTCCATTATGCTACTACACTTGTAGGGTGAAGTGAACAACCTCGAAATCAGCAGCTCTCTCTCACACACACACACACACACACACACACACACACACACACAAAAGGGTGGCTCTGCCTACGCCCTGCCTTGCTTACCCTGGGCTCAAATTCATAAGCGCATTGTCAAGCCGAGGGAGCGCCTTATTGTGAACCACGAAGGGGCATCGATTGAGTGAAAGACAATTAAGCTGTCTTAAATCTGTGGCGTCGTTGAACTTGTCTCAACGCCATAGTTACACCAATGTAGCAATCGCAGAGACTGTAATGACAAATGTCGGCTTCCTTTTTCCGTAACACAATTTCACTTGAGGAGCAATTGAACTACTCTCCTCTCCGTCTCCTTCTTCCAAGAGGAAGGCTAGAGTTAACTCTTACATCCTAGGGAACAGATGTTCAGTGTATTTTAGGAGGTCCTTTTTTAATACTCCTCACTAAAAGTGTTGGTGTTAAGTCATCTTTTCAAATTAAATCAAGTAAATCAAGGTCGTTCTTTTAATGGCTCACTGTTAGCACGCACGAAAGAGGGAGGCAGGGAAGGAGGGCTCTCTCGGGCATGGCTATACGACCGCGACTCAATATCACCGAGCAAAGAGTTCGCCTTATTTGATTGCTATCCAATCGCTGCCGCGGCTTATTTGTTAACTCAGTGTTGAATAACTGCTGACAGATCTACACAAAGCTGTTGCCGTCACTTTTGCTAATGTGCTAAGAGCTTGATTGCGTATGTGCATGTGTGGGTACGCAAAATTACAGAGTGGCATGAGCAGTGAAAGCCGGTAGACGATTGTTTTTTTTGAGAGAAGGTTAAACATGTAAAATCACTGCTGGATGGTTGCCAACACCTCAACTAGCATTCGAAGCACACCCTTTCTGCCTCGCCCTCTTATCTCAACTTGTTTACACAGGCCAGTGGCCAAAAGGCCTCTTCAACGGGACACCAGATTAAATCATTAATCGTTGATAATAATTCTTGAGCAAAATGCGCAAGTCATTGTGACCATAAGTGGAGACGCCTTTGGAGCGTGATGCTGCACTTACTTTTATGCAACTTTTTACAGGAAGTAAACAAATGTAGCCCGTTTATAGACACTTTTTTCCATGCACACCTTCCCTGAATACTGTGTGACAGATGCATGGAGTCCTAAACCGACATCGCAAAAGGTACTGTATCAGTAGTGGGAGAGCATGTATCCATCTGTTTATCTCTATTTTAGAAAATTTCATTGAGAAGTTGTTTAATGAAGGCTTGATTAGGCGATTTGATCCTAGAAAGCCCCAAACTTTCTTCTGACTACAAAGTTTCCAGTGGTTTGTTGATGTCTCCATCTTCGTGCCGCAAAACTTCAGAAATCGCTTCTCAACTCTATAATCGTCATTTTTTATTTGCCTTTTTTGATTGATACCTCAGACGACGTGCTTTATCCCATTCTTCTTCTACTTATTAATTTCAGTAGCAATTCAATTTACGCTCGACCTTGTCTATTGAAAATCCTCAAATTGGATACCGTTTGAACCGATCGCCTTGGCGTCTCTACCACTCTTGCCTTTATTCAACTTTTAGAATGAAGTTCAAAGTTTTTTAACGTCATGAACTTGACAATGTAAATCTAAATGTCCCGGTCTTCGTGATTTTAGGGAAGTACTTAAATACATCCAAAACAAACTCCTTTGCAGATATGCATGTGCAACATTTCGATTTCTCAACTACACCTCCATTATGACCTAGAATTTATCACGTCCATAAATTGAAAGTGGTCTCTCTGATCAATTCCTCTGTTTGTATCGATCAAACTCTAACATTTTTGACAAAATTAGCAGTCCACTTCAACTTTTTTTGCTCTTATGAGTGACATGTCAAAATCCGACCAGCGTATAGTTGTCAGGGGATAGCGAAATTTACCTGAGCTCATCTTCTGTCACAAATTTATCACAGCAGTCTCGCAATCTTCATCAAAACTAATTATTGGCTCGTAATTACTTGTAATAAAAATGAATTAGCGTACTCATTGTGCACTTTTGCTTTGCCCTGCAATCCGTATTACCTCTAGTCTATTGCACCCCTAACCTGATGCACCCTCTTCCCGGCGTTTTTCAATTGCGACTATCTAACAATTTTATGCAGTGCCGTGCATCTTTTGTTTATTCTGTTAATTGTCACTACTGACAAGAGCCCAACTATTCTATCTTTTCAAGCAGCCCAAAGCAGCTACCCCGGATTTCATCTGAGACGCATTTGAGGTTGCTAAGCGCTGGATCTCTAACCCACTCTTATTGGGTAACTCATATCCCATCATTCAAGGCTGTTTTTCAACCTTAATCGTCCCATGCTCCTCAGTTTTCCTTCACTTAGTTGGACCACCAGTAAGGACCAAACTATTTCACCGTGCTTTGATCGGGACAACACCCGACACACACACACATGTCTGTGGGTGCAGCAGACAGTGCGCACCAGCCCAAAGATAGTAGAGCTAGTTGTCAAAACAATTGTGCAAGCATTGGTGTCTTAAACGCCCTCATTGCTAATCTCCACCAATCACCTCCTGACCTTGGCTCCACCTCACAGCATTGGTTGCAGCCGTTTATCACATGTCCACCTTCACACCCGTTGGATCTACTTGACCGCCTGCCCCCGCATACCTACATGTGCGTGGGTGCTTGCATGAGGCATTTTGTCACTAGCTTGTAAGTATTGCATCGCTTATCTTGCGTAAGTCCTCTGTTCCCCTTGCCTCCTTTTACAGATATGAATCTCTGTCCCTCCTATTTTTGTTTTTATCTTCCGACCGAATATACCCTCTGTCTTGAATTGGTTCTGTAGGCTAACCATCCGTTATTTTACTGTGACACCTTTTCTGCGGCAACTAATTTTAATGACCAAATATATACGTTTAAGTAATACCGTTAAATCAAGGAAAGTGCCAATGAGTGCAAAATTGCCAAATTTGCAGTGGAACTTACACTTACCGTCAGAAGTCATTGATGTTCTAGAAAGTGTTTATTTAATACTCAAGATTTCACAGCCTCAGATCTTCGAATATTGCTCGAAACAATGTCATTAACTGGTCAACTTCCATATTAGCATTTCCCCGTCCATTCTTTAGCCTCAAATGCGGTCATTTTTTTCTTGCCAGCTATCAATCTGTTTAAAGTACATAAACAATGGGTACTCACCTTTTGGCATGCCCTATTAACCCATGGGAGGGGAGGGGTGGACATGCTCTTGGCTTGGATGCCATCCACACCGGCGCTTGCATGAATGCTGAGATAGGCCCCCTTTAAAGAGCCTCAAACGTAACTCATTGATAAATATTAGAGAAGTCGAGGTCCGGTTCTCTGTGGTTCTGGTACCGTTACTGCAAATACACACTGACTTTTTACTCAAGCCGTAAGCCATTGACCTTTGCTGGGGAAAAAAATATCTGCGACAAAGGCAACATTACCTCAGCTTGTGGTATTCACGGCTCATTTGCTCAGTACCTCTATTTAAAATGCTTAAGTCAAACTTCTTACGGATATCCATTTTTTTCATAAAGCTCCAGCCCCCTCCTTCTGGTTCAGTGTTTAATTTCCTGCATGGCACGGAGGTTTCATTTACCCTTTTTAATTTCCTTGAATTTGCTTTATAGAGCAAAGAAAGAAGTGCGTTTGAGTTAACTACCCTTCCTGTGCGTAAGCTTAGCTCCTCCTCCAAAAACAGGGAGAGCAGGTATGGAAAGGAGGAAGCTACTGAAGGTCCCTTTTTATGCAGCCTGTCTCCCACGTAAAAGAGCATTTACTTTTTATTTTCGTTTGCCAACTTTCCATTCATTTTATTGGACTTTTTCCCACGATGGGGTTTGGGCTGGTTTTAGGAGAATGATCCAAAAATCACATCAATCCGTCAATATTTACCCATTCTGAATCTGTTTTCTATTTTTATTACAAAATTGTGTTCTACAACACTGGGTTTCAACGGCTAGGTTTTCGACACAAAGGAACTGTAAACACGATGAAATCCAGCATTTTCTTCGACTTCAAAACGGTTTTTCTGTCCTGCTATAACAATGCCGAATCGTGTCTCCTTACCTCGTTAAATTAATTGCTGTTGCCTGCTACCGTTGTTATGATCGACTCAAAGGAGTCATAAAGATTGGTATCCGTACCACTCCACTATTATCCTTTATGGGGAGGGCTACATAACCTCTTCTCCTCCCCATACTGTTTTAAGTGTCGACTCTGCTGGAGCATTCAGCTTTGCCATATTCATGAATTGCATTGATTGGGGCGTGAATGCACAGTCCAAGGGCTGCCGACCTCAAAGAAGTGGAATTCTCTCGTGTGTGCATATTAGTCAATTTCACTTCTCTTTCAAAGGCAATGGTATTCCTTTACCAGTCGCAATATCAGTCCACTTCACTTCATAGGATCTCAATCTATTTTCCTCTGTAGTTACTCCTCAACTTCTTCCAATCCTTTTGCCCATCAAAGACACTTGTTTTACGACGCAACAAATATCGTCATGTGACCATGGAGCTTTGCCTCTTTCGTTGCCCTACCTGAGCTTGCGTTTATTACTCATTGCATTCTTAAAAAGGATGTAGGTTACTCCACCTATGCAGTCAACTGCATTGTCATTCCATCCGCCACAGAAATCTGGTCAAGTCATTGTCATCCTCTGATGCACACATTAGTTCTACAGTGTGTGCAGGCGCCTTTTTTACTTGTCTGTCAAAGTAGAGAAGATGCTTTAAATCCCCTCCTTTTGGATAGAATTCGCACTTTATTCTGGTATAATTTGATTCTTTTCGTGTCCAAGGCCCTGTCATTTCTGCTTTATTCCTGCTGGTCTCTGGTAGAACCCGTTTTTAAATTGCTGAATTTCTTCTGGCCTGTGATTAAGGTGAAGTAGAATTCCAGACAAATACTTGTTTATCCTTACCTTTAAATAGTTCAAACAATCTCGGGATTGCTACCTACCAACTTTAATTTGGTGGCATTTAAGTTAATATCAATTGATAGTAAATTACAGGAAATGAGGGAAAGGGTGGGCCACATGTGGATCTACTGGCTGAATTTCACTCTAATTTGTTAAATTTCCGTCGCCATTGTTTTAAAGAAAGTTGTCTTGAAGTTGACGCTCCATCTGTCACTTAAAAGCAGCTGATCACCACGCCAAAGGAGGTGTTTTCTTGTTTTATGGTGGTCAATACTGGGTTATCTTTGTTGCTCTATTACTCAATACCTGAATTCTCACTTGCCATTCAGTTCACTTTCCAAGGTTTAATACACTACCCATAGATACTTTTAGGCACCACTTTACACATACATATTAGCAATAAAACAGCTTTACATCTAATGCAAAGTGGCATTGATGCTGTTGGTCACGCTAATCTCATCCGAAATCCATTCTGTATCCAGCCATTACCTTTCCATTAATCCATTCGTTCCCCATCCATTAGCCCATTCCGCATCCATTAATCCTTCCCTCCACACCATATTCATCCATCCATCTGATTTATCCACCCACCATCCAACAGGCCATGTACTCTACTTATCACCCCTACCATCTCTATTGTCACATTTTCTTGGGTTCGATCATCCTTATCATGAGCATCAACCATTAATCACTCCGTCTATCGCATTGGTCTGTTTTGTCACCCCGATACTTTCAATTGACCTCTCATTGTTGTCTGTCAAACTGATTCTCCCTCCCATAATTCTTTTTGCAATTTCATTTTTAACTATCTTTAACCTCTTCCATCTCAGGTTATCATTGCAGTGCATAGCAGGTTAATCCTCACTATTAAAATCTGTTAGGGACAAATTTATCTCCCCATAGTCAAATACTTTGCTTATGAGTGTTTTAGGCATTAATTTCAATAATCCGATTTCGGAAAGAAAGGGATATTTAGTAGATCAAGGAAATTGAACTACGCAGCTTCTTCACTAGCATCGCCAGTTCAAATCTTTCCGAACCATTCAGGCAACTGCTTATATCCAGCTTTAACATTCAGCTCTTTATTGAATCATAAAATCCAAAACCATACTGGAATTATCAGCACCTTGCACAATATTGCTTGATAGTTTTTGACCTCATACCGTTTCACACATACTTTCAGTTTGCATGATATGTTAATGACAGCCGAGATCTGTCTTCTCACATCACACGTGACCTTTGCAGGATCAAAATTGTCAGCAGCCTTTGGTTTTGTTAGGAGTGGGCGCTCCTGGTATCACTTATAAATCACTTCCACTCGTTGTGAAAGTAGGACCTGGTTACTCAGCCTTCTTGGTGGGTAAACAACAACCTGTTGGGTTTTCATCGCAAATCTTGTTACCATTCAATGTCTATTGTTGCGAGAAATGCATAATTTTGACATTTAATTGAGTCCTCAGCACCATGCGCTCATACGGAAAATAGCCTATTTATGAGGTATATGTTTTACAATTAACCAAGGAATTCCTGAGGCAAACTTCTTCCCCTCCTACTTTGGTAGTGCCAATTCAAGGGTGGTATGCCAGCCAAACGAAATACATTATTGAAGCAGGGAATCGTGTAACCTCGAGGCATCAATAAGGAAGGCAATCAGCACAGGAAGTGGTGCCTCATGGAATGCGTGGTTGCACTGCAAATGGCGATAGCTATGGCGATATTGAACATCTCATGCGCTCGGTAGATATTAGTTCACGAAGTGGCATTCAAGTCGGGAAGAGGGGGATGATGTCAACGAATGATAATAGATCACTCAATTGCCACCTTTTCCTCACACTCACAACTCGACGATAAGTGCTGCTGCCTAGGCGCAGGATGCTTTTCACTGCGCTAACCTCTAGTGTATTCTTTTTTTCAGGATTGGCAGTTATTGCCTAGCCGTCGTCTTTGCATTGGTTAAATCACGCGTTTCCAGTACACTTGAGTAGCCTTGCCTTGGTTTTGTTAGAAACCGGGGCAGTGGTTTACTCCTGTTTTGTGATTTGGAGAGGACTAACCGGTTGTCAGCGATCCTTGTACTGATACTGTTTTATTCTTCAACCTGAACTTAGCACCATCGATGGTCAGAAGTGTCAGGCATTCATGTGCACTTTAGTGGGGTGTTTATGCACCGTATGTGTTGGAACGAAAAAAGCTCCCAGACTCAGTCCTTTTGTGGAATGAAGTAGGATTTTTTCCTCTCTTGATTTTTAGTTGCTAAAACGTAGTTTATCAGATTTACGACAGAAAAATGCAAATGTTACAAAGACGCTGAAAAGCTCAGTCTGGTGTTAGTAATTGTGGAAATCTAGCAGTGCAGTGGTCTACCACACCCTCTCCGTTCTCCCTACACCATCGATGCCGTCAAGGCTAGCGGACGAGGAGGGAGGGGACTTGGACAGTAAACTTGAGACTGACGATTTAGTGCTGTGATAGTAAACCGGAAATAGGGTTCATAAATACCAGTGAAAAAAGCAATTCCTCCCCTGGTGACCCCAATCATTAGGCTCATGACTTGTTATTGCATCTTTAACAGCTACTAATTTGGTGGGGAGAAAGGTCTCTTCTCTTGAGGAGCTAATCTTGAGGTGAATACGCAAAATGGATGTCTGTTTATTTAGTACTGAACACAAGAAGGGGAAGAGTAACAAATACTGGAAGAGAAACTCAAATGACAAATGGTATTGAAATTGTCAGGGGAGCAATTACGTGCCAGAAAGAAATTGGCGCTTTGCAAGTCAAAAGACACGCTGAAACCTGGCAAACAAGCGAACGGTAATGATAGTCGCCGAGCCTCGAGTACTACCACCTCGTTTTGTCTTCAGACATAGAAATGCTGTAAGATGCAATCCCTAGTAATCTGCTAGTTTTCTCTACCACTGATACTTGAATCACCTTGGGATATGGACCAACGGTATCTCCTAACTAGACAGTAACGGCTCCATTTTATGATCTCTTTTTAATAGACGGTGCAGAAGACCTCATACAGTCATCGTAAAGATGGATTGACGTTGTCATATGCACTAGAGACTCATAACTCGAGTGATCTAAAAATCTAAAAGTACAGCCACTTTCCTCCTTTTGTTTTTACCATCAAACATCGCCTTGGCAAATGCTCAAGACATTTCGAGGCAGAAGTATTTTACTATGGAAGCAATCACTGAAAGGCAAAGCCATCTCACCCACTTTCCTTATTACCAGTCAATGGCCTCTTAATTCGATTTTACTAGACAGTAAACTTCCTTCTAAAGGAATTTTCACTGGGAAAAGGCGTGACTTGAGACAACTTAGACAATCAGAACAGCAGCTTTTCTGACGCGGTGAGCAGTAGATTTTGACAGACTGGCTGTTGGGCTGTTGTAAGTGAAATTGAAACTAAGCACTAACATTGCCTCCATCCCTCATTTTATTTGAAGGAGAACGCTGGGGGAGGTAGTTATCACCACCATTGTCTGCAATGTTTTGAGATTATCCAGACGACGTGATATTCATCAGTACCTGTCTTTTGTGGTATCATGATTACTCTTCCTCAAAACTTTACTGTTGTCTGTGAGAACTTTGAAATTTGTACGTCACCGACTATTTGAAATCCATTTCCTCTCTTGCTGGTTGCTGTATTTTAGTGGATTTAAAATTTGTCGATTTTTTCGCATTGGAAAAGTATCGTTTGCCTGCCCTGGCCGGAAAGAGGAATATCAATGGGATCGACGTGTTTAGAAGTGACCTGCCCTGCCTTGATCCCTTCAGAGGTGGCAGCTTCTTTCCAGTTATTCATTAGATCAACAATGATTCTCATGTTAGGCTCCACCATAGAATCTGTTTTTCTAGGTCTTTTTATTGTCGGCATTTTATTACTAAAAGTATTTCATTTCCCGCCACTCTTCTTCGACATGAGAAAAAAACGCCTGTTTTGACCTCCTCTAGGATATGACTCTTGACTTAAGTTGACAACGCGTAAACTTTGTGAATTGTCAATTTAAACGGCGCCACAAGGAGTTGTCGGAGGCGGTTGAAGCAATTTTTGCTTAATTTAAGGGTGTGTCCAAGGTTGACAAATGCCTTTTCAAGCCCTAAAACTGTGTGCACCATCTACGGGAGAGGGTTTACTAGCACCGCCGTTGACTTGTGCCTGAAAGTAACACACCACACCATCGCAGAGATCTGGCGCGGTTGGTGCCACAATTGTTTGTATTACCCTCACTCCACCAGCATTGGGAGGTTGCAGAGAAAGCAGTGAACTTTTGTTTGAGATATTGGTCGGTGGGACCTCAATCCAACTCGACTCCTCCGCGTTTTCTGCTTTAAGCAAAATTTGATGACCCTTCTCAAATGTGTAGCTTCGGATCATCGATATATACCAAAGAAATCTTGGCCGTTATCCCCTTACTTTGATAATGCTGGTGGCTAAGATCGTCGGAAGAGAACTGTTTTTGTCGTTCCTGAGATCACTGCAGCTACTGTGCAGAGGCTCTTCATCACCATTTGGCTGGATGGTAAAATTTAGTAATCTAGAGCAAGAACATGCTTTATTTTCCACATTCTTTTTTGTCCCAATCCCTCACAAATCCGCTTAATTAAGAATACATCATTTCAATGTGGTCTCAAGGCTCTGCTATTAGCAGGACTTTCTTTAACTGAGTGTAGAGTGAAATAATGCAGCAAAAATTTTGAATCGTTCTTTATTAGTAGTGTGTAAAGCACCCTGCATAATATGACAAATTACCCAGAACCACCCTCACAATAATTCTACCGCTACTACTACTACACATGTGACATCTCGACGTCACATATACGTGACAGATTTTTCGGAAGAATATGAAATATTACCTGGAAGGAAAAGACAACCCAATGCCTACCTTGTGTCAAGGTAAAGCTAAATAGTAAATATACCAACTTTCGAGGAAATCTGAAATTTTTAATTAAAACTTTGTCTCCGTCCAGAATCACTCGTTATGCCCGGCCATTCGCCACAGAGTGGATTTGGTTTTGGCACCAAGACCGTGAACACGTAATGATGCCAGATAACATTTTCCTCTGTTTTCTGGTTTTCTAAGAAATTTTCGCTTATTTTAAGGTAAAATAAAATTCATTTTTGGGAATTAGATTTTTGGGCGAAGTCTAACTAAAGGAAAGGTGCAAAGGAAAACTGACTATAAAGTTCTCCAACTTTACAAAGTCTGAGGGTTATCAAAACTAGACTCTCACACGTATGCCTACGCGCATAGACCTCAAAATTGACACCGACAAAGAGCATGTCGGTACGTTGAAGTGTACACCTGTGACTTATGTTTCTGTCCCGCACTTCATTTGAACGGACTTGAAGACTTTAACCACTCCCTCTTTCTGGAAAATAACGATCAAATACCAATGCTTCCAGAAGGAAAAATCTGAGGAGAGGCATTCTTGGGCTCTTTGAGCACTACGCTCTATCAAACATCTAAATCAGCTGTTTGTGCTTCTCTGCTTTGACACTGTTTCAAGGTCCCGTATTTAACTGTCAAGGTGCTGGATCCTAGTGCGATCTCTTCCTCGGCGTCATTTTGCTGCTGCAGACATTTTTCTACGCTTAATTTTTAGTTGGCAAGGCAATAAGGGAGAAGTAGGGGATAATGCAAGTAGTTTGTGATAAAAAGGCTTGTCATTTCCAGTTTCTTGAATAAAAAAGGGTAACTTGGTGCTCATCAACCGCCTGGTCTAGGTCACCTGTGTTTGTGTGGTTGTGTGGTGATGACGCGACCCTGAGTGGAAAAGGTGATAATTTCCCAGGGCCCTACTAAAACGTGATCCGAATGAACATCCTTGCACGTGGCATTTCTGTGTCAGAATGGGTATGGGGCCGTGTCTTGTATTGTCTTACAAAACTAGAAATTCTTTCAACTAGTTGACTTATATTGATTATTTAATAATAAGATAGGACTGCCTAAACTCGTTTGGGTTGGTTCCGTAAAGGAGTGGTTAGATCTCAGTCGTAACTTTTGATCTCGATCTTAGAAAGCGCCGTGTTCACACACACACAAGGCAAATATTGGCCTCTACGGATGGGTATTCGTTTGTTTAAAAGATAAGTAAAGTGCGGAAAGTCTTATTCCGCCATAAGTCAGTGAGCGAAAAGATGAAAGTGCGAATGGTTTTTACAGGGTGAAAGACATGCAGGGGCGGACACCGATGGTCTTTGAAGTTCACTGTCCGTCTGCGCTCCATCTACATTGCATGCGGAAGGAGAGGGGGAGCCATTTGCTTGGCAGCCATCACGACGTTAATTCTGAAGTCCTATAATTAATGATATGCCGGATAAGGATACATCTCTGCCTTTGAGTAAATAATCACCAGAGCCAAATTTTCCCAGAATCCAGCTCCCACTTGTTTAAAGAGGCGTCCCGGCCTTGGCTTGAATGAAACGGGCATTTCGAGATTTAGGAGGCACAATTACTTGAACTTTACAAGTACCTTTCATGGTACATCAAATCATTACAGCCAGGTGTTCGGGCGATTCGCGTGCACTTTTTGGGTCACCTGGTAAGGGCAAACATTTTCTTTGGCTCCTGTTTCTTACCTGATGTTGAAAGGTGCAGGGGAATGGACCAATTCAAGTGGCACAACTTCAACTCACTACTTTGGAAGTCGAGGAAATTATCAAAATTTGAAAAAACAAATTTAATGCACAGTAACAGTATTTGCCCTCCTCAATTTTCTTCCTCAGTAGTGATAAAATTTGGCCTCATTTCAGACCAATTTAGCGTATTAAAAGCCAAAAGAGAAGAGATATTTTAATACACTGCAGATTTAACAAATGACCAAACCCGGGCTTCCTGCACCTCAAATTGAGTCGTAGCGTTTTGAATGAAGCATCGGTGAGTTCTGCGTGTGGTGGTTTGTTCCATCAAACCATTGTTTGCCTTCTAACTACGTGGAGTGTGTAGACGTGACTATTTTTTTTTGTGAATCATCAACTGCATGGTGGAGGAAAGAAACTACCCGTCTTTGAGGTACTCCTTGCACTTTTGCATTTTCTTCCAGCAAAAATTTGGACTAGTGGCTGCAAGGCAAAAGGCGGTTGAAGATTTCGCCCCATTAAATCGGCTAAGGATGGTTGTTGGAAGCTAAACTTATTCACCCTATTTCGAGTGCACCCATCCCGCATCCATTCATCTTGTCTCTATTTATCAAAGAGGCAGGTAAATGTGCTAATGGTTTCCACTCCACTTGCATTTCAAACTCCGCTTTGGTCTAGGCCCAGGTCTGTCACCTACGTGGTACAGGCGAGTTATGCAACTAAATCCAGGTGCCAGTGGGCAAATCTTCATTTTTAAACCGCCTGCCAATATCAGACCTTTTTGTTAGTAGTTAGAACCACCTCGTGCTCGCCAAAAGCATCATTTTGTTTTTCATTAACATTTAAAATTATGCCATCCGTTATGTTACTCGTCTTTGCAGTAATTCTTGGGATTGAAATTTTCATGATTTAGATGTGGTGGTCACCACAAACAATGACGGATGGAAGCAAAGCCTCATTTCAAACACTTCCTGTTTTATTACCAAAGGCCAACTTTTTTGTTACGGCTGCGGATAAAATCACGTATTTTCCGAGAAATGTGAAACCATGTTTTTTTCCTCTTTGACAGCGTTGACAACAGTAGCTGAGGCATTTTTAGCGAACGTTGAGGTGATTGAGTCATTTGCTGTTTTTACGTATTTTTTAATATTAAAAACAGTATTCCATCATTATTTTTTAATATGCTGCCAACACTACACCAACAACTTTCTTCTTTCCTTGACAATGAGGTCAGGGTCAAAAATTTCATCCTTCTATGTTTAACCAGTGGTAATCCAAATTCTCGGTTTACTATTAAGATGGTGAGGACGAGGTATCGAAAAGATAGGTCACTTAATCAGTAACGCCTCCTTCCCTTTCTTGAAGACAAAAGACGAGATTTTTCCACGCGGCTACCAAAAAACAATATTGGTAGTTAGGGAGTGGTGGCACTTTCTCCCCTGTATTTGTGTTTCACTTTTCTCGATTTACCAGCTCATTATCTGGGTTTAAAACCATGGTTTTAGCTATTACAAAGCAGCATAGTGTCTCTTGTTTATGCGTCTCTATCAGGGCCAATCGGTGCAATCCAGTGGCAACTTCTCCTCCGGTCAAGCCCCATCCCCAGGTGTAGCAGCAGCATCATCTACTGGGCAGAATAGCGAACCATCTACTTTTACAGACGCCATCCCACCACGACCACCCAACGGACACACCGCCACGTTACAACGTCCCAACACCAACTTGGACACCTTGAAGAGCCCTGTAACACCCGTTGCAACCGCCTTCGCCATGGATTCGAAAGTCACGGCGGAGCTGATGCATCTGAAGTCGGTAATAAAGGAGAAGGACAGACGGTTGGATGAGATGCACTCGGAGGTGGACAAATTGAGCTCGGTGTTGCAGCAGCACATTAGCGAGTGTGACACTTGGAAGAAGGTAAGTTGGGCCGTGGTTGGAAGGAAATTTAAAATCCGATCCCACCAGCCTACGCATTACGAGCCTTAGGCGGCAAATTGTGGACAAGAATAGGTGAAGGTAGCCATGTTCTTGAAATATACCAGAATCATCACGAGTCTTTTAATGGTTCCTTGCCTATAGCCAGAGGTTACCACCTTTGTATGGCAAAAGGTTGTTTGATAGGTCAGATGTTATCATTTTTGTGTTTGTGCTTTTTTTGATTCTCTGAAGTTTTGATGTCACCTGACGCCATTGATCCTGATGCATGGCTTGAATTTGGAGTAGCTGGCAAAGCAGTAGGGACGTTTTTTACTCATCTATCGACCTCTGCGTACCCACTCAACTGGAACACGCAATCGTTCTTCCATAGTAGCAGAATAATCCACCTATAGGTTGGTCCTCTTTGAAGCACCATGAAAAGCGAGAGACATACCTCATTCAATCGCCTCCAATTCATTTCTGTAAATATCATGCTAACGTGGGTCGGCATAGAGCCGGGTTTAAGAGTGAGTAATTTTACTTATGATTGATTGATAAATGAAATAATAGTCAGGGCATCGAAAAAAAACGGTTGACTGATAGGTTCGTGGATGAGCTGTGGGGTGGGTTATTGACAGGTCGGTTAAAAGATGACGAACGCACTGGATGAACGGGTAAAATGTGCACTGTGAGTACCCTGGGTAGAGTTCCATGCCATCAACGTAATGATCGAGCCTTGAAAGACTAAAATAAACACTTTCTGTTAAGTTGGTGGTATCAAAAATCAGGTACTTGTCAAGGCCGTGGTTTCGTGTGTATACAAACGCCACCATCTTGACCGAGCAAACGAATGGTTAAACAGGCCAATGTCCATCTATTAATGTACTGCCAGAGGATCCATGCGCATGTACACGCGAAAATATGATGTGTAAAGCGCCTTCTTTTTCTCCTTATTCGAAATTGCAAAACGCATAGCTCCTGACCCTCCAGTAGCTGTTCATCTTAACTCGTTAGCCGTTTTACTGAGCCTAAGTTTCCACTGGCCGCCTCAAATAGCTGAGAAAAATTTCAGTATTTTCTCTCACTATTGAGACGACAAACAAACTCCCTTTTAGCACTAAGCAACCCCCGAAGTCGGAACAAAACAAAATGCCCTAATAGAATATAAATGCATAAAGTTCTCATACAGTAGAGCTTGGGACTGTTGGTATGGCCAGTGGCCCGATTCATCTGGTGATGGTAAGTGATTTCTTTACCAAAATCGAGAGTTAAATAAGCGACCAATGCATCGCACAGCATTTCAGCACTAATTGTTAATCCGTCCTGTCGAAAATTTGAAATTCAGATGCGTTTTTTTTGCATGCCATTGACACGTAAAGCATGCATTCTTTGTAAAACACGTGCATAACATAAGCCGAGTCCAAAATAAAGTTGATTAGCTTTACAGAGCCAGTGTATGTTTTTTTCTTACTTATGGTTGTCTTCAAATCAATTTAAGTTGATTTTAACTGCTTTTATTGTCCATACATCACTGAGAAACATGCCATCCTCCTCCACTCATTAGGAGGAAAAAAAGTCCTTGCAAAATCGTACGGGACATGGCTTGTGGAGAAGAGGGACATTTTGTTGCGCTGCCATAACAACGCCTTTTGACATTAATACAAGCGTAATGGTGCGTGCCCTGAAAGTGAACTCGTCTTATTGCTTCTTACCTTTAGAGATGATGGGAAATCTGATTGGTTTTGGCTAATACCTTTGTAGAAGGGAACAGATGGCAGCAGAATGAGTTGTTAGTGGGTAATTAGGATACAGATTTTCTGCCTACAATATAAGCGGCTCACCCCATAGAGGTTGATCAACAGTTTCTCTTTTGTTAGGCATGCTGATAGGCCTTGGTAGGTATTGTTTATCCATTAGTCCATCCCATCCAATGTGGTCCTCCTCCATTCCCAAGTGTCGCCTTATTGTATCATTGAGGAGGTACCAAATCTTTACACTCACTTATTCTCTCCGTGTTGACTGATAGGATAACGTCACCACTCAACACTCTGATCTTCAAAATTCCATTAATACAAACAGGCAAAAACTTATTTTCTGCAAAAATGAGTTGAGGCTGTTTACTTATCTGACAACTGTCTCCTTTTACTGTCAAAAATGACATTCCGATTTTAACCAAGTTTACCTTCTAGAGAAGATAGCATCTCACTTTCAACGGTTAAGTTAGTTTCTTACTAACGCTCGTCCATCATCTATAAGGTTGTTTATTGTCTTCTTCAAAATTGTAAAGTGTTTTCTATGACGATTTGATAAGAGTCAGCTTTGGTGGAAGCAGGAGCAAAGCACGTGATAATCAGATTTGATGGATGGAATGCCGAAATATCGATAGAACGACGATGCTGATAAGTGCATGGATGGATAGGTTGGAAAGCAGATGGGTCTTTGAAAGGTTGTATTTAAGGACGAATGGATGAATTAAAGACCAGCTAGAGCCTCAGTTTATCATGATTTAAAGAAATCATTGGGTCGAGGAGCGGTTAAGTAAATGGTCAGCAGCATAGCGAAATGATTGAATGGATGAAAGGCTGGGAAGGAAGTAGATTGTCGATGAGCCGGATGAATGAATGGGCAGAAAAGTGATGGGCGGATGACCGGATGGATTGATTGACGGTTTGAGGAATTGGAAATGGTTTTGGGTGAGACATCACTCAAAGCCGATTAAGACTTTATTTGTCATGATCATGGGAAAAAAATATGCTACCCCTTTAAAAGAACGCGTACACCATCAGGTTGCTAGTTTTTTTTGCCTTATTTACTTATTTTGAGGAAAAAATACGGGCTCCTACATGAAAATTAATCCAACCTATCATACGTCACTAGCTATTGTTCCGTTCCTAATGCGCTTGCTGTCATTTGGATCATCACAGTGGGCTATCACTTCCGGAACACATACCTTCCCTCTGGAGATCAGGGGGTCTGGGGCGGAGGAATGGATGAGTGGATAAGTACATGGACCTAGAAACGGTTGGTCACTTTGCTGACTTAGATAATCGAGGAAGAATGCTTGCTCACTAAACAGTTCCTTTCTCCTCCTCATTCACTTCTTCACTCCCCAAAATGACTTTCACTTGAGTCTTGACTGTAGTACCTTGTTGCCCATTAAAATGGAGATACTTTTTCGAGCTTATTGATGCTGCGGTCGGTTGATTAGCCGAGTGGATGACAAACTATTTGGTCCTAGGGTAAGAGAGATGTACACACACCAATGGGTGATCTTACAACTGCATAAATTGATTGTTAGTTGGTCGATAACTTTTAATATGAGACGCAATATACGCTATATTTGTACGTTTTCTCTAGTATCGAACATTGATAAGTACGGCTAGACTTCTATTTACACCTCAACACTAACGTCTTCAATGCCGACGTACCCGACGCGCGCGCTGCCACTACCACCAATCGACTCCCAGAGCTATGGGTTAATCCCATCCTCGTGTATCTGTGGTGTTTTGATCACCCATGACTTCACGGTGGCTGTTAGCACTTTCCAAGTCTAGAGATCAATCGGAAAAACCGAAACGTTGCCCTTGGATTAAAAACACACCTAACAGGTGCATGGAAGGTCAGGTGGTTGAATGGCTGCATAAATCATTTAAATGAATGAATGGCTGTCTGGGGGACGAAGATGGTTAGATTGACCTGCTCTTGAAAAACGGGGTGAGGAGCATTAAGCAAATTAGATACTGGTTTTTAACCTAGTGGGTGATAACAGAACAAGCAGAGGAATATTCCGCCGGTCTGATGAACGGGGAATGGCATTCGTTTACATTGTTTTTATTTTTATTGTGTTTTCTCTTCCTTTGGCTAATCTCTAAGCCAACTGATAGCTCCCCATTTGGCTGCTAACTTGCTCTTGCTGTTGTACCAGTACTGGAGGGGCAAAGAATTGGCTTATCGTTGTTGTCTACAAATGGAAGTCGAACCGGCGGTGTTTATTCATTAGTTTTGGCACACAAGAAAAAGATCTTTGGTATTTATTTAGTTCGCATTTGATTTTCTAAAGCCTGTTAAAGTAAAGCATGAGCTAAGTTTTGGTTAATTAAACTGTATTTTAAAGCAAAATTTTTACAATTTATCAGTCACACTATCCACGGGCTTCATTGCGTGGTAGGGGATGGATGGATGGCTTAGTAGGTAAATAGGGAGTAAAATGAGATTTTTGACGGATATTTGAGTAAGTTCATCCATATGGATTTGTATTGAAATAAACAATCTGAAAGAGCAAATGAATAAATTACCGAAATGATGGCATTAAGTTGAAGTCATTGCTCTCTTGTTCTGATCCACGAAGAACCCTCCTGCGATAGCTGAGCACCTCCTCATGCGTGCCTCCTCTCTCCGTCGTGGCTCCTTCAACACAAATGCCGCTCAGAATTCAATGAACAGTTCCACAGTCCCAGCAATATCGGCAGCGCGGTCACCACTCTCTTCCGAGGGCTCTGCTGGAACCACCTCCTCTCCCACCTCAGCCGACGGTCTTGCACCCCTCCGTCCAGTTGCTGCGGTTGCTGCTGGTACAAAAGGTGTACCAAGCAAGCGCTTAGGTGTCTCCGCTGAACCAACCATGGCCGTGCAGTCTATTGCACCGGTGGAGATTAAATACTACGACAAAGATGCAAAGTAAGATTTACCTTTTTTCTCCTTACCCCACTCTGGTAGTGTCAGGGAGGATTTGAGGGACCGATGTGCTAATAAAACGGCCGACCTCCCACGTGGCACTTTTATGGTATCAGCTTTCGGCTCCCAACTGTCTGTCATCTTGGTCTCAACTCTAGTCTGTCATTCACATGCCATTTGGCTTATTTGGCAACTACAAATTGACTGATATAATGGCTTACCCATCAGTTAACCACTTCTTTGCTCCTCCAAAGATTTCATTTGCTCTTGATGATTGTTCAGTTTGATCCAAGAATCGCCCCAAATGCAGAAATGGCAATCAATGGCTTTTCGAAACAATAAGACACTTGTGGCGGTCCTGGTGATCCATCTTTCCCCAGAGGCAGGTCCTAGTAACAATCTTGCAATAATAAATATCGCTGCCTCTTTACTAGTTCACGGTCTACCAAAGTGCTGTTTTAGGTGCCTATTTTGAGCACTAATTCCCACCCCCAAAATGTCCATTCTTAAGGGCGAAAAATTCTTCACCATAAATACTCGTATTTAGCTTCCGCTTAAATAAATTTTACATGTCGTGTAAGGTAAACAAGCAAACAGCAAGATAAAAGAAAATTTGTCATTTTTGGCTCCTGGCCTAGTGGTCAAAGTAACTTCCGGTCAGTCTACTTTCTATGCGTCACAGGCGTCGGCAATTGTTCCACCAGGGTCAAACGGGCAAATCGACCAAACGCTGCGTATTAACCAGACTCCTCCCTGTATTAATTGCATCCTGGCCTTCGGCTCTTCTTTAATTAAGAAATACAACTTTGAAACCCTCCATCCTCACTCCATTTTTGCAGGAGAAGGAGGAGGAGGATCAGTTTGTCAACCAGGACTCAGGATTGTAACTTCGTACGATTTGTCATACTTTTTCTCCGCTTTACTTGGGGAAAACTTTAGTCACCCTGAAACGCTCTACCCTTTTCATTTGTGCATAAAGGATTATTTAAAATCTATTTTGTTCCTTTTTTCCTGCCAAACAAAATTGTGAATATACAAATGGAATATTTTTTGGCACACAGGTGACTCTCCAGCCTCTCACAGACAAATTGCACTCCTTTTA
This sequence comes from Taenia crassiceps, assembly GCA_023375655.1. Lineage (NCBI taxonomy): Eukaryota > Metazoa > Platyhelminthes > Cestoda > Cyclophyllidea > Taeniidae > Taenia > Taenia crassiceps. Next base: position 3,308,321 of record JAKROA010000005.1, on the reverse strand, counting down.
TGCAAACACAGCATAAAGTACAGCGGCTTTTGCCAACATTTTATTCTGGTGACTCTATTTCTCCCTCCTCTCTACTGGGTTGTCATTTCAACACCATCTGCTTGCTCTGATGACGCGAATTCTTGCAACCAGCTTAACTGGAGACGCTGTTACTAGGATTAGCTCTTGATTTAAATAAATCATGGGGTTTCATACTAACGTCGCGCATTTGTGACGCGAGCACATGCGACAAAAGAAAATGGGCGAATTGGAGAAAAAGCAGAGGTAGTGAGTGGGTCTTTGCAGTCCCACATATGCATGGACCTCAGTTCAATTGTCCGGAGGACATCGCTTCCAGTCTCAAAAAATCCCTTGGCCTTCACGTAGGGATGGTATCTTTGCTCTCACTTTTGATGCCTGCTTTCCAAGAATTCTAAAATTTCGTGCTTGAGCTGATATGTACACGTGTGCTTTGGATGCACCAACACTTACCACAAAGCCAACGTCAATCAAATCCTGTCGATGCCAGATGTTTCCCACATTTGTCATTTAAAATATGCATTTCGAGTACGCCAAAAACATGTGCACCTTACCGGCTCCTATCCTCGGCCACATAAAGACGTCAACATCGGTGGTCTTGTCTACTGACTCCTCTGGTTGATAGCTTGGCAGTTTCTAGGCTCACGCGCGTGACACCAGTGCACAACAAAAGGAATGGAAGCTTTCCGTGCTATAAATTGCAAATGTTGGTGTGGATAGTAGGTAAAAAGTGTATTTATGAGCTGATGCCATTTTATTTTCGCGCATTTTAGATCGCGACAGGAGATTCGCAATGCTCTAAGGAATAACGAGTTCCTCAGAAATTTGGACGCGGTGCAATTGCAGGAGATCGTGTCATGCATGTACAAGCATAGCATTGTGGAGGGTTGCTACGTCATTCGTGAGGGCGAAGATGGACATCACCTCTACGTCGCTGCAGGTATGTTTGCCCCTTCTAGACAGGAAAAAACTCACACTTTTACCGTTTTCGGAGAGGAATGAGGAAATTTCAGGATAAATGGCCTTGTTATTTTAAGGCGGGATAAACCGAGGTCGATTCACCAAGGAAATGTCTTAACCGAGCAATTTAGTGAACCTCTTCAACCTTTTCTTTTTACTCGCGCCCACCCTAGCTACCTAGAGCAACGCCCTTGTAATCTGATATTTGAATACAGTGCTAACTGGCTTAAAAGTGGCATGAAAATTGACTCGTGTAATATTAATAGGAGTGCAGCTTTTAAATGTGACAATTTATGGATCAAAATCTGTTTTTGCGGCTCTTTTATTGGCTGCTCTGAGTAAATTGCCATGCAGTTATTATCCACATCTGATCGGTCTCCTTTGCCTCCAGTCTTACGTAAATGTGTAGATTGGTAGGACTCCAGACTTGCGGGTGCAATAAATAAAAATTCCAGAGGCTTACCCCTGTTGTTTTAAAATAAATCTGATTTGGAGGCGGAAATGAATGGTCTGTGTATCGTGGATTGGAGTAGATTTGATTTAAAAAAAACAATGCGTTGTTTATGATGCTTAGACTGCTGTCAAATGCTATAACTTTTTTGAAAATTTGTGTCTATAAAATTTAATTGTGTGATTTTAACAGATCTTCTCTGCCTTTCTCAATTCTACTTAATAAGCGTGAGGTTAATTAATTGCTACTTCTGGTAAATTGCTGCTTTTATCATTGACGATTTATGTTACTCTATGAATTGAGTGGGAAAGTTCGCCTTATATTTAAGTGTTATGGGCCAGGTTCGTAGACTACCAAAGTTTTTTTAGAATAGTGGGATTTAGGGAGGCAGGGAGTAGAGAAACAGTAACGACAGCTTGGTTGCGGGATCGGTGTCAAATGACCACTTACAACTTAAGGGGTCGTACCCAAAATGCGCGTTTAGCACTTCAGTAGCATGCTTACATAATGAAAACCTTGCACGTAACTCACACACACACACACACACACACACACATACTCTCACACAATTTGTTCTCGAAAAGTTGTTCTCCTTCGTAGCTGTTGGAAAATCACAGAAAGCTGCTGTAAATTAAGTATTTGTAAGGGCGGCTTTTCAGTAGTATGGGGAGTTTGAACGCATGTATTTTTACATTGAGCCTGTTGCCTCATTTAGGCTGAAAGTGACCAATAACACAGGCAGGCGTATAGAACCATCAATGATCGGGAGTTACAGGGCTCTGTTACCACTTAAAAAAGAGAAAATTTAAGAAGGGTTACAAAAGTGGCCTCTTGGAGGGAACCACTGTGACACATTAGAATCTTCTTCGAGGTCACAACTGCCTACTGACGTGGGAGAGGCCTGTGTGGCCATCGAAATTGCCCTGCAGAGTGAAAGTTTAAGCCATGGAGACTGAAGTGCCAGCACAGTTAAAGGAAAACCCTGCCTTGACTTGTCATGCCTTTGACGAAATGGGAATGCGCCAACAGTTTTACTGGATTTGCTTATCCCTGCCATTGCTTTGCCAACAGTTCCAAAGAAGAGTCTGCTATAGTGGTAAGACCTGCAGATCTTAAAGTCAAGAACATTAAGGCTGCTGGAACTGTTTTTTTCAACGCTGACATTCTCGTTTTTCTAGTAAAGAGATAGGATGAAGGAGCGGAGGGTTAAGAGTTACTGAAGCACCTGATGCGACCAAACGTGGTAACAAGAGGGTCTGAGTTCTCATGTCCTCCCAGCCTTAGCATTAATGCACCGCAGCGCGAAATAGAAGCTCCCATTAGCTCACAGAAGAATCAGGAGGCCGACCGTAGGTAAGGTAGAGTATTTATTTAATTCGATAGGAAAGCGAACTCACAGAGGTCGAAGTATCCGTGTGATCAAATGTACAATTGAAACAAGGTTTAATACATAATCTGCTTCAGTACTGAAACTACTAGAGCGAAGAAGCGACCTTATTTTTACTTTTTTTGAATTCCAATTTTTCGTATTTCAGAGGGTGAATACGAGGTATGGAGGAATGGAAAGTACCTCTACACCATGGGTCCTGGCAACTGCTTTGGTGAACTGGCTCTCCTCTATAATTGCAAGCGCACTGCTTCCATAAAAGGCAAGTTAATCTGTAAAATATGTATCATTTACGCCTACTCAATTGTGCATTCACATCTCAGTGTCTTCATGACTGATCGAGATTTGTGTGATTTCCTACGCTTATGCTATCCTCTACCTGGAACCTATCTTGAGCGGTCTTCTTCGCACTCCTCGTTGTTCCCATTACAGCGGCATAAAGAACGGCTTTGTCGAAACGAGTAAATAATGCAAACAGAGCAAAGAATTGGAGCAATGAATTAAAGTCATATTAGGTCGATTAATGCTTTCCAAGACATGGCAATGCGGTTTAAGAATTTCGGCATTCTACAGCAAGAACTGATGACAGCAATGATAGAGAAATTGCCTCGTGGGAAAAGGGTAGCCGGTTTTACTGATGTTAGCACCATAACAGCAGATTTCGCCTGGTTTTGATGGAATCTCATTAGTCGACTGACAAAGTAGACTTAGAGGAAGCCCGAAACTGCCGATTATTTAGATAATGTGGAATGACAACCCAATTTATTTCTATCTTGGTCACACTCCTCCCTTTTAGCCCGTTTAGTCTTTTTGAGCTACAAATTGAGTTGATTAAATGCTTGGAAAGCTAGATTTGATGTGCGTCCTCATCGGCTTCGGTAATTTTTGCACCAGGAATCCGAGTGCGTGCTTAATCCTGTTCGGCAAAGATCCTTTGAGTCAATGTGTTTATAGGAATTGGCCCGCTAATTTACCACTGCCTTTGGAAAAGCACAGGGAGGCCAAAATCCGTTTGGATGGAAATTGAGTTAACACGCGTGGGTGTTAATGCCTGAAAGGATAAATTTGCCCTCCCCATGTCCAATGCAGTATCCTCAGCAAATGGTGTCTATTTATGGACTCTAGTAGTCTAGTGGTGCCTTCAAAAGCGCCGAAAGTCTAGAATTATCGTGAGTCAGGATTTAAATTGTCGATGTTATCAATGAGAATAAAAGACAACTTTATTCCCAGGATTCGCGTTTAACAAAGGTCATCCAAGATACGTTCGCCTTGGATGATGGATCAAGCAGTTTAAGGATACATTTGGGCGAGGTGAAAGGTGAAGTCAAACTCATCCACATTTGAGGAAGCAACCTCCTTCCTCTTTGCTTTCAGTAAGGATAAATTAGGGCAGGTTTATCGAGCTGGATTACTTTTGATTTGTCTGCCTCTACATATCCGATGAAATCTATTCGGATATGACGTCTCTGGTTGCTGACAGCGGTGGTCGAAATTTATTCTTACGAGTTGAAGCTGAGGAAATCCTTATGATCATTGACAGCTGAGAGCCTAACTTTCCTCCTATACGTCTGCCTTTACAAAGAGCGTCTCTAGACAACGTTTTTTTTTCAAAGTGATGCAGTAAGAACCTACAATTGACAAATTTTCCCTTCTATACGGCAAAATTGCTGCTTTCGCAATTCTTACCCTTCATAAAAGCGTCTTCTACACTACTTCCTCTCCATTAAATTATGAAAGCGAGTGTCTTTGTTTTATCTGCTTTGTTAACTGTAATTCATAAGATGGGAACCGTCACACCACGCCAAATATTCTGATTCGTCTATAATGTTGTTTCTTGCGATGAAGTGAAATAGATTTCTTCGTGATTCCGATCAAAGTACCTTTTAAAACAACTTTAAGCAACTTGCCAAATATAAACATCTTCTCACATAGACTTCTGGTAGAGCTCGTCAGGTTTGTTAGAGCTGGATGCATTCCGCGTCGATCAGAATAGTTCATGGAATGGAATGTCTATGACTTACGTCTCTTCGTCCCCTCCTTCCCTTGTAGCCGTCAGAGCTGCACATATCTGGGTCCTGGAAAGAAATATCTTCCAGTTCATTATGATGAAAACGGGCTTGGAGAAGATGGAAGCCAGGGTAAAGTTCCTTTCAAGGTGAGTTTTCTTCTCCAGCAATCAATAGCTGCGTCCTTTCTCTCCTCCTCCTCCTCCTCCTCATGATCATCACCATCATCTATCGTCTCGCTTCACCCCTCCAGTGTGCCTCTTCTGAAGGACCTAGAACAGGGTCAACTTCAACGGATTGCTGACGTGTTGGAGGCCCAGTTTCACCCCGATGGTGAATGTATCATTCGACAGGATGAACAGGCGGACAGCTTCTTCATCATCCAATCAGGCGAGGTCGGCTAAAGACCAATTTTATCAATTAATTTATTTGATTTGTCTCACCGAGTTCCACGGGCCAGAGTCCAATTACTTTTTCAACCCTAAAGACATCACAAAAGGAAGGGAGGGGGGAGGAGGGAATGTATAGGTGGAATTACCCTAATGGGTCTGTGTGTGGAGCAGGGTTGGATAATGGCATGCGGTTGAAAGCATGCATAATCTCAAGTACTCAAATCCCATCCCACCTTGAAACAGCATTCTTAAAGTCTTCAGATGTTATCAGTCTCCTGAAGAGACAAGAACGAAAATGACTGATTTTGATGCAAATTTGGCGTAGAGCAGTGGTGGAGACACCAAAATGTTCTACCATGAGCTGAACGTCTTTAAGAAAATACGTTTGCAACTATCCAGTGGATATAATTATTGTGGAAGAGTAGTGGACAGCTAAGGTTCTGGGAGTGGCACGTAGGATCGTAGATCACCGTACACATCCAGTGACGTGATCGGATGAACTAGCCGGTATTTTGTTAATGTCTGCACTGTGGTGATTTCTTCCATCCACCTTTCTTTAAGTGAGCAAAAATTAAGCAGCATTTTTTCTAATTTTTCCAAGCAAACTCACTTTCCTTTATTACCGCCGCCCTTTATTTTGCATCTCTGCTACGCTTCGGGAGCGATAAAAAAAGCCCTGAAATTTTATGATGGTTTTTTAATTGCAAAATATTTGCTGTCTACTCCTGTCTAACGGGCTTGTGACACGTCTCACGATTTCGCCAGTGGGATGTAAGAAGCTCTGACTTTGGAAGGACGCCTTATGGTAGAGCGGTTCGGGCAATGTTGAAAGTAAATTTTATGTGAACAAATGTAGCTCTTACAATGAGATAAAAAATAAATCAAGTTACCATCGTACAGAGTAGCGACAAATCTTTGTGTGATACCGGCGTGATTCAGGATATCACTTTGGGGTAGAGTTACCTGTTCTGCAATCTCATCAACTTTTGTTCCTCTTGTTTGTCGAATCAGTGTCGGATTTTTGGCGTTAGTCACCGTCCCCGTTAATTTATCCTTTTGAAAATAACCACTTTATATAGTAAAGGGTTTCTTCCATCGTTCTTCAGCTCAAACGGCTTCAATGGATCTGTTCCACTCTTCTGAGCTCCTTTTAATCTTTGTACAGGTTCGTGTCACAATGAAGGTAATGGGTCCAGACGGTGCGTCAAAAGAGATCGAGATCCGTAGAATGAGCAAGGGAGAGTACTTTGGAGAAAAGGCTCTTTTGGGTGAGGGTCGTCGCACCGCCAACATTTATGCCGCCTCACCATCTGGTGTGGAACTCCTTTGCCTTTATCGAAAGTAGGTTGCTATTCCACAGAAATGCTCGATGATTTAATTCAATGTGGGCTTAAAATAAAGTCGCTTTTGATCGATTGAGCTCACAGGATTATCCACTTTCTCATGCCTTTATTCTTGTTATACCATTTGAACTTAATTTATTCTTACACAGAGATTTCCTCGAACTCATGGGCAACATTGCTGATCTGGAGCACAAGGAATACGTGGATCTGGAGCATCTCCAATCACAGGGGTACGTTTGCTTCTCCTTTTTTAAACCTATTGCCCTGTTTATCACTACCATAGTCTTGATGATGGATAGAGGGCTATCTACACGAATATCTTGGCGGCTAAACTATTGGGTGAGGGGATGGAAGAGTGTCGGAGAGGATGGCTTAACAGGCTAATTACTAGCTGATAGCTGAGTAGACGAAAATCTGCTCGAAGGAATAGCTGAGGGGTTGGAGAGAGACAGATCAGGTGTTGGAGTGGGTAGATGGAAAGGCCGATAACTCAGTGGCTTAGCCGATGGATTAATGGGTAAATAAAATGTACATCGACTAATGCATAGGGAAACGAGGCTAAGTGAACAATCGAATATGCTGATGAGCCTTTGTAAGATGCATTGATAAATGCATGAGTGAGGGGCTGAATTGATTGACCACTGCCTAATCCTGATTCACTAAGCTTACACGGAAGGTGGACTGTTTCTAAAACGAACTGTCCATGGAATGATTGAATAGGTCGGTATTTAGGCAGACTGATGTATTGAAAGTTGATGGAATAGAAGACCAATTTAAGAAAAAGAAGATTATAGGTCACATTGGTCTCATAAATGAACGACTGAACTGTTAAGTAGGTGGAGGGTGTCACCGGTGAAAGCTAGAGTCAACTGCTTAGAATGAGTTGAACAAATGGTTAGGTGGACGAGTGGGGTCCTAAGGATTAAGCTAGGCAGCGGAGACTAAGCGAAATGCACGGGCGATGGACTTAGTCGATGAAGATTTGGATGGACAAGGACGGACGGAGTTTGGAACGGGTAGATAGATTTTACGATGGGTGGACTGGGTGAATGGATGCGCATTCCTTGGAGAAATGACCGAGTAAATTACTAACAGTTTAGCCAACCCGATGGACATATCAATGAGTCATTTGACGGGCGCATTGGATATACGAGAAAAAGGGGACGGATGGTGAGGCGTGGAAGTTGGATGTATGATGACAGAGCACACGCAGAAGGGGCACCATGTTTAACACCACTGCTTTTTTGTTCTGACCTCTTCACCACCCTCATCCTGTAACCTCAGCACACTTCCATCTGTCACTTCAGAGGCCAAATAAAGGCAGTTCGCCCTCTCAAGTTGAACGAGGACGATCCCACCGTGACCTTGACTGCAGGTAGTCCCACTTCCCTCGACCAACTTCTTGGTCAGCGCGAAGTCAAAGCGGCCGTCGGAGATCGGGTCCAATCGCCAACTACTCGCAAGCTCTACACCCACGAATACAATGTCGCCGCCAAACTTCGACTCACTGACCTTGAACATGTGGCTGTGATTGGCCAGGGTGGCTTTGGACGTGTTGAACTGGTGTGTTGCTCATTCCATTCATTAAGCAAAAAATCGTGGCGGTAATTTTGTTGTCGGGACTGGGCTAGTTGGAGGGAAGAGGGGGGGATCATCAGGGAGCGAGAGGGTAGCGTTTTGAGATTGGTGTGGAATGGAAAAAGAGGGCATCCATTTTTTCTCCCACCCATCTGAATAAACAAAAAGCCGATGAAAGTCATTGTCTGCTTAAAAATTGCTTCTCCTCATCGAAGTGGAAAATTTCACCCATTGGTAAGACGCAGATGCCTCACCTATTTTAAGTGTACTTTAAGCCTTAACCACTTTACTTGAATCAGTTGCATGTAAACTTTCACTAAAACTAGGCAATCTTCATGGAGGCTAAGTTGTCATGCAGCCTCTGTGATTCTTTAGAAGTCAGTCGTGATATGCCTGGTTATACTTCCATAATCCAATACAATAAGCTCATCTCGAGAATCGCTGTACTTTCACCCATCCTGTTCTCCAATGGCAGGAGTTCCCCTCTATCGTGTGGTGGTCACTTTTTCAAGGAGGCACTAAGTTTAAGGCAAAATCCTTGTAACGCGTTGTGTTCCTCACTCACCTTGGATTCCTCCCTATTTTAAACTTTATTGTCATCTTAATCCTCCTGTGTAAGTGCGGGTGTAGCCTCAGTGTAGGCAGGGAAGTATTGTAAAGCTGGTAGAGAGACCTGCAAGAGAGCAGAAAATGACACAAAAATGGGGCCATAACCGGAAGGGATATGCTATTATTGTAGAACTATGGCATTGCCCTGTTTCCATCCCTAGGTGCGACCAGTCAGTGACCACAGCATCGCTTTTGCCCTGAAACGCATGAAGAAAGTGCACATAGTGGAGACGAAGCAGCAGGATCACGTTCACTCGGAGAAGCAAATCCTCATGTCTGTTGACAACTGTTTCATTTGCAAGTGAGTCTCAATTTGTCACCTCTTTACCTTGCTTGGTGGAAAATTGGTTTCATTAACTTGTTATTCTCCCACACTCTTTAGTCGCTCTCTATAATTAATAGGTTCATAGAGCAGGGAATGCTCTACCAATCACAGTAGGCAGTGGAGCATTTACTGATGCTGCTTTCTTGTTACTCCATTCGAATACGCAGTCAACTGATTCAATTCAAAGTCCTTTTTGGCCATTCATTTTGTTCACCCATCGGATCATCTTTTCACTACATCCATCCATCCATCTATCAACAATTGTTTTCACGCACTTTTGCTGCCTTGATTTCCATCTTTTTGGTACGGGAATCCCGATGCAATCAGCTTTAGAAGATAACTGGTCTTTTGACCTCTTGAATAGCTGAAGCAGTTACTATTTTTACCACTATACCACTATTTTTAGCAGTCATAGAAGCCGTTTATTTAAACACTCCTCAAAAGTTAATTGACAAAGCGTTTGAGACTATAATGTATCAACTGGAAGGGGTTGTGGTGGATTAAATTCCGGATAAGATTTGGGTGACAACCCCTTCAGCCAATCAATACCTCACATCCCCTCTAGTCAATCTCTTAAAATCTCTCGAGGTCTTCCATTTTGCCTTCCTGGTGTGACATTTTGGTTAACCAACTGTCGCCTTTTTGGAATCAGTGAAGTTGGAAAATCTTAGATTCGGAATCAAAAAGGACAAAACAGGCCCGTTTCCCTTTTTTCCCGCCATAAGAACAAAGCTGATCACAAAAGTTTCCTTTATCAGACAGCGGTCCACACAACGTGCATAATTTTTATGCTGAGCCACCTCATGGGAAGCGTGGCATTATTTGCATACAAAAAAGCCTTTTTTAAAAAAGAATTTAACGTTGACTACTACTGTTTTAACATTTCTTTTTACACAAACAAATGGACGTTTGGGCAACTCGGTTTGTGGCAAGCATCGTGTGGTGCTACTTTTATAACTTTCTCTACATCGGCTCCTCTTACAACACTCGCTCTCCTCTGCCAGCCCGGACGTAACTCTCTTCTTCTTGTAGCAACATCAACGACCTGATCTCTGGGACACTTGAAGGAGGAATTTGTGATTGTTGCTGGTGTTTGGATTCGTATTTTTGAGAGCGATCGCAGACCTTTAACCATTCCAGGGCGAAAAAGATAAGCCAAGGCAGTGATGGCCACACTATTCCTGAGTTTACGCCAGTACAGAAGGGCTCCATCACCATTTAATTCAACTTCGAGCACAGCTAATTAGAGATTGAACAGTCTGAGGAGGAGGAGGAGGAGGCATCTGGAAAAACAAAAAAAGGCACTGGCAATCCAATGTGTGTGTGTATGTTTACCTTCTGTTGAGTAGCGCAACAGATGGTCCAAACTCTTGTCCTCTCCTTCTGCTCTCCAGAACACTGAATTGTGTGAGAAGAAAAAATGCACAGATTGAAGTGTTTACACTTGCCTGGCCAAATCCAGCCAGGTTGATGCATAAAAGGCAGGGTTTCTGACAAAATGCTTTGAATTAATTTAACACTTCTTCAGTGAAGTAAAAATTTCAAGACCTTTCACTTAATGGCTACCAGGATCTACAAAAGTCAATCCAATTGGTGTAATGCCTCGTGGCATAAGTTGTCATGGTTTTGACCATTGCAATGACTAATCCCATAAAATTCCACGTTCTACCCCGCCAATGTCTGCCTTAGTGATTGAATGAATAAGGTCAGCCTAAACATAGCTCAGATCTGCCAATTCTAAGAATTTTACCCTGCTAGGGGTATTCACTTTTAACTTAATCACCATTTATCAATTTTTCCAGTGTTTTGCCACTGGCAGGGAAGGTGAATTACTAGATGTGCAGTCAAGCCCTATTTTGGCCACGACTACAAAAGCATACCAGAAGCCTCACATTTGTGGTATGCATAGCCCTGTGTAGGTGCAGCAAGACACAACCTTCATGCCCTCAGGAAAGTCCTTGCATAAACACCAACAAATTTATTCTTGCATATTCCCCTCCTAGGCAAGATGACACGCGATTTTAAACGTTGCCCAATTTTTGCGCGAAATTTACGCTAAGTGCCCATTACTAGACATCTTTTTAGGCGATTTGTTTAAAATTGATCAAAATATGCACAATGTTTTGTGATCCCAAGGTAAAATCAGGACCACATCAAATCCTTGACGTTGTTTGGATGGTTTATTGTCCAATCACAAAAAAATTTCTTAATCGATTGGCCTATTCATTGCTTCTTACCTCTACGCGCAGACTATTCAAGACCTTCCGAGACAACAAGTTTGTCTACATGCTGATGGAATTTTGCCCCGGTGGCGAACTTTGGACTGTCCTTCGTGATCGGTGAGTCAGAAGTTGTAACCTCTTCCATCCCCCTTCTCCTTCACCTTAAATACGCCCACATCCGGATAGAGAAGTGCCGAACCTTCATTTCCTTTCCCGAAAATTTTTACTCAATACTAACCAAGTAGTTTGAATATTGGAACTTTTATCGGCGGTGAGGAGTGTGAAGAACTGTCGATCATATGACGTCTTTTTTTCTACAGACGCGCCTTCGATGACAAATTAACGCGGTTCAGTTTAGCCTGCGTGATTGAGGCCTTCGATTATTTGCATCATCAGGGCATCATCTATCGTGATTTGAAACCGGAGAATATGCTCCTTACCAGTAATGGTTACATCAAGCTTGTGAGTCCCCTTCCTTTAAATGACTCGGTAGTTTGCAGCAACCCTAAACTGAGTGCTCTTGCAAGTATGCCATACTGGTTCCAAATTATACAAAAATTGGTGGAGAAAAATCAAAATCACGTAGACTATTCCATAAGTCTTTAAAGGATCATTTCGTTCCTGCAGTGTGACTTTGGTTTCGCAAAGCGCTTGGGTCCTCAACGTAAGACATGGACATTCTGCGGAACACCAGAGTACGTAGCTCCCGAGGTTATTCTCAACAAAGGTCACGACTTCGCCGCCGACTATTGGTCCCTCGGCATCCTCACTTGTGAACTCCTGATGGGCACGTGAGTACACCCGGACTGAAATGAATAGTTTTGAATGGCTCACCTTATTAGCACATCACAATGACACCTCTCAATCTTATCGACTTCAGCCCGCCCTTCCAAGCTTCAGAGCCGATAAAGATATACATGAAGGCGCTTCGAGGCATTGAGGCATATGACCTGAGTCATCACAAGAACATCAGTGTGAAGGCCTACCAGTTTATAAAGCGGCTGTGTCGAAACACTCCCACAGAACGCCTTGGCATGGGTCGGCAGGGCATTCAAGAGATTCGGAACCAAAAGTGAGTATGCACTACTTATTGAATTTTAATAGAGAACCGTAGCAATATTCGACGGACGTTAATTTTGTTTCCACCAATTTTAGATACTTCCAAGGCTTCGATTGGGACGGTGTAAGAAACCAGACACTGCAGTCGCCGTTTAAACCAAAGGTAAGGGAAGGAAGTTGTCATCTGTTTAAATCCCGTTGCATTTTTAATTACTTTGACTTCGCGCCCTCCCTTTATAGGTGAACGGTCCATGTGATTTCAGCAACTTTGACCAATTTCCCATTTCGGAGGAGTTGCCACCAGACGAGACGTCGGGTTGGGATATCGACTTCTAGGCTGCCCTTCTTATTTTTTCTTCCCACAATCCCCACCCGATGGAGTGGAACCGTCTCCCTCGACATCGTCTGTTATCACCATCACTTCGTCCTTGCTTGATTCCCAATTTTTATACCGATATATACATGTATATGTAAGCATAGAGACATGCAAAATGTATGTCACGATACGTACGTATGTCTTTTTTTGGCCTGGAAAACCTTCTCCCTTCTTCTATTGCTTTTGTCCTCTCCCCCTCCTCCCTCTACGTACCAAATCGTATCACAGAAGCTCCTGTCACATTGTGCCGCCCAAAACCTGTACCCACCCACTCCTCCTCAGTATGGACTACTTAGGAGTCGTTTTCTCTCAATACCTTTACTCCATGCAAAATGTTCGGCTTTGTCCGCTGGGGGAGATTGGAGATTTTTATTTCAGACAGGAGTCGAGGTGGAAGGTTACCCTGTGGTGGGTAGTTATGATCAGCCTTGAGAGTGAACCACGGAGACGCGTAGATCTGGGCAACGATCGATCTTAAGTGGGGATTTCTGGTAGGAAATGAGCACCGCAGCCCATGCGTCTACTGCCCAAAATTGCCTGCATAGCCTAGTGTAACTGGCGAAGACTTCAGATAGGGAAGTTCGGGTGTCACATGTGTGTGACGCTAGTAATCAGTGTCTACTCCATGCCTAGACTGATCGGAAGCAGCAATTTCTTTGTAAGTTGATGAAAAAAGAAAGTAATTTCCACAAGCGTCAATGTGGTAGCAGCCATGAAGTAGCAGGTAGTTGCGAAGAGGCTTTTGCATACCTCCTGACAAATTCCTTATGAAAAACACAGAGCCTGACCTCAGTCACATCTGCTCCTCCCACTTCTGCCTCCCAACAAGCCATTTCGCCATTAAGGGTGTTCGGAGGATAGGACAGTGCATTTACCCCCTACAGGTCACGGCACGAGGCTTGCGGTGTTCAGCCGTGAAAAAACCACTTTATTGCCGAAGAAGTTTCAGCCGCGAGTTGTTTCGGGACTTGTCAAGACCCTAGACGCGTCCTTCAGAGTAGGTAGTACGTGACCCAGAGGTGTCAAGCGTCCATCACAGCTCAGCCAGATGATCGGTTTCTGCAAGCTGTTTGGGCATGGAAAAGGGCGAGAAGACCTTAAAGCTTCCCACATGTCAATTGGATTAAAAACACTTGCTACTTCCCAACTTGTATACGTTTCCCGGGTCTAAGTCTTAACGACTGATTGTTAATCTTCAGTCCAATACTTAGTAATAACAAAAAAAACTGGAAGTTCAGAGTAAACATAAGATCAGATTCAATGCAAAATTAAAACAAGAAAATGCTAAAGAACAATTGGTTGCATTTATTAAAAAAAACCAGAGTAAAACCGCTTGCAAATCGTTTGTTGAGAGTTGATAAAAGCTCCCTCTCCCATGGCTACAAATACGTCCTGCTCCTCTGTAGAAGGTCCAAGAGGTCAAAATGCTGATATCACAATGGACAAACCCGTTACCGGTGAGGAATGCACGGACTTGGCTTTGAATAAATAAAGGTGCGTAGACCAGCCGGAGACGAAAGGCCTCCTGCAAATCTTTGACTACGGAGTTTAGACGAGAAAGAGGCGAGAATTGACTTTCAGTTAACCGCAATTTGACCAAAAGGATCCAAGATCGTGCCACTCCACTGTGAACAGAGAATGGCACGCAGAATATGCCTAATTGGACGGACTGTCACAAAACGCTTTCCCGTACGGAAGGCATATTTATGAGAAATCTCAACTCGACTTGCAACACTTGCTAGCACTAGCAGACGGCATTCCTCCCCTTTACAAAGGGACCAGCAGTCAATACGCCACCCTCGATCCATCCTTGTGATTGGTTGTCCTTCAGACAAGGAACTGTTATTGCCGACAAGAGCGCCAGAGCTCAAGCATCGCCGAGAAGGGAAACCAAAGCACCGATTTTGCATTCACATTGATGCACATGTGAAATATACAAACTCGTCACGCTCTGTAGGCTGGAGTTTTGTCTCCACATTTAGAAGGCAAAGGACAAATCAGCCTGCCAATTTCAGCTCTTTACTGCATGACTTTGGCGAAGGGCCGAGAGTCTCCAGAATTTCATGTAAAATTACCAAGATACATAGTTCGCTTGATTGCCTGCTTCAGCTGCAACCACTTGCGTGGCCATATTCCTGCACCTGCAGTTCCAACACCTGTCTCTTTGCTGAATGGAAGTATATTCTGCCCGAGTATTATGCCCTCCTTTGCCCTCAAGGAGGCCTCGCCATGCTGCTCTGATGCCAGCGCAAAGCGCACCCCACCTCAGACGACTTTTACCCCAATCCGTACCCTGTGCGACAAACTGGCGGAGCGAAAGCACCGCACCCGCTATGAATGGAAGATCCTTCTATGTCCCCTAACTGAACGGCTGCCAACGAGGTCTGTGCTCAGCATCCACCACATCCACCCCACTCACCCCATCCCCATCTTGCACAAGAAGCCCACCTACAACTGAAGCCACACTGGCCACCAACCAACTGGATAAGTTTCGCCCCAAAGGCTTTCCTTCGTAAGTAGATCGGTGCTCTAGCGTCTCTATGCGAACACAATCATGGTCAGCAGAACCTCCACCTCTACCTCTAACTCTCACCTCAATTTGCAAACCACACCAAACTCTACATCCTGTCAAGCCGCCATGAGGCATGGGTGACGTTGTAGTCAAGCCTACCCTCAGTTGAGTGCCAATGCTGCTGACTGGATGCTTCCTCCAGCACTGACTACGTTGAGGCGGATGACGCGACAGGTCTACCAAGGGGAGAGTCGAGGACGACGCTCAAAAGAGGAGAGCAACGGCATCATGCCCTACTTGTTGGACTACCGCTTTCGGTTACGGTTACCCGAGTGGCCACATTGCCTTGGTCGCCGGGTAGACCGGCTTCTGGGCCACGCCAGCAACCCCAATCCCTCCTCGTTTGCTAAACATATATATATATATATATATATATTTGTATTTATATGCGTATACAAATATATTGCTCCAACCTGACTAAAAGGTGTGCCTTAGAGACATTGGTCTTCACCAGGAATAGTGAATTGGATATAATTTTCCGGACATTATCAGTTGCGTCCTATGGGTAATTGGTGCCTAAACGGGTATGCTCTTTGATAGGAATCTTTTGCCTGAAAATGAACAGACCATCATTAATACTAATGCCTACAACTCTTATCATTCATATAAAAAGCATGTTTTACCCACAACAATTTGTTTCGTAATAGATAACTCTTCTACTAAAGATGATTGTTAAACTTTGATTCTCTGAAGGCATGCCTACAATGTCTGGTTACCGACTGGCGGGATGCGCTTTCTTGGTCTATGGCGGGGATCGTCGGCCCCTTTCTCCATAGAAGTGTTAGAAAATACAGGTACCATGCTCTACGCAAATATGTGATTTACTCTTTAATCTATCTTTCCGAGCCAAGACTCTGGAGTTTGAGATAGAAGAGGTGAATGACGATGATATTGCGCATGTCGCGACAGTGAGATTAGTTGTCTTTGGCCGCTTGAGGTGAAACCGGAGGCTGCGTTTGGCCACTTTCTGAAGTTCATGTCTGTTGCGAATGAAGAAGAAATCGTCGCTGCTAACACAAGCTCAACATAATCGTTGTTTCTCTCTTCTACCTCTGTTTAAATTCTTAGAGCGTGAAGATTGCTTAGGGGTGGACATCGCATACGTGTGTAGTATGGGACCTTGTAAATTATCAAGGCTGCATGTGACATCTGTGCATCTTCTCAGACGCTGAAAATGTCGAGATAACCCCAGTTACGGATTTTGAAGACCCATTAGCACTTTGACCGAATTCGTTTCCTCGCAGGGGAGTCAAATCTTGGCTGGAAAGCGCTTTCGTCACGTTCAAGGGATGGGAGAAGCCGACGAGTGGAGTGGTAAAAGTCACAGGGAAGGAGCGTTAGGTGTTGCCTACAACAGCAAGGGTAGATCAAGTCCATCCTCAACAATTTCAGATCGTGGGTGTTACGTTCAAAATTTAGATGCCCTACATTTCCTATCGTGCTTGCATTGAATTGGCTCCTGTTCGTTCCTGTAAATCTCGCCCAAATTGGACTTTAGATCCGATGTGGCCTCTTGGGTGGTAACCACGTAAACATTCAGTTTTCATCGTCTGTCCGCTGTGATGGACAAAGGGCCAGCACTTGCCTACCTCTTAAATGGTTCTTTTTGCGCACTACAGTGTACTCCGCGAAGTGGTTCTTCTTGTTGGATTTTAGGTGGAAATGTTGATAAGTGGATGTGGGTGGGAAATACAGGATGAGGACGAGGATTGACGCATTCCTAATTATACATAACAACCCTGCAATGTAGCCGTCACTTCTCTTGACCTTTTTCCAAAACTGTATTGGAGATGTTGGAATGCATGATGCCAATCTCGAGTCACTGTCAGATGGTTTGTAAGAATTTGTTTCGAGTATTCACGGAATTTACAAGAATTGCAATATTCACAGAGATTTGCCGCCTACTTGAAGCGTACTGTTGTCGTCGAATGGACAGGGTGACGCGTACAGTCAACACTGCAAAGTAAGTCAAGGTCTGTCCAATGCTAATCAACCTGATGTTAACACTGATGTTTTGCTGTATGCTTCCGTAGGATCATGCTTTTGTTGCACAGCTTGGCAGCGAAGGTAGTCAGGCTGTCAAGTGGGTAAAGGGACATGGGCGGGCGTTGGATAAACTGAGACAGGCGCTCTGCTCCGCACTGACGTTACCGGCACCCGAGTTCGAGACACTTGCTCCGGACATTAACGCTGGTGGCGACTTATGAGAGGCATTTTGGAGGGGGAAGGGGACGTCATCATTTATACGCGGACCAAGTTCATTCAGGAGATGGGCTAGACAGGTGCTCTCCTACGCGAACTGTTTGTTACTTTCACAATTTTCCAATATTTTAGTCTACCTTGTGGTGAAGACAGATAAACAGGCGATTGCCTGGTTGGAGTCATCGCTCATGGTGGGACATCTAGTGATGCTTTGGTAGGATAAAAAACAGAAGTCTAGTGCAAGACGGGCAGTATTTGACGCAGTTACTCAGATGTCCCACTTTGCGAACTAGGCCCTATGGAAGTTAATTAGGCGCCCTTGGCTGCTGAGTTTTTGAGGGAACCCTCTGAGTGGCATGCAAAATAGCAATGCTGGCACGGCTCTGATGTTTGAGAGGACTGCCATCGGACAGCCAGCAGCGGAGGACATGTTGTCAGGCGAGGTGGATGAGCGCAGCCAAAACCATTTGGTGGCTTAGGTCTTGTTATAAATAGGGCCCGGTCGGGTTGTGCTTGAGCATTCGAGCACCGACTGTTCCCGAATTCGCTGGTGCGAGCAGTTTCCTAAAGTTATGCCATCGGTTGGGGGCCAGACGGATAAATGATATTGAGGTCCCTGAGGGAGTTTATAGTCTTTAGCTGGTCTGCACTTCTTGGCGCGGGATCAGGGGCTCGCACTATTGTTTTTCGACAGCATAAATATGTACTTACATTTGTGGCTGACGCGGTAATGGGTGGTGATACTGTAAGTCCTTTACTGATGAGAGTAGCAAAAGGTGGATGCCTTCTTGCGTTGATGGACGTTGCTTAAGTATACTGCGGTCATTCTAAAGTCTGTTTGCAATGCACACTTCCACGCACAAATGATTGCGCTTTAGCAGCCTTTGATAGGAAGACAGGGTTTATGATTGCGTAAACAAAGTGATAAGAGTGCTGTGATTGACGAGCATTTGTTTGAATGCAATTTCTTGGGTGCAGGTGGATAGATAGAACCAACTGCGTGGTTGTGTAGGCGTCCTAGTTCTCGACTAGGAGACTATTTCGTCACTCTAATTTGTAGGTCTTCTACGTTAGACGTCACCCTCCTCAAATCAATCCTTTCTATCCGTAGGTCTGAAATTGGGATTAGTGGAAAGGGTGAACGATTACACTCTCATGAAAGTCTTTGCGTGGGGGTTGTATCAAACCAAAGCGGACATGCTACTTACAAACACAAAGTAGCTTGGAGTTTGCCAACATGATCCTGGAAGCAGGGCAGCGATGAGGTCATCGCACAAAATAAAACGTCTAATCAGTCTGCCTTAAAAACTGAGGCGTAACGGGCTTTCTTGGTTACCAAGGAAGACAAAATACTTAAGTAGAATTAGGACTACTAGTATGATTCCAAGTCCAGGCTCAGGAAAAGCGATGGAGCCTCTAAGCTGTCCGCTACCAAATTGGAAAGTAGAAAGAATTATCGGTTTTTTACTTCTCTGAAAAGACTAATGCTTTCAAGAAATAAGACCTGGATTTCGTTGTCAAGGTGAATAGGCATCCTCATACTTCCAGATGGCATTTTGCGAATACTTTTTCCAGTATGTTGCACTACAAGAATATACTGCCTTATTATTTGTGCGGTGCTAATCTACGACTTTATGTGTCTTTGACAATGCGCAACACATTGATGGACGCTATTTCTTTATGTCAGGCAATAATACATCAATGAATGGTGACTTGACCACCACGACATGCTAATAGCTCCCAGTCCTTCCACACTTTGGCGATTCTCATCCCAACCGGGTTCTATACCTACTCTTGAATTCAGACTAAGCTGGGGACACTGTATTGGTGTTGGTGGCAGGACATCTCTACCATAAAGAACTCTATTACTGACTACCAATTCTGTGTATCAAGTCTTAACGTGACAGGAGAGGTGTGTATCCTGCAGATGGGTAAATCGGTGACGTCCCTCGACAACAGAAGGACTTAAAAGGAGGTCCGCCTTTGGCAATCACCTCCAGTCCCGTTATGTGCAGAAAATCGCTCCAGAACTAAAGCGACGCTAGCTACTTTCAGTACCCGTATCAAAAACTGCCAGTAAAGTGAACACGCAACACTGAAGTGAAACCACCTAGAAGGATAGCTGGACGTGAGATCGCATCTTGACAAAACCGTTTTAACCCTGCCCCAGTCAAATGATCCTGCTGTTAGTTTAGTTTTCTCTCAAAGTGACGGATTGGATGTTTTTTCGTTATCTACTTTAGATCCCATACAGGACGAAGCTCAAGTATAGCAGAATTGCCAAAGGGGATTAACGACGTTGGCCTTTGCGTGCTACGCCGAGATGACCGATTTGAGCACCGGGAACGGTGTCCCAAACGAGAGAGAGAGAGAGGCCGTTTACTACTTGAATTTCTTTGGGATTCGTGGATATTTCTGCCTCTGCCTTTGTACTTTGGCTGGGGGGATTGGCCTTCGGACCATGACGGCAGTCTCCGGCTCAACAGCACGCTAGAAACAGCTATTCTACACTAATACCACGACTTCATTCGCCTTCAGGACGGACTTGGCACGCTACGCATTGGTGTGGCTAGACGTTCGATGGCTGGTTTTGAGGGTCGTGTTTCACTTCCTTAGCATCAACTAGTCCGTCAACCTTTTTGATAATCCTCTTTCTTTCGAAAGAAACATAAGTCCCTAGTCTTGCCTGACGCTCTGTCAAGTCTCAGCAGCATGGCAGAAGATAGGCTACCAACGCACAGAAGGACTGAGAGCCTACTAAAGCGGCCCAGAGGCTGCGCGCCAGAGAGCCGAAGTGCCCGTGTAGCTCAACATGTCCAGTCGAACAAAGTACTTAACCACAGTAATTACAAAATAAAGTCTGAAAGTGATTGAGACACGCATTCCACGCCTCTCTGTTAACAGGTAAGAACTGGAAAGGAGCGCTTCACAACCCATTCAAACACTACATCTAGTACTATGTGACCTTCTTAAATTATTTTAAAATAGTCTTTTGCCCATTGCAGAAAGAAGAAAATCAAATAGAGAGAAATTTATGATATTCCCTTTCTGTTTAATGCAAACACTGTTTGAGGAAGTAACAATAGTGTGTGTTTGTGTATTTACTTTTGAGCTTATAAATACACCCAAAATGGGTGTCGCGTTGAAACACGTTAAGAGGGGACAGAAAATGTCCGCTCCGAGGGAACAACTGAACTCCTTGAAAGTGCTCCTCCTTACCTCCATCCTGTTGGCTGTTGTCTGGGCTGGTGCCGACTGTGCGCCTGCTCCGCGATGGTACACTCGGGTTCTCCAGAAGCTCAACACGACGCTTGTTCAGAATGTAAGCTCTGAATGCTTTCTAATAACCAAATACGCCTTAAAATACTCAGTGCAGAGATGTTGCTCACGATATGCGTTAATAGCCGTTTGAAAGCACTTCCACCATTTAAAAGTGCCTTTTTACTCATGGACGCCACCAAGTAGAATTAGGCTAAATTCACCCAATTTGGATAACTGCTTTGAAAGCGCATAAGTGTATCCCGCCCCAGCCGCACTGCGCGATTGGAGGCGCACGTCGAAAAATCGGTAGTGCCGGACGGCTGCCTTGCCTGCGTGCCAGCAGTGCATGCGGCCTGATTTGCCTATCTGACCGCTTACCTCCTTCTTATCGGTATTCGAACAGGGGTACTATGCAAAGTGTCTGGTAGACAGTCCGGTCAGTTCCATAGATTGCAAAGGTGTCGCCTACGGTGCGGGGCTAAAGCCCGAGGCAGCGAAGGACAATGCTCGATACTACGCCTCTGCCACGGGTGACTACCGCTGTGGATACTTTGTAGGCCAATGCATAATTCGCCAATATAGCAAGTGAGATTGCTGTGTTATAGAAGCAATAAAATGCAGAATCTGAGTGGGAAAAGGTGGAGATTGTTTGCCTTTAATACTAAACTGGTTGGATTGCGATGTGGAGTTGCGGTGGGGTGTAAAATGTTGTCACGGCACCGCTAAATGGGTGAAGCTTAAAACAGAATAGTTGAATTTGGTTGCAAGACGATTAAAAGCGGTCTGCTTTTGTTAGACTTTGTGGAGTCCCGAGACTTCCTTGAATGCGAAAGAAGGCATAACGTTGGAGCAATATATTTGTATACGCATATAAATACAAATATATATATATATATATATATATGTTTAGCAAACGAGGAGGGATTGGGGTTGCTGGCGTGGCCCAGAAGCCGGTCTACCCGGCGACCAAGGCAATGTGGCCACTCGGGTAACCGTAACCGAAAGCGGTAGTCCAACAAGTAGGGCATGATGCCGTTGCTCTCCTCTTTTGAGCGTCGTCCTCGACTCTCCCCTTGGTAGACCTGTCGCGTCATCCGCCTCAACGTAGTCAGTGCTGGAGGAAGCATCCAGTCAGCAGCATTGGCACTCAACTGAGGGTAGGCTTGACTACAACGTCACCCATGCCTCATGGCGGCTTGACAGGATGTAGAGTTTGGTGTGGTTTGCAAATTGAGGTGAGAGTTAGAGGTAGAGGTGGAGGTTCTGCTGACCATGATTGTGTTCGCATAGAGACGCTAGAGCACCGATCTACTTACGAAGGAAAGCCTTTGGGGCGAAACTTATCCAGTTGGTTGGTGGCCAGTGTGGCTTCAGTTGTAGGTGGGCTTCTTGTGCAAGATGGGGATGGGGTGAGTGGGGTGGATGTGGTGGATGCTGAGCACAGACCTCGTTGGCAGCCGTTCAGTTAGGGGACATAGAAGGATCTTCCATTCATAGCGGGTGCGGTGCTTTCGCTCCGCCAGTTTGTCGCACAGGGTACGGATTGGGGGTAAAAGTCGTCTGAGGTGGGGTGCGCTTTGCGCTGGCATCAGAGCAGCATGGCGAGGCCTCCTTGAGGGCAAAGGAGGGCATAATACTCGGGCAGAATATACTTCCATTCAGCAAAGAGACAGGTGTTGGAACTGCAGGTGCAGGAATATGGCCACGCAAGTGGTTGCAGCTGAAGCAGGCAATCAAGCGAACTATGTATCTTGGTAATTTTACATGAAATTCTGGAGACTCTCGGCCCTTCGCCAAAGTCATGCAGTAAAGAGCTGAAATTGGCAGGCTGATTTGTCCTTTGCCTTCTAAATGTGGAGACAAAACTCCAGCCTACAGAGCGTGACGAGTTTGTATATTTCACATGTGCATCAATGTGAATGCAAAATCGGTGCTTTGGTTTCCCTTCTCGGCGATGCTTGAGCTCTGGCGCTCTTGTCGGCAGTAACACGGGGCTAACGTTTTGAATAAACTTTTCCTTGTTGCTATATTTACATTTCGGCGCTTCCCATTTTCCTAACTTGAATCCATTCAGCTAGCAGAGAAGTTTAGTTGTCGTCTATTGACGAAATCAATGCCTTAATTCTGGCAATGGGGGCGGGTTCATAATCAAAACTTCCCAAGTGCTCCAAACATTGTACCCCCTCACTATTATTAATACCAATTTCACAGAGAAAGAGGTCGGGGCAATGGCCAAGGGTAGGCATCACGCTTAACGCTTCTAATTCAGCCATTGCCGGGAGGCACCCTTCTTCTGTGGAGCTAGGGTTTGCACTCAGCCATGGAAATTATGACAGCTGTCCTTTAGAACCGTTTCTTAACTGAGCCATCACTTGCAGAACAAGCGCGAGAATAATGACGACCTCCAGGTTGACCACTCTTCGGCGAAAAAGTCGATGAGCGTGCTTCTAAGGAAACACACTTTGGCAAGCAGTTCTACACACCTGAGAACTCGGGAGTTTGCCAACTTGACGAATCAACTCTTACTTAGTTCTATGAATTTGCGCACCCTTTAAATTAGCCAATCAAACTTCTCCAGTGGAACAGTGGTTGACCAATCAGACAGTGATAGTCTGTGCCAACCAGAATCCAACACCTCCTAAGCGCTTCAAATGAATTAAAGACCATTTTCTGCAAAAACTTATGCGACTGGTCTACAGAAGTGGTGATTTAGAAGAGGGGAAGTAGGCAAAGGTAGTAGAGAAGCATGCCAAGCAACAAAACCGGTTTAAGAAGTCGAGAATGGCTCGCTTTTGGCATAAACGAGATATCAGGCCTCGCAGTTGTCAATTAATGCTTTGAAATTGACTTGACACCTCAGGTAATGTTGCACTTTCAATTGCAAAGTACACAAACTGAATGCAAGAAGTATCATCAATCTAGGTTGACAGGTGACAATGTATTTGACTCAAGTATATCACAATTAACCAATTTTTCAAAAAGACAAATAAATAATGTTGCACAAACCAGCCACACCTTCAAATACGACGATTCTAGGGCAGAAGATTAAGAGGTTACGAGGAGAAAATAACTGTCACTAGAAGGAGAGAGTGGTGAAGAATGGGACAGCTTTTTCTCAATGGTACTGGCAAGACGCGGCCTCCTTCATGTGATTGAGAGCGCTGCCAGCTACGAACCACCTTAACTGGTTGGCATTAAAGGTGTGGCTCAGCTCAATTTCCTCAGTTGAACCGTCAGCATGAGTCAGTCGACATCGCACTGTCTAAAAATGTGAACGGTGAATTTAGATCAACATGAAGGAAAAGAGTAGACAACTGTCCCAAGAGGTATTTATGGTTGCATGAGCACCTCACATTTAAACTGGGAGAAATGGGCGACCAAACGAAAGGCCGATGAGAGAAAAGAGGGGTAATTGAGAGTGCGGTGGGACAGCTAGTTGGCCAGCTAAGAGGGTCAGCAGAAGTTGGTAACTCTAATCCTGTGTACTTCTCGTGCCTAATTGGCCTTGACCTTATGTTACTGGTGTATTTCAAGGGCATATGTACATCAGGAGGGGCTGAGCGAGAGCGCCACGTCCAATAATAAACTATCCATAGTAATAAAAATTCCTAGAAAATCAAAATAACAAGGTCTTTTTGGGGTTGCAGGCACTCACACGACATCGTACATGCTGAATAGACTGCTGAAGTTACTTGATGATGGATGGGCTAAACATTACTGGGGTTAGCAACATATTTTAGAGGTGATCGCCTAGCGATGTTGGTCAGCTGAAAACTATCCCAGAATATCCGATAAGTCCAATTCCAAAATGAGATCATTCAACATCGAGTCTAAGTCCTCATAGGCATCCTAGTCCCAAATGGTCGCGATATCAGAAGGGCTAATAGGTAATTGCATCGGCTGCTGAGAGTAATAAGTCAGAAAGGGTAAGCGTTCCTACAAGGGTAGTCAGAACCTAACACCTTTGTTAGAAAACCAAATGAGACTAAGGCGCTCACCTTGCCAGGAGCTAGGCTCTTCAAATCCAACAGAGAAACCTTGTCTGAGGGTTGAACCTTGTCATAGTCCCCAGGGTTCACGAAAGTCAGTGGAAGTATGCCCTGCCTTTTTAGATTAGTTTCTACAAAAAAGCAATAAAACGACGGTGACTTTTGCCAAAAATGCCACGAACGAGGCCAAACAGATGAATTGGCAAAGCGATCAGAGCATTTGCAGTTACATCAAACCAGCTGACGCGACAAGGCATTCGCGCCATCCCTACTTTTGTCGATCTATTCACCCAATAATCCTGCCTTGGCCCACAGATTCAATCTGGCTTTCCATGGATGGGCTCATCTGGGTATTCATGCCTAAGCCATGCTATTATTCAAACGTTCATCAATCGCAGACCAATCCACCAGTCCAAATCCACCCAATCGTGGGTTCATCGAATTGGCCCGATTAAACAGGAAGTTATGCACATTGGCAGAGCTATCGCCAAAACAACCAGACGAGAACTGAAATGAACAGGTTAATATCGAACAAAATCGTGATAAGTGTAAATATAGAGGAATTGGATATATGAAGAGGTGCACTGACGACAGATAAGGCGCAGAGCTAGAAAGTTGAACGGACTAACCTGGAGATGAATGGATAATTAGGGGAATGGACAGAGCTGGACAGAGCCTTACCATGGATACGCGCGAAGCTCTTGACAATGATGGCACGACCACCGAGATGACGCGGTTCAAGAGCGGCGTGCTCGCGACTACTGCCCTCACCATAGTTCCCTTCGCCTACCACCACCCAGGACACTCCTTCAGCCTTGTACCGCCGTGCCACTGCCGGCACCGTGTCCCACTCTCCACTAGGCCGGTGACACACCCGGTTCACCTCCTCATTTTCGCTGTTCACAGCTCTATGGGGGAAAGTAGATCACTAATTAATGGGCTGATTAGACATGTGGTTGATTGGTTTGGTGACCGCGCACCCAGTTGGTTTGCCGACTAGCTTAACTGTCTATTGGCTAACTTATTGATTTATTATTTATAATTGATTGGTCAACTGATCGGATGGCTTAGCTCATTGGTTGGAAGACTTTGATGCTAATTGGTTCCCCAAGACAATGGAGGACCTCATTGGTTAAATGACTGATGGAATTGCTAATCGTGACAAAAATTTGAATTACTGCAAAGTTCGCTGATTAATTGAGGGATGTATGCCATATTGGAATGGGGATATAAGGGTTGCCCCATAGATAGGTCCGAAGTGGATGGTACATTGACGTACCCGATGAACATATTGTTAGATATGTTGTCCAGATGACCCCGGAACTTGAGCCAAGGTCCAGCAGCAGAGATGTGATCGGTGGTGCATTTGCCACGCACCTTAATAAGTATTGGCATATCGATGAGGTCGTTGCCATCCCACCGAGCGAAGGGAGAGAGAGCCTGAAGACGATCACTGGTTGGTGAAATCGTCACCTGCACGTGTGAGCTATCTGCAGGCGGACACTGGAAGTGTGGATCCACACGTTGAAAACCGTTGCTGGGTAGAGTGTCGCCTATGAGTTGGGAGTGAAGCAACTAAGCCGTCTGTCACTAATACATCACTCAACTTTGCGTGGTTATCCATCCGAATGTGCAAGTTTGTACAGTGAATCACATAATTATGTACCCATTCCTTCGCCCAATCATCTAGCTGTCTTGTCGATAGTCAATTCATCCACAGATTCACTCGTTCACTCGATCCCCCTTCATTTCCCTCATTCAAACAGCCACCTACTGATTCATCGATTCATCCTCAAGTCCAACCATTTGGCCATCAAAGTACCATTCTAGTTATCCCAAATCAGATTTCAGCAATCCTACCTTCCGGAGGTTTAAGCTTGAATTTTGTCCCGTTTGGAGCAGTCAGTTCATCAGTTAGGGGATTGAAGCCCAAATTTCCACCCAGCACCAAAGCAGTGACAATCTCCGGTGAAGCGACAAAAGCGTGGGTGGCAGGGTTGGCGTCGTTTCGACCAGTGAAGTTGCGGTTGTACGATGTCACGATGGTGTTCGGTTCACCGCGCTTCTTGTCCTATGCACATCATTCAGTAAAACACAGGTAAAGGTAAGAAAGCAAACGGGATATCGATATAAAAAACCGAGCGGCCATCTCTGCATTAATTTCAAGTCCATGCACCGATTGAAAGCATTGCTGGGCAAAACGAAAATTTTCCAGAAATTTACCTGCGGTTTACTCAGAATGTTAGCTGTCCGCCGTATTACTCAAAACCCCACTCTATTCAGAAGCAACTAACCTCACGATCCCACTGACCAATACAAGGTCCACAGGCGTTGGCAAGCACCAAACCTCCAATTCCTCTGAACACATCAGCCAATCCGTCCCGCTCAATCGTCGCATGGATCTGCTCGCTACCTGGAGTGACGGTGAATTTTGTTGCCACATTGGTGATGCCGTGCTCCAGCGCCTGTCGCGCCACACTTGCAGCGCGGGCCATGTCCTCATAGGAGGAGTTAGTGC
The DNA here is from genome assembly GCA_023375655.1 of Taenia crassiceps. Classification (NCBI taxonomy): domain Eukaryota; kingdom Metazoa; phylum Platyhelminthes; class Cestoda; order Cyclophyllidea; family Taeniidae; genus Taenia; species Taenia crassiceps. Next base: position 3,281,053 of record JAKROA010000005.1, on the reverse strand, counting down.
AGGAGCCTATAAGGCCCACCGAAATCTCCATTGGCCAACCCGCTGCTTCAGCATCCATTTTCAGCTGTTAAGGAAGATGAGAGTGATTAAACGTGGATAGATTTACAATGCAATGACCAAACCTTTCCAATCGACCGAGGTTCGGCTCACAATCTGATGTCATAATGTTCTGCATCTAGCCTCTTAACATTTCTGCACGCTACTCACAAAAGCATTTCAAGGCGCATAACTCGGGCTTTGCTTTGTCAGCAGCGACAAGCAAGCCATCCATGCACACAGCCTTCTGACCCTTCGATACTTCAACGACATACCACGTTCCACCCAAAAAAGCAGAAAAATATTCTTTCCTAACCAATATGTAACAGTGCAATTTACATCCCAAGGTTGTTTCTTAACTCGCTCACACTTTGGCAATAAAGATACATCCAGACCCACACATTACACAACCTCTGAATTAGCAACTGGGGTGATCTTTGCTGATAATAAACACGAGACCTGAAAACTGGAAATCTATACAAACACCACGTCAGTGGTAAGAAAGTGTTAATTTAAAGACCCCTTCTAACGCTTGAATATTCATTCCACACGATGCAATATGCATAGTTTGCGTACCTACACCGTAGTGACACCCTCCAATCCCGCTACGGCTGTTGCCTCACTCTCATTATAAATCACCCTGGTCTTAGCCCAGACCTGTCGCAGGTAGTAGAGTGTGACAATAAAACTGTTTGTAAGGAAAGAGCCTCCCAACTGAACTGCCGATCGTTCATTAGTTGACTGCATTCGCGTTCCATAAAACACCCCTCTAGTCTGCGTCCCATTGAGTTAACTGGCTGCATTAAAGTGCCACTATAGGAGCCCTCAATGTAACCTACTGGAAATTTAAAATGAGACTGTAGTGTCACAAAATGGCCATCTGTTAAACCACTAACCTGCACTTCTCACCATCTACCAATGAAGTGGACAGGTTCACACACACACACACAGTTCGATTTCTATGTAAAACACATTTTATATAATTATCACGAATGACAAGAAGGCGAGATACCCATTGAAGTAGCAAATTTAGTATTTGGAGTTTCAAAGACAGAAAAACTAATCATTCACTTCCTTTTCTCTCAGAGGCTGACACAGGACTATTGAAAACTGTTTAAACTTGAGCATGCACGGATGAACAGACGTACCTTCGAGATGGGATGAGCCAAATCGGGAGTATAGGGTCCATTTAGATGAGGCTCCAACTCACTCAAGTCGATCCTGATGATACGATCATAGAAACACCCCTTATCAGGCGAGAACAATCGCTCCTAGAGGAAAACAGAGACCAGAAAAAAAACTATCAAAACTGAACTTGGAGAAAGAACGACGGAGCCTAGATTCTCGTCGACTTGAAATTCTACGCATTTCTGCGTTCCCTTGCCTATGCATCTTCCTTGCTATCTGCCCAACTCTGTTTTGACGCTCTCATCCTGTTCACCCTTCCTTTATCCATCCAACCGAAACTTGGTCAGTTTAGGAACGCTTTGAGAAAGACGAAGGCTCAGAAAAAAGATGTGGCATCATTTCCAGCCCTTTCATGCAATTTGACCTTCGGAAGCCTCACGTCGTAATGTCTATGCCTCCAGAGCTTCCATTAACTTAATGAATAATTAATTAATAATAATTTTAAGGTAAAGGCGTTTCATGGCAGGGATGAGAATTTTTCATCCACATCGGACACCTCAAAAGCAATGTGATAATTTAGTTTAAATCGGGCCGTATGGACTCATTCGTGCTCATATGGCGTACTCTAATTGTCGAACAATAATAAGGACGAGAATAATGAGGTCTTCAAAAGCTGCGCCAAAGTAACAGCGTCAAGACGGGGTGCTAGAAGTTTTGATTGTTTTGAGCAGGCCCACGCCAAATGAAAATGCTAGTTTCGCGTAGCGACAACAATATAGTGGATTTAAGGGATGGCATTTCTCGAATCGTACCATCTACTCGTATCCAGAGCGCCTCAACAAATTTTGACTGACGTGCTACTGAAGAAACAAGCATTCAATGTTTAGTTAACACGTCTGCTGGATAATCTGGGAGCTGCAGAGGAAGTTCAGGTTAAACCAGGGTATCAAGCTTCGAGAGGCCTAAATAGAATGCCATCCCGACAGTACTACAAGCAGCAGTAAAGAGAGCTTCATTATGAGTAATAATGGTGAATAAAGCACAAGACTCGCAAACACCTACAGAAGGATCCAAGCATAGCAAACTGAGAGGTTCAGTTGCCTAACGATAAGACACTTGAGTGGTGTGAATGTGGTCATTTCAAGGCCAATCAACTGTTAATCTGCACACCGGTCGTGATTCTGAATACGGTAATTCATGCTCAGCCCGTGGCTTCTCCAGTCATCCTTGACAAGATTTGTTCAACATCCCAGCAACAATATGAACTGAAGCGGCCTCACAGAGTATGGCTCAGTCAAAATGGCGACTCTTTCGATAATGACGTTTTCCAGGGGTTATATATCCAGTAAATTAATACAGAAGCCCGTAGCTGGAAGCAAGGACAGTTCTAATTATTTATTGTCATTTCATCAAATTAGATAGTTCTAACTTGCCATGAACAACTTTAGTGCATAATGAGCAAAAAACGCCCATAAAATAAGTGTAAAATAAGTTAAAATATGAAAATGAACCCACGATTGCTCAACTCACCTTGTAGTTGCTTGCTAGATCAGCAATGCCTTCTCTGCCAGTAGCTCTCAAAAAATCTACCATTCTATCGTTAAAGGGAAATACAGAGGTCGTAGCACCGATCTCCGCGCCCATATTGCAGATTGTTGCCATTCCCGTGCATGATATAGACTCCACCCCTGATCCAAAGTACTCAATAATCGCTCCGGTGCCTCCTTTTACGGTCAAAATACTTGCCACTTTGAGAATCACATCTTTGGGCGACGTCCAACCAGACAGTTTGCCAACCAACTCAACTCCAATGACTTTGGGGCACTTTAGCTCCCAATCTAGACCTGCCATCACGTCGACCGCGTCAGCTCCACCCACTCCGATACATAAACCTCCTAGACCACCGCCATTTGGTGTGTGACTATCAGTTCCAATTATGAGCGCCCCAGGGAAGCAGTAATTTTCCAACATTATCTAGGAAAAAGAAGTGGGAATAAGGATCCACCTAACCTGATGGATGATTCCAGATCCCGGGTGCCAAAATCCGATATTGAATTTGGCAGAAGCAGAGGAGAGGAAATCGTAAACTTCTTTGTTGGAAATGACAGCGGTGGAGAGATCCTTGTTGCTACCCTCATGAGCTACGACCAGGTGGTCGCAGTGAACAGTGGTAGGGACGGCAACATGAGACAGACCACTGGACATGAACTGCAGAATAGCCATTTGTGCTGTTGCATCTTGCATTGTAATACGATCGGGTGAAAGATTCAAATAACTTGACCCGCGCACTATATCTTTCGTCTTCGGGTCCGACAAGTGACTATAGAGAATCTTCTCCGATAATGTCAGTGGACGCGCCAGCCTGAGAGGACACCACAGGTGAGGATAGAAAACCTACGTTTCATTGACAATTCTCAGTGCAAAGCAGTATTTGTCATAGTCCAGAGTCTTAGAATCGAAACGGCTTAAGCAAACTGGCGTGCAGTGTTTCTGTTTATCTGCTAGCGGAGACTCTAAACGTCGAAAATACTTCAAAGGAAGGCCGCACAACGCCGCCTTACGGGAAAGCATCTCACTGCATTACACAACTCCGATGAATACCAATCGGCGCCGATGTTAGAGGTTTAGCATTGATTAATATAAACCGATGAGTAAGAAAATACTCGTGATAAAAACAGAGTTTGAACCAAAAATTGTTTTGCGAAGGGAGCCAAATTTTATGATAAATTTTACTTTGCTACGCATAGGTGATAATAAGTTTGCCTTTTCATTTTCTCTATAATAAATTATTGATAAATCCGTCCATTCTTTTTTGACTTTCCAATAATATCAGGCTAATTTTTGAACTAATAGCGGTAAAAAAATAATCAATAAAAATGCTAAATGTCTGGCATTCGTTGTCATGGTCATAATTCCCCTCCTAAAATGGTTAAGCCCGCTGACATCACTATCGAAAAAAGAGACCTAGCTTCCAACTCTTCCACCTCGCCTGGTTAGGTTGAAATAATCTTATGTCGCAAATTAATGATGCCAGGGGACCAGTGAGAAGGATCTCGTATCTACAGGATGATTGCCGTAGCGTCCCGACAACTTCCTGAAGGCAAAAGAAGGCATAGCAGTAGGGTAGAATACACATGCATTCAACCAGCGTAGGATTAAAAGGTAGTTAGCATGCCCAAAGGCCAGGTCTAATCTGGAAAGGACAATATGGCCACCCAAGTGACCTTAGCAGACTGTTAAACAGTCAATCTATTACACTTGCATACTTGGTGGGTAGAAAAAAAATAATCCACAAAAATTTAGCTTTTTTATGCACATGCTAGTATTTGTCATTGCAGCATTCGTTCTTATAGTAGGTGTGCCATCCAAGCATACACTGCAGGTCTTTTTGGAAGTAGTCGGCTCTATTCATTGAGGAATATTTGTCGCATTGCACTGTTTAGAGCTATATGTCCAATCTCACAAATCCTTTAGGTTTTATGGTTAAGGTGTTTCCTCTGAAAATCTGTTCATTTCACAAAGCCTGTGACCAGATACACTTGGACACTGTAAATCGCTTTTAACTCGGAATCTCTCAGACTGTGCATGTATGCTCTACATTTTAGCTATCAATGTAAACTTTTATATTAATATAGCCAAAGGTAAAAGATGAAAATGATAAAAAAAACATGCCAGCAGCAATAAGGAGTGACTGGAACATGTCTGGTGTAAGCCTTTGTTATGGCTTTAAAATAAAAACCCCCAGCAATTCTGAGCCATTGAATCTGAACCCATTGATTTAAGTCGATTGCTCGGAACTAAGTGTCCCCTATCCGAGAAGTGTAGTGTGTTCGTAGAACGTCAAATGTAGTGGTGAAACAAATTCAAACCCTTTCTCACTCTTTTTTCCCCAACGCTTGCAAAGTCATACGCAGATTTTATGAAGGACGTGTTTCAAAAAAAATATTTCTGCTGTTCAAATTCTCGAAATATGTTGCGATTTAGACATATTCTTCTGTTAAAACCTTACTTTTTGCCATACTTATAAGCTCTAGTATTATAAAAATTCACTTTTTAAATCAAAAAATGGCTTTGGTTAAATGATTGCAATAAATATAAATGCAAAATTACACACCCTAGACACTACTAAACATTTTTCAAAAAACAAGGGAGATGTCTGAAAATTATATACTTAGTCTTAGAGGTATTTACTGTCGACCTACAAGTGAGAGAGATTGTGATGTGCTTACCTCTTTCTTGATATCACTTGCTCATTTGCTTTGCACGAATTCAAGGTCGGGTGGTTCATTCTAATCTTGAACTCCGGTGAGTGTGTAGTTTCTGCCTTCCTTAGATAAGATTGTTGTTACATTTAAACTGCAACACTTTCGTTTAATGCTATTTTGTTTTAGAAGATTTGTGATGTTTAGTCTCCAAGCTTACCGTGCTTTTTAGTTATTCAAGGTAATAATTTCGCTGTTGACATGCCGGTAGACTAAAAGTTTATTTAGAAGTATCAAGGCGTGCCTTAAACGTAGCTAAAATCTGCGACACTCCCATCAAGATATCTTACTTCCAATGACTAGCTAGTTCCAACCCTATTTTGAGGTCGTCTTGTTCCAGTTGGTGTTTGGCATGGCCTATCGGAAAATAACGTGGGATTTTGTTAGTCTTGCTGTTATAACATGGAATCGATTTTAACTCGTCGCTGCTACATTTATACACTTTCCGTAAACAACGGATCAAAATCTTAACTTGTTATTCTTAAAATTCGCGCAATGGGTTATGCCCTCTGAACCGCTACTTTGCATTCATGTTTATTTTTTCCATTCCCAATTCCAAATTCCACATTTTTAGTCAGTTTTCTAGTTCAATGTTAGGTGACTTTGTTTGACGTTATTTGGAATTGAGACCGGCTGCACAACTAGATATTCTTGCAGAATTTGCCTCCACTCTACCCTCATCCGTCTTCTTTCATTTACGTTCAACATGGAAGCAACTACCGAAATTAAATCCTAAACGCGGGTGTGGGGTATTAAGAATAGAAATTACATAATTTTTGTCCCTCGTAATTCTGTACCAGATTGAATGACACTCCACTTTGTCTGTTAATAACATTGCCTGTCTAGCACGGGAAGTCTGTGTGTTTGAGTACAAAATTGTAGGCCATTTGGAAGCCTCGTGTCTGAGTCACACTGCAATTTGTCACGGCTAAATGGCAACTTCTTTTTTACACAAGTCTGGTACAACCGCATATTGGCGTTACTTGTCTGCACATTTTGATTGACAATGTTTGATCAAGTTAATTGATGAAAATTTGCCGTTTTCTGGTTGGCTTGAGGCAAGAATGCAGTACCTTATCCACTGTCTTCTAATGCAATATTCTCGCCATGCTCGGTGGAAAAATGAATTTGAGGCATCGCGATACTACGTGGCCGTGATGATGACGACCGCAAACACCTTTCGTGCGTGACTCACCAACCTAGTAAAAGGCATTGGCCGTTGGACAGTTATATGTGGAAGGGATTCAGATGAAGGGATAAGCTGGACTCATGGTTTTTTTGCGGCTCCCGAGTGACTTCTACTTGATGCATGTCTGCGAATGACGTTGACTGCTTCCCTTAAAATAGCTTCAGGATGCTGGTGTGTCTGCCTACTTTTTTCCGTCGGGCGTGTGTGGTGTTGACAGCTTTTGTAGTTCTTAAATTAGATCTGCGATGCAACATTGTCGTCAATCCTTACTGGACGAGTGTATCTGTGTCATGGGGAGGTGTAAAAATGGCCAAATGTGAGACCAGGGCAGGTGGATGTGCGTGTGAATGGATGCAAGAATTGGTTGATGAATGAATGGAGGAATGAATGAACGAGTGGAGGTAGAGGGAGTTGAGGAAATAATAGTCGGGTGATGAACCTCCCCTGTTACTTTAAGACATCACGATTCTGTACTTATCGTTTCATCAGAATGCTTTGCTCTGCAGCAGAACACTTAAACTCGTGGCCTTTTCGTCTCTGGTGGTTGGCCCACAGTGTGGAGACATTTTCTTGGGATGTTTTCTCGTCTTCAGGTATTAGACCCTCCATCCTTGGTTTTGTTAAAACTAGGGAGTGTTGACACGTTTCCTTGTTCACAGCCCCGAGTTTCTACGTTTCATGTGATGCTCTGACTATGCTTGCTACTTGTTTTGGCCTTCCGACCGACCAGGTCGTCATGAGGTGGCGTTGTACGTAGAGTTGTGGAAAATGATAAAGTCGTGCCAAAACCTGCTCCTATTGATGGCTTATGGAAGTCGTGGTAACGGAGGCTGCTTGTGTACTTTACCATTGCCACAGCCCTTTTGTGGAGTGTATGTCGATGCGGTTGGGTGGAGGTGCTTGCTACTTAGTTGTCACTGTGATTGCCTCCACTTTGGTCCGGAGTCAGGACTTTTACGCTCACACCTCATCTGTAATCGAGGATGTTAGCTGCCGTAATTTGTATTCGAGCAGTAGTCAGTCGGTCTGCTTGGCCTCACTTAAAGCTTTGTTGGTGAGCATAGTCAAAATTTTGTTGCAATCTGCAGTTTTCAGAGTTGTTGACTTTTAAGCCCTGTTTTTTTTAAGAAGGGTGAACGTTTTATGTGCCTCAATAGTTCACCCTCAATCGCGTGTCATGCGTTTGGTAGATCTGAGATAACATCTCAACATGCAAAATAGTGCCTTTTGTGGTAAAACAGGTTACCGTTTTTAGACATATTGTAATTGAGGCGTGAGCACACTACTTGAGTAACTGTCAAAATGTCAAGAATCACATGTTTGGGCAGTCGATGTTGGAGGCGTTTACGCGACTATTGATGCATCCAAAGCAATTCCAAGACTTACATGAAATCTTTGACTTATTGATTGGTTTCACGGAACAGCAGAACGCAAAAGGTTTAACAAATCCTATTGCCTGCCTTTTTGTAGGTTCCTGGCATCGATCCTCAACCAAGAAGACAATGGCTAGAGTAGGCTGGAATTTTGGTGAGCTCGTATCTGTACCTGGGGCTGCACCGATGGGTTCTGCTTGGGCTGCCACCTCATCGGAGACGTTACCGCCGTCGGAGGGGCAAGCCAGAATCGGATTTGTCTTTGACGAGGTCGCTGAATCTCCACCCCACTTAGGGACATCGGCCAAGGCTCCAGCTGAAGGTTACACAAATGACAACGGTAGTCTAGATCCAAACCTCCTCCACCCCGCGGACACAAGTGCATGTCCGACCTCAGTCCATAAGCCAAAACGCCCACCTCCGCGACTCCACGAATTCTTCTCGGCATCGTGCGATGTGCCAGAGAGTGAGAAGCGGAGTTTGTCGGAAAGGCCGAAATCGCTTGTGCAGTCGAGATGTGAGTTGCGCCGCCTAGATGTGTGTAGTAATTGAGTCTTTTGAAAGTGAAATGGCAACTTTTTAGACAGAGGGCAATTTCGATTTGGGGTGCAGATAGATTTGAGCAAGTTTCTTTGTCTGCTGGATATCTGGTCCATGCAAAGCACTAGTCAAGCTAGCCACCCCTCACAGAGATTAAGGTGGCACCACCCACTCATACTTGTCATGTTATTAACACGCTAAAATTGTGAATTTCTTTGAAATTTCCATTCACACGAACGTACTCACCAATTCATGCGATTCCACGCGTAATTACTGAAATGCAATTCAAAGCCCATGGCGATAACCTTTTCCACACTTCCTTCACTGTATGAAGAAACGTCAATGTGGAATGGATGTTTTATTCCATTTATTTTTTTTCTGCATGCTTTTAAGCGAAAAAGAGGCGTTGAATATCTTTTTACGTAAAGCATCACGCTTATCACCTCCGTCACATATGTGTGACATGGGATTTTTATCGGTTTTCCACATATCTTGCCGATAGATTAATTAATGTTGATATTGGTGAGATAGGTAGATGTCATTTATCCTCGGTTCAGGGGTCGTCACATCTATACCGTCGGAACCGATTAGAATGAGGCAATTTCAGGGCGTCCAATGGTGGTAGTTGATTCTCCTCCGACATCTCCCGGCCGCAACTGTGTTCACTGACTTGATGGTTCTTTTTCTATTAAAATAAGTAGCTTCATTTAAATTCCGTAATCTTGAAGTGCATCCTGCTTTTCATTTGGACGTGATTCCTACAACAACGCCAAATCAAATAGTGGGCTCAGCAAGTAATCTTTTCTCTCCGCCTTCTGCCTGTCTTTGCTGGACAGTTTTCTTGTAAGAAAAGAAAGACAGAAGATCAGAGCATGCTTTAGTTGCATAATAAGGCGACAGCGTCAGAGTACCATGTGGCTGTCTTCATGCTCTCATCTGATTGTAGACATTCCAATTCAAGCTCTTTTCGACAGGTCAAGTGCATCAAGGTCTTCCTTCATCACACCTCGCCTCTTAACTGCATGACTCTAGTCTCACCTTTTTTTCTTTTAAGCCTCTAGTCGTAATTCTGCAGCCTACGAGCAGGGACTCGCGGAAATGGCAGATCTGATGACCACGGTGGACCTGTCGGAGTCAGAGAAACAGAAAATCCGTGAACGGTTCGCTCTAGACAAATGACCTATTTATTTACCCACTCCTTCCAATTCCTCCTCTCCTCATCCGACGAGTGTTCTATTTTCTCCTCCGTCCTCCCTCCGCCTCCTCACCCATTCCCCTCCCGTCCTGTTGCGCACTTAATTTACATCAAATCTGTGTATTTTGGAAAAGGATTGCTCTTTGTTTTTCATAGCGCATGATTTTACCAGACTCTCATGCTTTGGTAATTTAGATTTTTCTTGCTTATTTTGCGTAAAGAAGATTTGCTTTTAGATACATTTCCTTTCGCGTGGGTGTGCACTGGTGTAACGGCGCTGAGGTGCAATAGACGAGGAATGATTTGCCTACGCCTTCCCAATTTAGAAGGCGAAACAGTGACCACTTATGACTATGTGCGACTGCTCCTCATGGAGTGGGAAGTTTTCTTTTTCTTCAAAAATCTGTATCGTTTTTAAGCTAGCTGATTCCCCTGAAGCCTGGAATTGTTCATTATCGATGTATTGCAATTCGTCAATTACAAATAGTGAGGTATTTAAGTGTATAAAAGACTACTTTATGATCGACTCATACTACTGAAGTTGCTGATTTGACCAGTAATAGCGCCTCTTCGTGCCTCTTGTACTGTTGTCATCTGGTAGGTGCATGGGCAAAATGCAACCAAACGGTCTAGCAGTGTGTCACAGCCGAAGAGAGTTGCGTATAAGAGAGCAGAGGAGGAGTGTTTCCCTGGTCTGTCCATGCTACTGAAGTCGCTGAAACCGCAAATAAATTCTTGGGCAATGGTAGCGCCCATGGGGGGAAAGGGGCAGTTTAGATCGGGCGAGGTTAGAGGACGTGCGTAGATGGTTACTCTTGCTTTGTTTCTTTTAAAAAGAATTAAATTAGCAAGGGAGTGGATGAAGGTGGTGGAAGACATGGGCCGACAGTCGAAATGGTGAGATGACCAACTGACTGCCTGAATGGCTTCGTACACCAACAAATGTGTGGGTGGATTTTGTAGATCGTGTAGATCGAGTCGTAGCCTCAAAAGCTGAATGGGTGCTTGTAATTTCGGGGACATTCAACCCATTCATGCTGGCCTTATCTGATGCGGCCTTGACCTTAGTGAGTACTCTCTAAACAGCATGCTCAAATAAAGTGGATAGGTTGCTACAAGGATGGATCACTGTGTGACTGAATGAAAGGGTAGATTGAAAAAAATGCAAATTAAATAGCCTAACAGGCACATAGGGTTGCTTTGGGGTTGCGATCCTAGGAGTTGAAAGCTTTTAAAATAGGTTTTTACTGCTCTTATTGGGATCACCGCTTCTAGAGTACACAGAAGACTGTGGTTGCTGCGCATTTGTCTACTCAAAGGATCTTAACGGTAAGGGAGGGGGAGGGAGGGGGTGTCACCGAGACCCCATGATATATTGGCCAATCAGAGGAAAGGGGAACGAGATCACTGGTGTAAGCTTGCCAAGACTGCGGTGATCAGTGAGCAAAGGCGAACACGAGGGCCATTCATAAGATAGGAACTAAAAAAGCCCTGATAGGAAGGCTCCATTTGACGCCATGCACACCCCCATTCCAATTCCATAATGTTCTAAATACAGCACACACTTCCTTGCCTGCGTTATTGCTATGGAGGCCGCCAAAACTAACTAAAAAATTAAGAAAACTCTTTTACCAGTGCAAAGTTCTACATTTAGCGCTCTAATTTTACAGCAATGCAAACTTTGAGAATGAGAGTTCTGTCTCACCTCCTCCTCCTCCTCGTCCCACACTGAACTGGCAAGAAGTTTGCCTTCTTGAGAAATCCATCTCGCCTCCCACACAAAACCAAGCTTCGGGGATAACTGATCCGTGTGAAGTGGTAATCACACTGTCATGCCAGGCAGCTGGCTCTAGCAGACGCACCGGTGCCACCGCCCACTCAGGTCTACTCTCAAGTCACCAAACACACACCATACACTCACACATGCAAACGCTAGTCGATTCGAAGCCTCTGGTGGAAGCCGAAATATGACTTCTGCTGTTCCTTTTTTTATAAAAATTTGCACCTCTAGGGCTGAAAAGGTGTGCTTTTTGGGCATGACAGTTGGAAACCATGGGATTTAGCCCAACGCATGGATGTTATATGATGCCTTTAACCACGCAGCTCCTATCTGCCCCTTGCTCCCGTATTTTTACCAACAACTAGTAACCCTATGCAATTACATTTTAGAATGAGAAGGAGAAAAAGTGATATTATGCGGCCTAGGGGATTGCAATAAATACCTCATAAATAGGCTAAAAATAGGCCCCACAAAAACTGACCTTTGTAACCACTGGGTGGGCGTATTGCAGCATTTTTGTCCATTAGCTGATAAAGTTCAATCCACCAGTGAGGTGAAAAAGTGACGTAAAATTAATTCGCACTTATTTTTTCTTTTTAAAGGAATTCATTTATAAAATAACTTTTCAACCAATCAGGAGCGAGCATTTTTGGTGAACAAGAAAAGGAAGTGCGATCGTTCAAAGTATTTTGTCCTTCTCTGTTTCCTTGACGGTGGTAAATCTTTAAACCGCTCACATTTGTGTACTCTGGGACAGGCAAATGGTGGAACGCGTGTCCGTGGACCGAGCGATGGCACAAGTGCAACCCTCCATCGGACCTTTAGCTTCCTAGAATGAATTGGCGTTCGCATTTATGCCCTTCAGGACATGGGCAGAGGACACGAATGGACAGTAGTGCAATCTACTCAGAGGTTTAACCTCCACATAGCATGCCAGCCGCTCCTGATGCGATGGAAGTCCATCTGTTCTATGACCTTTGTAAGGGTCTCGTGCAATTGGGTTGGCAAATTGTACTGTGTAAAACAAGGCCAGCAGGTGACTCCAATGTGCATTATGAAGACTCTCTCCTTTGAAAGCCTAACACGTCAAGAGCTTCTAGTGCATCGGGCTAGCATCCACAAAAAGTAGTAAGAAGGCCTTAATTGCTGTTACCCTCCTTCCTCAAATTGAAATACTTGTTGACTAGCTGGCAGACTGTTGACCGGTTGGAGTTCTTGTGTTTAAGGTGACGTCATTTGTTATCCTTTAATGCATCTGTCACTTCACCTCGAACACCACATAAGTGTTTGCACTGCACGTAATGCTCTGCAGACGCACCTGTTGTCACGATGCTGTTCACCTCTCGATATCCATCTTCATCGGGTGACTCAACGTAAACTAAAAATTTGTCAATATGGCGTATATTTTAGGTCCAAACAGACCTTGACAGCATCAATAATGGCGCATCTTTGAGAAATGGGGCGAATTAAGTTCGCCTGCCATCCCCAAGCTTATCCACCCATCCCTTAACAATACAACCACTCATGCATTCTGAATTCGTTCATCCACCTCTGGACCATACTTTGACCTTCTAAATGGCGATTGATTGAAAGGAAATGAATAAAAGTTGGTTCTACGAAATGCACTGCCACTTTCGATCTGCTCAAAGGACAGTATGGATCTCGCGATCCTATTCAGCGCGGTTAGGAATACTGTTCGTACACTTTTCTTCAAAATCTGGCGAAGAATGCTTTTTTCTCTTTCACTGCATGCGACTAAACGACTGCACCACTTCTGCCTTTCCTCAGGTGGTAATTAGCAATTTCGCTGAAGATCAAGTGTTGTGTCGGAGCTGGAAGCCCATTAACAGGTTTATTTTGTTCCCTCGTTTCATAATGTGAAGTGACCTGAGTTAAGCATCTTTAATCTTTTTGGTTTAAATCCACTTTAGTTAAGCCAAACACGAGGGTCGTTACTTAATTATTAGTTAAGTAGCTGCATTAGTGATAATTGCTACTTAAATCTTATTAGTAGAAGCAAAACGATTGCTAAATGATAGGGGTGAAAATGCAATTAATTTAAGGGCATTATTTACGGGGAAATTGCACCAGAAGACATCGCCACTCTGTGTATGTAACATACTTTACCTGAATAATATTTGCAGCTACAAGGTCCTGCAAAACAAGGCAAGTTTTCGTCTCGAGTTTTAATCCAGTAACTGCAAAAGACATTTAATTGCTTTATTTAAAATGACAGCACGCACACATAACCCTTGGAAAGAAGAGGCGAGACAGCTAAGTATTTATCAGTTGTTAAAGACATTAAATATGAATTCCTGGCTCCGACCACCATTGCCTCCGGGCGCATTTTAACTTCCCAGCTCTCTCGATATCGAGAAACCGATCGCGTAGCTGCCTTGAGCTAGCGCCAAGGCAGGGTAGTAATCGGCTTGCAGTAAAGGTTGTCTGAGGGATGTACGTGAAAATGAGACTAGATCTATCTTTCTTCACGGTGGTGGCTTAACCATCAGCAAAGCAAAAAGTGATTTCTGAAGAATTTAAGCCTATAATGAAACACACGAGAAGCAGGCAGTCTCGTAAAGATGAAGTGGTAAGTGGCTCAAAAGTACAAAGTGGAGAGTAAAATGCTGGAGTGTATGTCGCAACCAATTCTACCAAAGAAGGTGCTTCTTGTTGAAGGTAAGGCAAAAGAATGATTCAATGTGGTTTCAAAAATGGAACCCCTTGACCCGATTTCTTTTGAGTAACTTCAAAGTGCATCAAAAGCATAATTTATTGAAAAGGTGGGGGCACGATTTCCTGGTACCCTCAACCCACACCTCACACACTACAAAAGCTCAGCAATGCTTGAGATGGCAGGTCTCGACGGTTCCGTAGACGGGGAAAAATTGCAGATGTAAGGTCGACGGAGGTTAAATCAACTTTGGTTAATAACAATAAACTAATACTTGTTTAGAAGAGAGCCTTCAGGAGAGGAGCGGTGGAAGACAATTGTACCAAAATCAGCGCGGATCTATCCATCATTCTGCATGGATATTAATGACTGGCAATGGAAAAAATACTTCTGAAGTTAAACTGATTAAGCGTATCTATTTAGCTAAACCAAATAAATGCATTTGTCTTCGTTCCCTTCTACCTCAACAGTTTAAGTAGCTTTACCGTTACCATGTCCAACCTCCAGGACAGACGACGGTGAAAGGAAGGGTAAATGCATGCAACTAATCTCTTCATTATTGAAGGAGAAGTGTGCACCATTCTTAAGCCGAATGGGTTTACCAACTGTCGCATCTAAATGGCTCCCCATCCCAACGAAATAGAAAGATTTTCAATTGCTCAAAAAAATATTCAGTATTTCAAATGGTGCCAAAACGCCAGAAAAACTGCACTTTGTTCCTTTTCTTGACAGCTTAACATTTGCACTCCTAGCGTTGTTTCAATTTGACGTGATGCTTTAAACTGAGTTAATAGCAAAATTGACGAAAACAGTAAGAACAAAGAAGCAACATCAAGTTTGTTACAACGGGGTTAAAAAAGCCGAAAATAGAATAGATAGAGGAACAATGTTCCATAAACTACAGTAAAGCGCGAATCAGCTGTCCATAAACTACGTTGTGAAGACAAAGTTTGCTCCTTAGCGTACAGGATTAGGAGGTAACAGTCTTGAAACTAACTTTATAATTGCCAATAATAACTTTTGTCTGAAGTATAAGACTTACAGCCCTAGATTAAGCGATGTAGTATGCAGCATCTGTAAGCACGCTTTAAGATATTTCTGAGATAAAAGCAACCAACTTTTAATAAAACAACTAAAATAAAGGTAAGAACTGAATCTTGTGCTGAGGTTATTCTTGGAATTTGTTTCCTAGCTGAGATTGTTGGAGTCGGTCTAAGTGGAAGCGGGTTATTCCAACTAGTGTTCTTGCTGGCGCTCGAGGATGCAGATGCATGGTGGTTTGTGGACTGCTGTACAGCCGGCACCTCATGTTAACTGTAAAGGATTACACCATTCAACAGATTATCTAGAAATCTTTGAAAGTTAAGTCACAGAGGCCCGTCTTCAGCGTATCAACGGAACCAGCCACTTCCTCAAGATGCCATGAAAAATGCTTGGAGTAACTACTTCCAAAGGTTGAACATGGTGGAAATGTCTGGCATATTCGAATTTATGAAGCGTTGCCTTGCTATTGCAGCAAAATGGGGATGCATATTTACAAGGTCGTTGCGGATGGAGATCCACCGACCTACTTTTAATCTCCATCACTCTTCTTTCCCTGTATTTCCTTCTTCTGTCGGCCAATAACAAGATTTTTTAGTCCCTATCGTCCCAACGCTTAAACCCGGAACCATGGTCTGTTCTCTCATTGGCTTTTACAGGGTGCCATTTTCCTATTTGCCTCCGCTGATCTTTTTCATAAGCTGTGGATGCTGTTCAATCACTTCATCGAAGTTGCATGCTATGGCATCTGCTCGTTTTTCTTATAGACAAGGTGTGGTTATCGAATTGTGGACGATAGCGTTAATTAAGGGTCCATAAAGACTTGATATTGTGCGTGTACATATAATGCATATTCGTTCATATTCCTTCGGCTTATTACAACTTTGTGGAAGGCTTGAGATAGTACACAAATAAACCCCTGCGTCACTATTCGGTGGTCACTGGTGGCAGCTTTGACGTGACTGCGTTCGCCTAAGTGGGTCATTGTTGTGAGTCGATGGTGTAGTGTACCAACCTGAGTCTGTCGGGGGATTTCAACGGTGTGGGTGGCAGGAATCCGTCCATCAGCGGGTAGCTGGTGTCACCGAAGTTGGCTGAGTCGCTATGATCTGTTGTTGCGTTTCAGGGGGAAACTTGGTTACTGTGTCCTCCGACTCTATAGGTCATTGTTCAAGTGGGGCGAAGCGCTTGAGGTCTTTACAAACTCGTAGACTGCTGAGAGTTTCTGGAGGTGGGTGGGATGTTTCATGTGTAGGGGACGATTTCTCGGTAGAGGTCGTGGTAGATTACGCTCCTTCAGCATTTCAGGTAGGCTATTTGTTTCTTCAATCTGGTGGGCCAGTTGAAGCACCAAGATTGTTTGTTTTGCTTAAAATGGGAAAGCTGTGTAATGAAAAGCAGTTGAGAGTTGCTGGTGATCACTACTTCCTGACCAGTTCAGCAATGTTAAACTCCGAAACAGCAGTGCCAAAACTTCCACTCAGGCACAGATCGCATCCCATCCAATCGGCTACCCTAATGAGTCTTAGAAAGGCCTTTTAAACCATATAGATGAAGTTTCAGCCTTATACTGCGATTACCCACAGGTCTTACGTCAAGATTTAACTGTTTAATCACTAATCAGTTCATTACCTTTGTGTATTTTTTGAACAAAATTATCTATCAGTTAAGGTCCTAGCCAATCCACCAGCCAAAGTGTCGTATTGTGTGCAAATGATCCATTCCTACCAAGATCCTCGTACACTAATTTGATCACACCTAAGTCACCCATTTATCAATCTGATTACTTGTTATTAATTCAGGTATCGGTTAAATGGACTAAAGTTCCTCAGCTAAGACAACCAGGAAGTGCTAACTATTGTGCTGCCATAAATTAATAAATAGGCAAATATATTCGGCTAAAAGTAGCTCAAACTTCAGTGTTACAAAACCCAAGTAAAGATCATGACAACGTATCAGCAATTTTTCATTATAAATTAGCATTAGATCTAAACAGAAACTAAGCTTTTTACCAGAAAAATTGGATTTCACAGTTACAAGATTCAGGTTTTAGATTTTTGGTAATAAATCAAATCAATCCATTTTCCAGTGAAATAACATTAACTTATTGATCTATTGGCATATAGTTAATTGTCAATCTGTAAAACTCTCAAAAAATATTTTCTTAAGTGATTAATTTGTTTTAACGCATCGTGCACAGAGATTTACGTCCTTAGACCTTCATTAGACTCGCTGATTATGTATCTTCTACATCCCGATCCGACGCCCCTAACGGAGGAGGAGAAGGGAAGACTACTACCTCCCGTGG
This sequence comes from Taenia crassiceps, assembly GCA_023375655.1. Lineage (NCBI taxonomy): Eukaryota > Metazoa > Platyhelminthes > Cestoda > Cyclophyllidea > Taeniidae > Taenia > Taenia crassiceps. The sequence goes on along the minus strand of JAKROA010000005.1, from coordinate 3,263,527 downwards.
AAGAATATATGCAAAGTGTACTCGGTCAAGTACCAGAAGATATGGAACTACTCGAAATGGTGTCTGAATTAGATAAGGGTTGCTTTTACGGTGTAAAAGTAAACTGCTTTTGCTATTAAGCCGCCTCTTAGGTTAAATTTGGCGAGCAGCTATGGCATCTCTTGTTGCATCATTCGCCAATTATATATGGCATTGACATAATCGCGATCAAGCATCATGAAGCGCCAGAAGATGAACGCCTCTATCCGTTCTAGAAGTGCTTGCTCAGGTATCAGGCTATAGAACTTTGTTAGTCCATGCTATTTCATTATAAATTTATTTTAATGGAGTTTTGCTGATGTTGTTTTTGTTAGCCACGATTAATACCATTTCCTCCTGCGGTGAGGATCTCGATGTGTGATATACTCTCCCGTTTTTGTTTGCGAGGAAGTACCAGCTGCAGACTCCAACACACTAAATAGGCCATCGTGATAAATCTTGCTGATATTGGGCCTTTTAAGTACGTCCTAGGAGATATTAATCTTGGACAGCTCTTTAGCCTCCTAGTTACTTGCATCTGTGATTGCCTCGCAGATAGTTGAGGGATCTCGTGCCCTGTTGGTAAACACGAGCTTTAAATTAGATGGTATTTGACGAAGATTGACGTGTTAGTGATACTAGGCGTGCGAAACCGATGGGCGTTCTCAACATTCTCACCACTCAAGTCATGTGTATGCGACACTGATAATCATACAATAGCTGGCTTTATTAAATGGCTCATTGCAGCATGGTTGAACCTACAAGAAGGTGCAAATTAAAATCTGAGTCTGGGAGAATAAGCTTGCAACCGTTTAACTACTTTCATTATACCTTGCCGAAGTAGATGTAGATTGACAACGCTAAAGTCGCTGAGGTCGATAAAGTATAATGATTGAATTTGTTGTAAGGTCCTGGTAGTTCGTGCGTTGAGGCCATCGTAGGGATTTAAGAAATTGGCCAACAGTGGGTGTGCATTTGATAAAGCTGGTGACTCATGAGTTCTGTATTAGTGAGGTCGTGATGGTTACGCGATTGTCAAGCTTGAAATGACAACACCAAGTAGTTTTTACAGCAAACACGAATATTTGAATGGTCAATCGTTCAAGGCTTGCATTAGAAAATGGTTGTCTTGGAGCGCGCATGAATGGGTGACCCGTAATGCGAGGTAGTATTTTTAAAAATTAATGGCAAATAGTAAACGCAATTAGCAACCATGGAGTAACTTTTTTTTGTGCAACGCGAAACTACTTGCATATCGAATCCATTGAAGCGTCATGAGGGCGACAGACTGATGGGACTAGTTAGAAGTACAACCGATAAAACAGGAGAGATCGTTTGTAGTGATCGCTTCTTTCAATGCTACCTTGTTTAATTTTAAAGGCCTATTAATGGCAGGTATGGACTGAGCGTCACTTTCACTCCCTAACGCACCGTCGAAGCAGTAGCTGCTACTAACCCAATTTCAGTAGTTGTGTCCCTGGATTTCTAGTCGTAGTTCACCACTAAGTGCCTGAAGTTTATGCTAGAAAAAGGCCTTACGAGGCACTCAAGGTAGCGTAACATCAATGTCCTCACCAAATTTGAGCACATCAATGGTGCATTTCACCTCAACGAAGGAACACTAACTTATAAATGAGTTAAATTCTGTTCTTAGTTCAGCGCGCCAACTTTTATCGCTCTGCCAATATTAATAGTAAATCAAAAAAAGTCTCGACGTACCATTTAAAAGATAGTCTTTAAAACCTAATTCATGTGAAGAATAGGAACACTGGCTCACCATGATGAAGCGCATACCTGGTTTCAGGCCGAAGTCTCCCGCCTTGCATCTTGAAAAGATCAAAGAATGCTAAATTTTTTTCTCAAAATAGGCTCATCAAGGCGGAACTAGTGGTAGCCGTAGCAAAAGCTGCTCCAAAGTTGGTCGCTGAATATATGTCAGTTGGGATGGGGCATTCGAATGGCGAGAAGACATGATTGCGCTCTTTCCCTCCGTCGGTATCCGTTGGATTAAGGATGCGCAGGGTTTTGGCTTGCTCTCTGCGATTGCTGACACGGGTGTGCTCCAAGGCGTCGTGGACAGGAAGGCGGACAGTGTCAATTAAATGATGTGCAATTGACCGCTCCAATCCCTTGACTGCACTCCACTGTGATGCCTCGAGATGAAATGCGGACCAGGACAAGGTATTTGCTCACTCAGGCAAATCGTCTTCTTACGTTGAGTAAAAGACAGAGCAGTGAACGCACTTTAGTGGTTGCGTTCTCCGATCGCGGTTACTAACCAGCTAACTGGTATTCTGGTGGACTGAACAATGCAAATTTGAAGGGGCGAGCGGCTCTTCAGTGGCATGGGATGGTGTTGGTGGGCAGAGGCAATGATAAAAGTTATGTGCGGAGAGGTAAGAGGCAGACGGAAATTTGTTTTACATTCACAACTATTTGCCTTGTCTTGGATTGGGAAGAGAGTGGAGCCTTGCCTTTGACCTGATTGCCCTGTACTGCAATGCAGTGGGTACAATGGTTTGTCTAACAATGCACTGAAAGGTTGAATAACCACCTTCATGAGGCGGCTCTCGAAGCTAGGCAAACAGAAGAGCTTGTTTGATTAGTTGCATAATTTCATTCCCCCTAGCAAACGTAATAGATGAGCAAACAAAAATTTACGGAGTCTGACTGCCTGGTAGTGACTCGCAAAATCAATCTCCATTGCAATAAAATATCCGAGGCATCAAACTTGACTAGATAACTTATACTCTCGCCATCACTAGAGCTTAGAGCTAATGTTGCGCTTATTTAGAATTTTTGCCTATTTAGTCCAGTTCATGATACCCATTCAAAAGCGTCACAAATGTGTGACGCACATGTTAGCCACGACTCAATTAATTCCAGTGATTTTGAATATGTACAAATCATAAATGATAATAAATATAAAATATTTGAATACATGAGCACAATTTTCTTTTCCACCATTCTAATTTACATGCATATCTCAATTGCCACTTCCGCAATACACGCAACCATTTACTTTGGGTAACACCAGGGAAGCATGAAAATGGCACGTGCGAGAGGTGTATCAGGAGCGTAAGGAGCAAATGAATAAGGTGGTATAGTTCTCCCTTCCCCCTACTCTCTCCCCCTCTCCCATTCCTCCTCTCCATCCTGGAGGGAAAGAGTTGGCATCTGTGTGGGAAGGGGTATGACGGAGACATGTCTGAGTGACACTTTATAGAACCATCAATCTAAGCAAGTAATCCTTGAGGCAGTTAAATAATGTGAAAAAAAGTTTTGTCTGAGTGGTAATTGACGCTATAGTTAGTCGGACTGATGAAACAAAGGCCGCAGGGTTCTGGTCCAACAAGCTCCATGGTGCCAACAGCGTATGACCTTCCAAAACACAGTGCCAGCGCAAAGGGATGGAGCCTTGTGGGTCGGCTTTTCTAAGGCTTGAGGAGTTTAACCAAAGGCAGACATTTTAAAGTAAGGCTCATAAATTCTCCTAAATGTATGATGAGGACTTTATTTTATAAGTTTGTCGATTCATCGCTAGGAATGTCAACTGTGTTATTTTCCGAGTCCACTTTTGTAGGGTTTTGGCCTTATCCTCCAAACACGCGTAAAGGTTTGTCATTTGGAGAGGAGTAGACACAGCAATTTTACATTTATCGTCTACCTGACGATAGCCTCACTCCCCTCCCTGTTGGCAGTGCTTTAGTCTCCTTCCACGAATGCTGCACAGTCCAGTTGGAGTTGGCTACTGCTCTTTGGTTTTTAACAGACTGCGCCATTGCGACACGCCTTTAGTCACCACATTAATAGTCTGGCGCTCTCCTCGCAAGAGTCAATAAATCAGTCCTTCACCACCACCACCACCACCACCACCACCACCACCACCACCACCACCACCACCACCACCACCACCACCACCACCACCACCACCACCACCACTCTGACAGACATCACTACACCTTCCAAGACGACCCTCGGCGCTGCTGCTTTGGTGGTGCAGGAGATTCTACCACTTGGCCAGGGGGGAGAAGATCCTGGAGAAAGGAAGGCGCCAGCGACTCCAAGCACAAGGCCGTCAATGCTGCCAGCATTCCCGACTGTGCCTTCACCCCTCATGTTCGGACTAAGGGACAGCATTAGAACAATGAAGCGACAATGCAAATGGTCAGTCTAAAAGCAAGCTGATATAAAGGAATGAAAGCAGGGCATTAACTGTTTGGAGGAAAGCTTTATAAAATTCATTGCTACACGAGTTTACTTTCGGGGAAACATTGCCACCCATATTAGTTGACATCCCCTTGCTATTGGAGCCTCGTCCAATCCTGAACTGTGTCAGATGCGTGGACCTCCAAATCGCTTTTCAGTGCAACCTGCAAGAAGGACAAACAGTGGATACAACAAAATTTATGAGGTACGTTGTTAGCACTGCAACCAGCTGGTTCTCTACCTTTACCCGATAGTTAATGAAGCCAACACACCATGAAATCTGTGGCACTTAAATCACTGACATTGCTAGGATGATGGCTGAAGGAGAGTTATCAGGCGAAAGGCTAAGAACGACTCTCCGAAATCAACGTTTAAGCCCTCCCAATGGGTACACTTACAGTCTGATTAGAAGTTCATTTTAAATGTGACAACGTATAAACTTGTTTAACTCTTTATAGCGCACCGTAGTGAATTTACACAAAAAGGTGAACAAAATGATCGGTGATTATTTTATATAACAATGATTTTCCATTTCATCACCCCATGAAGACAATTGAAAGGAGAGCTCTTTCATACTACCACAGAATGCTCCCAATCCTGCCTCCACAAAATGACCACACAGAGCCAATCGAAGTAGCAAACCTTTGCTCGGTGGATATTTCGTTAAGTGAGAAGGCGGAGAGCACATTGGCTGCTGCATAAGGGAATGGATTCCAGTGCTGCCTTTATTTTGGTTCTTTTGTGCATCGCATCTAAGGCTAAAAGAGTCCTCCTCAAATCGCCACTCACCTACGGTTACAAGTGATGTGCCATGAAAAGAGGTAAGCACACTGTAGAAGGTTTATGACACCATGTGACACAAAAGTGTTAACTGCTGAGCGTTTGGAACGTAACTGGAGATTGTTCGTTCTAATCCACAGGCCAATTACGCGAGCTCTCCTTTACCTCCTCGTCCAACGGACTTGGCAATGCCTCTTCTCGCACTTCTCGCACTTCACGCACTTCACGCACTTCACGCACAACGACCTCCAACGATTCTTCAACACAGACACGACTTCCTGGTCGTTCCAGAGATATCGTTGCCGAGCAGATAGCGCCTCCCATCAGTAACTGCATCTCAAGACATTCTGACTAGCGAGCCGTGCAATGGCATTGGGTTCTGATGGCAATTGTCTCAATGGGAATTTCCACTCCATAACAGGCACGGCTTTATGACGCGGCGGAGGAAGTAATGTCGTCTGTCAAGTAATGCCGTCTGCCATCCACTCCCAATGGCACATAAGGTACGTGTCACTGCCACTCTCGTGCGGGTGCAATCGCGAGAAGGAGCTCACATGTCCTTACAACCACCATTTCGCTGCCATCCTTATTTCCCACCTGCAGCTTGCACATCATATCTGATTTCCTGGTGCTGCGCAATGCTGCGTTCCCTCTAGGAAGAATGCCAGGCGCAGTGCTGGTGTGGGAGAAGAGGAGGCCTTAATGATGCACCTTTGGCCTGCGGACAGAAACCTTTTCGATGCACAATTGCACTTGGCATTGAACACACACATGCACTTACAAACACACACACACACACACACACACACACACACACACACGCATGCACACACACACACACGCATGCACACGCACAGCAGTCACAAAGTTGTGGCATGAAGTGCGTTTTGTGCCTTAGCAGTGTGTGGAGCACAGTGAGCAAGTGGCACAAATGATGTGGCTGCAAAGCGTTTGAATGCTGAAGAAGAAGCAACTGAAGCACGAAACGCATAATGCGACACGTGAAAACTCGCCATCTAACGTGTGGCTGGTCGTCAGAAGGAAGACAGCGTCCGGATTCTCAGCTTTCGTTGACGCTTAGGAGGAGGTGTGGTGTCGAGCTACAGAGTGCTTGTCTTGAGGGTGGATGCAGTGGGCGTAATGAAACCCTCGTGGCGCTGCCATCAGGGAGTCGAGGTATGTTGTGCGAGATGGAATAAGTGGACGCTGAGTGGGGAAGAGATGAAAACAAAGGCGGCTAACTCTTGGATTGCCGCTTTCATGGATGCAAGTGACACTCGCAGTACCGTTGTGGGCTTCCGAGTTTCCTCTCAGGCGTAGAGGTGAAGTGCAGCAGAAGCTGACGAGATGGCAGAAGGTCGTGCTGTGGCACGGAGGTGGAACTCACAGAGACTGAAGTGCCTGTGCACCTCGACACTCAGTAGGAGGGACTGTCAATTCACGCATTCACTTAAATACAGCTGCATTCTCACCTCAACGCGGTTAGGAGGGGCACAACCACTTGTGAGTGAAAGTTGAATGTGCAGCACCTGCGAGGGAAACTTGCAGTCAACTGCACTCGGTCGCCTGCAATCATAACAGAGAGGACAGGCAAGAGTGCTGTCTTCCTCTCATTCCTCTAGCATCGTCTCATCCTTTCGTCATGGTTCAGCCGATTCAGTCTTTGTTAGCTCCTTCATCTCCTCCTTCTTCAGTCGTCTCTTCATCCATCCTTCAATGCCTCCCAAGCACCTGCTACGGGGTGCTTGCAGTACTCTCTTCTTGCGTCATTCCTTCAACACTCGCAACCCAATGAGGGCGACATCGACAGCAGTTGGATGCATTGCAGCCAAACGTCTGCAAGGCAGAAGCAGTGGCTGGGCTTGATGGACGGCTCAAAATGGAGGAACATTTCTCGCCTCTTTGGCGGCTATTCGTAGGGATGCCCTCCATCTCTGACAGACGGACAGGTGTGACAGGAGACAGTCAGTCAAAGGTGGCGACTCCTTAACACTTGGCAATGTTTAGTAGACAGTGCCAAATTGAAGGAGGTGATGCGATACGATGCGAATCAAAAGTTGAAAGGCAGTTCTAGTTGCGTGCTACCACCAAAGGACTAGACTAAGAACCGCCGAGGAACGAGTGAATCGACCAAGTGGCCCTGCAGGGTTGCATCACTCCTCAAAGGAGGCGGCGAAACAGACACATTTGCCGTTGTGGACACAACCAACTTCGCCCACAGCAGCGGAGGCGGTGTGGCAGGTGCGTTCAGTAAGCCTACTTGCTTGCTTGCTTGCTTACTTACTCACTCGCCTTCCTTGCATGGAAGTCAACTGGCGGTGGCCAATGCACGTCCAACTCCATGCCCCGAGGTAACACACGCACGCAGCCACTGCACAATGACGTGGTGGGAATGCGTCTCCACGAGAGGCAGTGAAGGCCAGGCTATAACTCTGTTTGGATGTTGCGCCTGACGATTAGTGATGGGACACTTTGTTGTGTCGTAGTGCGTTGCATTGTGTTTCACTTGATTTATTTTTAGCGGCACTTTGTGTCCGATGTTGCCGCACCTTGAAGGAAAGGGAAGACGCACTCGTCTCATCTCCTCCTCTCCCCTTGCCCTCTCATGCCATGCCAAGCCATGCCAAGCCATGCCAAGCCATGCCATGCCATGCCATGCCATGCCAATGTCAGGTACCACGAGGAAGCACTGTGGTTACTCGAAAGCTGACAAGGGTGACGTGATCGTTCGGTGTTCCTTTGTCCGTCTGGAGCGCCTCGTCATGGCTGCAGTTGTGTGCCAATGGCGAAAGACTGGATGCGAAGTCATCACCGTCAGTCGCTCAATAAAGGGCAATAAAATTGGCAAAACGTTGCATGAGACGAGGCCATGGAGGGGTTGAGCTTGCAATTTTGTATAATAACCGCCAGTTATTTGACGTCTGAACGTCTGACGTCTGACTTAAGATGGCATTTGTTGGTGGTTAGCGCAAACTGCAGGAGAAGTTGGAATTGCAGCGCCTGCTGAAAGCGGTCGCAGTGACATTCAATAGGCGGACTGGGACTCACTCGAGGGAGCGCTTGAAGCAGACTGACGAGAGTAGATGTTGTGTGTTGAGGTGGAGGGTTTTGTAAGGGAGAACTGAGCTGCCTGTCACATTTAGCCGAGCCGTGGAGGCAAACGATACTGTTCTCACTTTTATTTCAGATTTAATTTTATGCCAGTAGAGGAGGTAGAGCAGTGGGCGAATTTGTTGCAACTGCCACCTCAAATTGGAGAAACGCAAAGTTTTGGAAGAAAGCAATTCAACTAACTCCTTTGACAGCAAAGTTGGCGCAGTCATCATCTTCGATGGTAAGGACGTAACGAGATCAAGCTTTGTCGATGAGACAGTATGAAATGCTCTATTCATCGCAGCAGTTAAATTACACTGAATTCTGGTTGTTGATATTTCTAGCTCGCCACTTTTCTGCTATGCCTCCTTAAAGTCCACCGTTGTTTAGAGGCAAACTCAGCTGCCGCTCATAGCTGTTCTTGCTGATTCCACAATGGCCTCTTCTTTCCTTGTTTGATCGCACAGGTTAAACAGTTATTATTCTGCTAATTAAAGAAGGGAATAGAAAAAATTTGGTAAAGCAGCTCTTTTATGTTAGCGTGGTGCAAAAGTTGCAGAAATGAATGATTTCATGGGGGGGGAAAGGGAAGTGAACAGTGAAAGACGCACACAAGGCATTAAGTAGTATATTTAGACTCTCCGATAGCCTAGCATTATTTAATAGCTAAAAATTGACGTCTGAGGTTTTTCGTTCTGTTTTGATATCCATAAAACCAGCGAGAAACACCTCTAGACAGGCATTTTGACGCATCTGATGTACCTCATTCGTTTTCAATGACAAACTAGGTAATGAATAAAGAGTGAATAATGGAGGAGCACAAGGTGGGAGATGCAGTATCACTCCAAGCTTGGCAAAGGAGAATACCGAGGAGAATAGTGACATCACTCTCTGCAACCCTAAAATGTGCTTCTTTCGTGACTCCGTGGACGTCTCGAAGTGAGTGCCTTTGATCAGTTGCCCTGGTGGGGTTCAAAGGCGCCAATGCCTTCCATGAATTCAAGATGAGCCATGTGCCCCAGTGCTAGGGAAGGGCAAGAATGGAATCAGCCTGTTTTTCGAGTAGTCAACCCACAAATGTGTGCGCACATTTCCAACCTTCAATTTTTTCTTTTTCTTTAGAGAAAAAGAACGTCCATTTCGGAGTCCCTGACTCCAGACTACCAGGCTCAGACTCTGTACGTGTTGCTGTCAAGATTTCCAAATACCTCGACATTTAAAGGAATCACTTTAACTTTCCTGTTGTAAGCAAAACATAAATTTATTGTAAAAGTGATGCTTTTTCTGTTTTAACAAGGCCTACAGCACTTTGGCGCTTCGCAAACGGAGACTTCAGCTTGCCTTAGTGTCCATTGCGCAGTGGCGGTGTGCGGAGACAGCACCTCTTTCAAAGAATCTGACAAAAACACGCAATCTTGGACGAGTTCACTCACCAGGGCACCACCATTGACGCTGTCCGAGCAGTAAACGCCGGTGTCACAGTAGAGAAGCGTTTAACATTTCAATGCTTGGTGGTGGTCCATTTTCTCCACCGAACTCCGACTACTAAATGTAATGATAGAAAAATTTCACTATGAAGTGATTTTTGGTAATTAGAAAAAGAAAAACGACTAACACCAAAGTTGGTGCTTTCAAATCACCTTGTTAACATTACCTACGGAAGCACTGAAACCTGTCACACTCAATCGAAAAGGAGGTGCAAATATCAAAATGACTTTGTGAGGTGAGTTGTGCAATAATTTACCTGTTTTATTTTAAAAACGCTATTTATCTCCTAAAAAAGTGCAAATTACACCGCTTTACCACGTGGCCGAACTTTTCGGCAGCGGTTCCGATGTTGCTGTCGTCATCGTGGCCCTCGAGGCCGGCGCTATGTTCGCCCCGGAGTTAATCTTGTGAAACCGACGATGCAATTGATCGCGTCACCTTAAATATTGCGAAACTCTGGTCCTTCAGTACCTAAATCCAACTCAACCACGACCTGACCTATGCACCATTTGTCTGCCAATTTTCTCCAGTCTCCACTCATTCAGCAGTGCTTCGGGGAGTGCACTCACCATCGACAGGCTCCTGGTACCTTCCTGAGGCATTTTCGTCCCCTTTCAAGCAAATCTCCTGTAATCGCACAACGACATACCACTTCGTTCCGCCCCACTCCTATTCAAATCACCAGAAAATTAAAGGTTTGTGGATGTTTCTGGAGACTGCCGGAAGAGGCGGACGCCAGACTCTTTTGTCCTCAAAGCAGTAACTCTCAGTGTTCCGGCTGCATACTTTGTCCTCCATTTGTTCCTGTCTAGGGAACAATCCGGCTGTGCAATCAACGCGCTTACGGGTGTTGGCTGTATAAACACCCAATCACCAGCCACTTTGACTGACTTTGTGGTATCCAAATTAAAAGAGTCAGGGGAATCCTCTCACTCGCTCCCCAATTTGAGCAAATAAGTGGCTTTGGGGGGCATTGTCGTCCCCTAGGCAGCACTTACCCTCTGCCATGTTTTTTATATAAATGCAAAAGTTTGCATGATTCATCAGTCCGGAAATTGCGTCGTGGAATTCTATTTGCTTCATTATTTTGGCAAGCTTATGCGACTGAAAAGGTGGTGGCAAATGCAACGCCTTAATTTACCTAGCGGCTGTGCTGTTGCTGGAAAGAGTTTCTCGCGAACTTTTCTTCGTGTCAAGTCGCATACAAAACCTCCTACATGTGATTCCAGCTACAAAGAAGTGTTAATTTCGGTTGAGGTAGGGGATTATGCTTCCAAATGCCCTGAAATTATGCGATTTCATAAGCCTCAAATGCCTTTCAAGTGCAAACGAGGATAACATTTGAAGAAGATGTAAGTGTTATGCGTGGTGCATCGAGATGCTCTATACTGGTCAACACTCGAGATTGACGAATCAAGGTGAATGAAACATCCCACTTATCCTTGAGCGAAAGAACACTCTACGAAGAAGGGCAGCGCCATCACGCCGTCTCAGAATTAGCATCAGATACCCAGACGTGCATGTGTGTAATGGAGGAGACGAGCGTGAAATACGGTAGAGGTGAAAAAGAAGGCCATCAGAACTGAATTTTTAGCACCTAGTTATAGAATGTCATACGAAGGTAGAAACCGTAATCCACAGGCAGTGTTCTGGGGCTTTTCCTAAGTCGTAGCAAGGCCAAGTGGTAAAGAAAGACTAATACTGCCTAATAGGGTGGATGGGCAGAGGCTGCACCTTTGGCCATAGGACCATGCCGGAGGGTGAAGTGGAACTTGTACGGACATAGACTGTACTTCCGCCTTCCAACGTGAAGCAGAGCAAGGGATATTGCGTACTCGGCAAATGAACAATCTAGCATTAGGCGATGGGAGGCCCGTAGCCTAACAGAGGCTGATGCAGATTGCAAAGACAACAAAGTACACGAAAAAGCGTAAAGAAGGCCAGAAAGCCAACATGTCGGTAGCTGTCGATGCCAAACTGCTCCTTTTTGACTTGCCCCACAAGTAAAACCTCTCAGCGCACCACTTTTGAATCACATCGAGGAGCACCGAAACAGAGCCTCTGCCTTGTGGGAAGGAGAAGCGGCCACAGGATAAACTGCTCCACTGTTTGACTACTACTACTCCTACTTCTTCTACTACTTACCAGTCGAGTCAACAAGGGGCGTGCGCCCAACCGGAAAGCACCAGCTAATGCACCATCCCAGGATGACGCTTCAAGTGGTGCTTCAAGCGGCGCTTCAGGATTGCCAACTTACTTGAAGTCAGCAGGACCGAAGCCAAGCAGAGCTCGTTTGCTGCCATCGCGTTGCCCTTACCTGCAAGGTGTCAAGCACATCCACACAACTCCTCATTCCACATGAAAATGCATTCCTCCCAACAGATCGGAGGACAGACAAATTCCTTCCTCCCCATTTCGCCTAGCCAAGGTTGGGCACTTCAGACGAACGCCTCACACAAACCACACCAACTTTGCCAGAGTTGCAGGCAAGTTGGTAGTCAATTTCCAGCTCATCCATCCTCACCTTTTATTTTCCCTTTTCCCACTTTTTTCTCTCATCTGCATAATTAATTGGCAACGAGATATTCGTTGTCGAGACTGACAGCTGCCAATTCGAACAAGGACCACTTTTACTTCTTTTAAGGGAAATTCACGATGAATGCTGAATGGTCTTAATGGGATTTTTTGTCAAAAAGGAGACATCTTCGACTGCAATAAAGGTAGGACTAGATGAGCCATAAGGATGCGAGTGCATTGTGCTTGGGTAGAGATCCGCCTTTTAGCCAAAGAGTGGGAGCACCCCACTGGCAAGTGCTGGAAAAAGAGTTAGTCGAGAGAACTCTGAACCATTCTGTGGGGCATTGCAGATCAAAACTTGACTGCCCTTCATGTGTGCAAATGGTTTGGTGTCTGGAATTTCAAATTTCTACTTAGCGAAAATTGTATATACAACAGGAACAAACCAACCAACTAACCAAACGCGGAGGTTGCGAGCTCTCGCCAACACATCTTGCAGCACGTACTTCCCCCGTCACTGCTTTACTCCAAAAGCCTTGCGTGAGGCGATCCACAAAGAGGTACTGCGCATATATTTATTTTGGGCAATTATTTCTCTCGGAAATAGAGTGAGCGAGAAAGGGAAAGAGGAAGGGATCACGTTGATGCGCTGTGACGGTAGATTTTGCGTCACCAAAGCCTCTAATCTCTCCTGCATCTGCCTTCACCTCACTCACAAGTCACAAGTTTCCTCACTTCCTTCCTCTTTTCCAGCATTCACACTTCTCAATTCAACTACTTTACTTGTAATTAAAGAGTCGTAAAGATACCCTCAAAGGAACTTTTCTTCATAACTGGCAGCGTCCTTCCAACGAGGTTTTTAGGTGGTCGTTAACAAACAGAAATAGAGAGATCGGTGCTTGTACGCAAAGTTTTCCAACTCAGTAATGACAATAACTTTAAATCCTCCGAATAAATGAATTACCTTCCATCGCTTTCCCTTTCGTGGTTCACTCTAACACTCTTCAGGGATTTTATAGTTACTGCAGATTTCTTACTGCATTAAACCTGAAATGGGTGGGCGACTCTCACTCGATTTAACAGAGTAAAAGCCTCTTTGCAACTATTAGAGCTCATTCATGTCTTTTGAATGGATGCACAAATGTTATTGCTTTTTAACAGTAAGCAAGCCACGAACGAAATATTGTTGTAGACTCAAAAGGAAAACAATGGCTGGCGGCTGTCCATCCCTTTTAACAATAGCGAACATATAGGCGAATGGAGGGGAGAACACAATGGCATCATTATTAAAACAACAAACTTTCCTGCTTTGTCCAATTGTCGTGGGGAAGGGAAAGGTTGGGAATGGGGGCGAGGGCGGGGGATTTTAGACCTCGTGGATGTCAAGTCACTGAGAGTGCCTTCTGCTGCAGAAGGACTTCGGCTCGAATTTGCCGTCTGGAATAGCAGATACTCAAACACAGGAGGGGAAGAAGGAAGTACGCAACACTGCAGTTGATTAGGTTTTTTAGTCTACAACTTTTCACATTATCGTAGTTCCTCCTCTTCGGGCGATGATGGCAATAGGGACGAGGACCACACCTCGTATTTATTCGTGTCAATGCTGTGATTGCAACACAAGGGCTTGCAATCCACCCGGAGAAGCGTTAATGTCCTTTCTCTTCTTCTTCTTTATGATAATATGGTACTGACTTATCTCTTGGCCATTCGTTGGCCTCAGGCTAAGGTACGGTCCAGACAGCTACGCCATTCCACCTACTCTAGGCATCATAAAGTGAAGCAGGAATGGATTTATGCCTATTCACAAAATTAACAGAAAGAAAACTATAAGGGACGTATTGCACACCCAGCGATGAGACCTAGGGAATTCGGCAGGAAGGACAGAAACTCCCAAAGAACTTCTCATGCTGCTCTCCAATGTGCCCAATCAACGATTCTGGCTTGAAGATGGATGGTTTCGGTAAAATTTAACTTCTACCAACATCGCTATCACTACGAGGGTGAGAACTGTAGGATATAGAGTTGCAAAGAGCGGGGGAACGGAAACCGAAACAATGAGTGTGATCTGACGAATGCCTAAAAGCGGTAAGGACATGACCAAAGGGCAAAAAGGGGCAAATGACGCGGTAAGAGACAAAGGGAGCGTGAAAAATGCCGAGCAGATGGGTGGAAGGCATGTCAAAGATGCACCAGTTATTTCGGAGTGAATGAATAAAATAATTAGTAAGTAGCTGCATAAAAGGAAGAAATGGTGCCTAAAATTAATGCTTAAATAGATGGTTAGATGACTGTTGGGGATGTGAATCAAAAGCGCGAAGGCACGGATGCACGAATCTCATGGTAGTCCACCAATTGCGACACTATAGTGGAAGGCCAGCGCCTTCTCATCGAGTCGTCACATCAACAACCGCTTTGCTGCAACTGTCGGCAACGCATTTGTGTGTAACATTGACCGAAAATGTGTAAGAAACAGGATAAAACCATGGTCACGATGCCGACGCAATAAACGCTTTAACAAAATATTGCGACACTTTGACCTTCAAGGGATTGGTTTTGAGAGCTTATCTTGATCGTGTTTTTCTACGACACATCATTGCTAAAGTAAAATGAAGTGAAGGTGGCAGGGGCACGTCAAACATTGAGTCATGCGGTGATGTACGCATTACTATTGGACGATGACGAGGAATCGATGCATCCCCGTGGCAGCGATGGAGGGCGAGGCGGCAGGCGTGAATGCTCTTACAAGGACGAATCCAGGATCTGTCCGGTAATCGTGCTGATCCACGTGCAAACTGCATTTAATTGCTTTCCTGTCCTCTCCCCACTGTCATTTGACTGTTCGATTAGCCAGGTAACCGTTTCTACGTGAAACGATATTGTGCTGCAAGTCAATACAAGTGGCTTTCTTTGGTGGTAAGCAGCAGCCACGTTATAACGCTTCACCGATTAGGTGGTCGAGAGTCGTCGGGTTTGTAAAGCAGTCGTTTGGGTGGATTTTAAATGTCCCTTTCACCCTTTGTCCGTTCCTGGGTGAGTTTGTGGCTGTAATTGAGGCATAGGGAAGGATGTCCACCTCTGTAATGCTTACAACAAAGTGAAATGATCCTGTAGAAAATCTGCAGGAGATGAGGCCATAAAACAATTAGGTTTGCACTATTCAAACTAGAAATGTTTGTTTTGATCAACAATAAAAGAGGTTGAGGTGCCATCTGTTGATGGTGAACGCATGCAGCACAGAAGGGCGAAGGTCGGCACTTCTAATGATCGCTTAAAACAGACCCAGAAATTTAGTTGCTGTAAATCAGTAAGACGAGTTTTTATTTGCAAAGATTAATGAAGCAACTCTTGACATTTAAGCCACGCGGAGGTTGCAAAAAAGACGCTTCTTCGAAGTTAAGAGTTTGCCTTTCCCCATTTCCGCCGAAGTGGCCCCACAGAAAGGGCCGCAAGACCGATCGCACAATTACATTACGGTGGCAGGAGGACAGTGTGCCACTCTTGTGAGGGTTGGACCGTGTTTTTATATGTGACGGCCTCCCGTTTAACTTTTCTGCACTTTTTTCCTCCTAATGTGTTCACATTCGCTGTATTTCATCGCCCAAAGGGTGTGTGTGTCGGCACATGACAAGACGTTTAAAATGACACTGCCATCTCCAGTTGGTTTAATGCCAAAGCGACAAGCTAAAGTTAAAAGTGCTTTATTTTAGGAGATGCAATCTAATTTCCTACGAAGGCCGTGAGTAGATTGATGCGGAAGTGTTTACGCGATGCTGTGGTGAGACGATTTGCTTTGTTTTCATGACAATGTTCTTAACCTCTTCTAGTTAGTGTTGCACGCCAATTTGTTGGCATTGGTAACAACAAAACGGTTTATGCAATGCTAAAATTGGGAGGCACTGGAATTATCTTATAATGCAGCTCCTTGGAGATGGCGCCGCCCCACCTCTTTACCTGGACTGAGCCAAATTAACTCTCAGCCACTTTTTCATATCGGTTTCGACTGCCTTCCCTTGCAGCAATTTCAGACGTCAGTCAGCACTTCCCATGCATCCGTTCTGAATTCACCCATTTAATTTGGGCCTGTCCACCCAATCGCAATTCTTAGGTCAGTCCTTATTTGACTATTCGATTCTTTCCTCTCCCCACCCACCATCCACTCGTCTAATAACACCCTCTATACATCCGACAACAGGTGTTTCTCAAAGGCATTTTGTTTGTTTAGCATCCAACACCTCGCCCTATTCATCCGTCAGGCCTTCAATACTGACTGTTGCAGCTATTGCAATACCTGCCAGACAGAAACAGCGATTCGACATTACGAAT
This sequence comes from Taenia crassiceps, assembly GCA_023375655.1. NCBI lineage: Eukaryota > Metazoa > Platyhelminthes > Cestoda > Cyclophyllidea > Taeniidae > Taenia > Taenia crassiceps. Next base: position 3,247,099 of record JAKROA010000005.1, on the reverse strand, counting down.
GAGGTAAACAAAGAGGAATTATCTTGGGTGTCCTGCTAGCAATATTAAGGACAATAACATCCAAAGACACAATTGTAAGAGCATTGCTTAGGGATGCAAGCCATTCAATTCGCGGAAATTATGCAATTTCTTGGCATTAACCTGAAAAAAGGGCCACGAATTTGTTCCAGTATGTAATGCCAAAGATAAATGATGCAGCGCCACAGTCGAGGTGGTGTCTCAAATTGTGCCAAACAAAAAGAATGTAAAAAGGAAGTACGAGGATGATGCCAAATCTCCCAACATTTGCCCAGCAGTGAGGTAAAATTTCGTCAAATTTACTTTGCTAATGAAAACCAAACTAGAAGACAAACACCAAGTAAAAATATGGAAAGACGCTCATCCAACTGCACTTTTTACCAGCATCATTCCATAGCTCAATGATCTGTGGTTTAAGCTTCAGCTCTCGCATTGTTAAGGCGAGGACAGGTCAAAGGCATTGTTCCACGAGGCAGTCCCTCTGTGCCTTCAAGACACCGACGCACCACAGACGCGTACTCCACATTCCGCGCATATTTTAGGCACACAATTCCCACCATGCAAGGAGGTAGGTGAAGCTACTTCACGGCGGAGACGGAAAGGAGAAAGGCTACAAAAGAACAACAGGACGACAGACATACTGGCGAACTTTCCCAGCAATCCATGGAGCAAGGCCACCCCTGCCCTCCTCTTCAGTGACTGGGGCATTCCCCTCCACTCAGTAATCACAACAGAAGCTGCATGCAGTTGGCGCACTTTGATGGCATCCAGCATAAATCCAAGCCGTCCTACTCGCATTTGGCATTTGCACCACCAATTTCACCCAACACTAATCCATGGCACAACTCACACCAACTCAGCACGCACATGCCAACCTCGTCTGCCAAATTCACTGTCACCTCCACTTCCACTGCCACACCGACCATTTACCTTCATGAAGTGAGAGTGAGAGGGCGCCAATCCACCCACCTTCTCATGTGGCTGCTGCCACGAAAAATGTGATGAATCACTCGCCCAGTGTCAATGCCCAGGGAGCACAGGGAGCACAGAGAGCAAGACTGATTGCACGTCAACGCTGTCGTCGCACTCACCCCTTCATCGTTACGTGGACGTCCAAACACCGATGCTTGCCAAGTGACTGCAGCAGTCATGTCTGGCTGCCTTAGTCTGGCACCAGTAGTCGTCAAGCGATTGCTTCCTCAGTCCAACCGCTTCCATGTCTCTTCCCACACCGTCCCTGCTCCCGTGGGTGCAGTGACGCGCTCACACCCTGCTCGTGGAGACTACACATGGACGAGAATGCCTTGCTACTGGACGCCATGCCACCGTCAATGCTGCTGTCAAGCCAATTGCCTGGACATGTGGGTGGAGATAATAAGCCACATCTGGACGCAGTGCATTTGTGCCAAATTCTTGTGACCAGTAGAGACAGAAGGCGAGTTTTGTCTACGTCTCCAACCACGTGCTCTTCAATATGAGCGAAAGCAAGTTCTGGCAAGTGGAGATTAAAGTCTTTCGCGTCTCCGTCCTCGTGGGCACAACTGTCTCGCAGAATCACGACTGATGTGCCCACTTTATTCACGACTGTTGTTCATCGGCTGCCAAATCAATGTCATTCGAGCCAATGGGGCACGCCAACACCCTCCTCGAAGCCAAATCTGCCCTATCAAGGAATACAGGGCACTCTTTCTAGGCGGTTGAGGAAACTTCAAAGTGATTTCTAGAAGCGGTATGGTTGAGGTTTCTAGCAACTTGTGAACCCACATAGACAGAGGAGGCGAAGGAGGTGAAAGTCGTAGAGACGACGACTTCAGTGATGTGCTAAAACTGCTCAGCATAACTACTGCCATTTGCCAACCAACTTTGGTGAGGAGCCTCAAGTGGCGCATTTCGGCTTGTTTAGGAGTGTGTATAGAGGGAGTGACCAGAAGGAGTGACTGAAGTGGTGGACTGAAGCGCCTGAGACTTGTCAACTGAAAGGCATTCGACTGCATTGCAAATAACTTGGTCGACGAAACCGCGCTTCCTTAATGCACTGTTCACTGCACACTAGTGCCACATTAAGCAACGCAGTTGCAGAACTAAACAGAGAGCAGCGAAAATGGAGTGGAGCATCAGCTGGCTTGTGTATGAGGACAGAGGGAGTGTAGGCGATTACAAGGTCTCATCTTCATCACTTTCCTCTTCTGCATCCCAACTCTTCAAATAAATGAAAATTGTAGCGATTCCTGGTTTCGCTCGGAGTCCGTGTGAACAAACGAGACTGCGGAAGACTAGGACATGCAGATGCCACAAAGTGCAGTGAAAGAAGCTCGAACGCTACTTATTGCCGAAATGAGTAGTAGCCCTCGGTGAACAGTCACTACAGGTGAGACATGCCTGCAGTACTACTGCTGTGCAGTCAAGTCTGACGCAGGTTCATGAGCTCACAAGGTGGTGAAGAGCCATTTCGAGGAGCGATTGCGTATGCGACTATTCTCACTGTTTCCTCGACCACCAATATCTAGCGTCTGACGTCATGTCACCAACACTCTCTTTCTTTTGGAGCCGCCTCATTGTACTGCAAATGTGCAATGTCGCAAGAATCATTCATCTCAATGCATCATGGTGGTCGCGCACGGTGGTGTCACACTCACCGAGGCAGCTGACATGTGTTCCTGGATCAGTTGGGCAAATGAGACCATTTGGCAGTCTGTCTGCGGTCCATTAACACATCGCCCAGCCACTTCACGTGCTCGACGACCGCGAGCGTCGCTGCCACAACTGTGTCGGTGGGATCAGTCCCAAGATTCTTGAGTGGAAGGAGACTGTCCTCCCTCAACCACCTTCCATTCACTGCCCCATCACTCACTCACTCACTCACTCACTCATTCTCATACTTGACACCGTTGTAGATGACACTCCACCGAACAAGACTCGTGCATGCACATTACAATGCTTAATGACAGCTGCACCTCCACCTTGAAGTCACCTCAAGCAGTGACTGACAGCATTGAGGAGCAGGTGCCCTACTTGTCTCCCAAGTGCGATCAGGGCGCCTTTTCATCCTCACTATAGCATCGCATGTAAAGATTGTCGTGGCAAGTAAGTAACCAGGGCTTTCGCCCCACAGATTCCTCCACCTCTTGGGTGTCGCCTGTGGCTCCACCTGGTCAGTTTCTCACTTTGGCTGCTCCGACGTCTTTGTTGGAGTGGGCTAGAGAGAGGAGGGAGACATGGTTTGAGGTAGGTCACTTACTACATGAATGGTAATGTGTGCTGAAGATGCCGTGGGGTGTTCCCACACTCATGTCCTTGGTGCAGCGGATGCCCACTTAGCTGGCTGCCACTGTCCAGGTCTGCTTACTATTTCACACAGGAAGCAGTCGTGTCACTCCATCGCAAAGGCTGTGTTGATGTCGAAATCGTGATTTCAAATGAAGATAGAGCCATGGATGGCCCTGTTTGGGTCACAGACGCCTTTGCCAGATGAAGTGAATTTGCCCTTTGACCAGTACCTACAAATTGCAGCAAAGCCGCCGTGTCTTGAAAGAGCGCTTGGCCAAAGTGCGAAGCAAGTTTGGTAAAATCACCTACACCTGCAGGTGCCTCGCACGTTCAGGGGAGTGAAGTCTTTCAAACGCATAAAATCGCCTTATTTTATGTATATGGAAGGAGGACGTCCATGTCATTAGCAAATGCACTCGGATGCCACCATACAGGAGGGCTTTTGTCATTAATGTGTTGTGAATGTACTGCGTGGTGGAGGTCACTTCTTGCAGCCATGTGTGGAAGCAACCAAATGCCATTGAATAGTGCCAAATCAATGAGTTGATCTACAGCCAAAAGCAATGGTGCTTTTTTTATTAAAAATATTAAAGCCGAGTTCTACTGTTAGATCAAATTAAGCAGTCAAACAAGGTTGTTACTTGGACACTGACAGAATCGCATTGTCTGGTGAATAAATTGCCTCCTTAGCCTTCCTCCAGCAGGTAGCAAAGTGGCCCAACACAATTACAGTGACAAACACAATGGCACGGTCACATGCTGTTGACACGAGGCGAGTGAATCACTGAAGTGGAGTTTGGACTCTCAAAGTCTGCACTTTATTGTGGCTCGGAGTCCTTCTACGGCCGACCCGTCCTTCCTACTCTCTTTTGACGTCACTGTATCATAAACGTATGCGTGTGTGTTTGTGTCTTGGTACACTGCAGGACACAGTTCATTCCTCAGTCTCACTGTCACACTCAGTTTATTGTGGTGAGAAAGCGACAAGTGGAGAGGAGGTCCTATTACTTCACAGGATTAAAACTGATATCTCTCAGTTGCCGCTGAGTTGAGGAGCAAAAATACAAAGGGATACCACATCGCAGACTTGGATTGCCTGTGGAGGAATACTCTGACAATGCCTGCGCAGAAGCAACAGATTTCATGTTTTTCTCCTCCCATTTAGACGTTTGCCGCATCACCTCCTTGAAAGGCAGGGAGGTTCAACAGTGTATCTTCTTCACAGCACATTGGCATGGAATTAAAAATCTTCTGCAAAGTTTACACGGAAGAGAATACTTATCCCAACACCTGTGCCCCTTTTGGACCACCATTGGCGGAAGGCAAAGTAGCTGCCAGTAACTGATTTTCGGCTCTGCTTCAACAAAAACACCCTCCTTCTGCACCTCAATCTGACTTCAAAATGCCTTTGTGTTCATTTATTAATAAAGTTCAATAGATGGAGAAATGCGTGGTGTATTTAAGACGCCTCAATCTTCCAAAAAACACTATTCGAGAGCAACGGAAAGGAAAAGGTGATGACGGGAAAGTTATCCAGTGCATCAGACACACAGCATATCCGCACTTTGTTACAGATGCTGTTGGAGCGCGACTGACTCCGCCTTCGAGGAGGCGCATGAGCGTACAGTGGTTGACAACTGGCATGTGCATGAAGCCAGTGCTTCGCTCTCTTCACCAGCACCTTAGTCACTCCCGCCTCGACTCCCACCTCGACTCCCACCTCGACTCCCGTCATGAAATGCAGAGACACACCCTTTGAGGCAGCCAGAGATCTTTGATGTTTGAGAACGGATTGTGACCAAAAGGTGGCCTGAGGAGACCACTTGGGAAAGGTGGAGGTGGAGCAGTGGGGTGGAAATCTCTGGTAATGAAAGGGAGAATCAGCAACTTCTGTAATGTCGGAGGCTGGTGAGATAATCAAACCTGATGGGACCATTAAAGAGGTACAGCCAAGTGGCGTAATTGCCATATCACAAAGCATCGCTGTAAAATGAGCATAAAACAGCACACAGAAATGGCTCGTCATCGTTTTGATAACTGCAGAAGTTTCATGGCGCCATGATAGGAAAGCATTAAAAATAGATCTTTAATATGCAACCAAGAAGCGCTTGTTTTGAGGCCAAGGGTTAACCACCCAAGCCTGAATTCGTATCCAGTTCGGAGACGTTAGTATGGAAGAGAATGTGTTTCTTAGCAATAACTTTATTTTAACTCCCCTAAACTAGGAGGAATTGTAATATCATTGAATTTTCAAAAAAACACATCTTAATGGAACGTCCTTCATGATGACGAGCACTGAATCATGACGAAGTAGAAGAAGTAAAGTTTACTAACTTCCACTTCCAATGGAATACAAGGCATATGTAACCTCAGTCCTCACTAGAATTTAATCACAAGAACGAAACCAAAGGCCCTTTTAACCATCGTTTTTCCCTCCCATTTTTCTCGCATGCATGTCTGATTTTATGCATGACTGTCTGGTGCTATGGTAAGATGATTCACTCTTGCAAGAATGCCGAAGGTGATGGCGAGTAAAAGGAGACACACGCCCATTAGCCACGGACTTGTGCAGCAAAGTAGGTTTTGCTTACAAAAAAGCGTTAGGCGAGGAAACTGAGTGCCTTAAAGGCTTAAAGTGGTGATTTTTTCACTTAGCGTCGGAGAGCAGAAACCATTTCTCATGCAAAGTTGGCAAAGTATCAACAACTAAAGCCAAACTGTCCTTTAACCTGGGGCAGTAGGGAAAGGCAAATGAACCGTCCAGAGGTAGTCGATGGGAGGCCCGTAGCCTAACAGAGGCTGATGCAGATTGCAAAGACAACAAAGTACACGAAAAAGCGTAAAGAAGGCCAGAAAGCCAACATGTCGGTAGCTGTCGATGCCAAACTGCTCCTTTTTGACTTGCCCCACAAGTAAAACCTCTCAGCGCACCACTTTTGAATCACATCGAGGAGCACCGAAACAGAGCCTCTGCCTTGTGGGAAGGAGAAGCGGCCACAGGATAAACTGCTCCACTGTTTGACTACTACTACTCCTACTTCTTCTACTACTTACCAGTCGAGTCAACAAGGGGCGTGCGCCCAACCGGAAAGCACCAGCTAATGCACCATCCCAGGATGACGCTTCAAGTGGTGCTTCAAGCGGCGCTTCAGGATTGCCAACTTACTTGAAGTCAGCAGGACCGAAGCCAAGCAGAGCTCGTTTGCTGCCATCGCGTTGCCCTTACCTGCAAGGTGTCAAGCACATCCACACAACTCCTCATTCCACATGAAAATGCATTCCTCCCAACAGATCGGAGGACAGACAAATTCCTTCCTCCCCATTTCGCCTAGCCAAGGTTGGGCACTTCAGACGAACGCCTCACACAAACCACACCAACTTTGCCAGAGTTGCAGGCAAGTTGGTAGTCAATTTCCAGCTCATCCATCCTCACCTTTTATTTTCCCTTTTCCCACTTTTTTCTCTCTCATCTGCATAATCAATTGGCAACGAGATATTCGTTGTTGAGACTGACAGCTGCCAATTCGAACAACGACCATTTTTACTCCTCCATTATCGTCTTCCTGCAGGAAGTGTACGTTTATTGCTTGGTAAGCCTTAAATAATTATGTGGGTAATAATAAATACACACATTGCGAAAAAGTTACGGTGGGGGCTCAGCGACCTTAATGCAATTTTTCGGCAAAGAGAAGACATTTCAGATGGCATTGAAAGTAAGAATGGGAGAGCAGCATGGCCGTTGGTGGGTGAAAATCAGGTGGAGAACTTTCTCTTAACCAAAGCTCATACGACTCTTTCCATGGACACCTAAAGGAAGAAGAGTTGATTGACCGAACATTGGATTTTTCTGTGGGGCATAGTAGGTCAACATTTGAACAACTTTCAAGTGTGCGAACGTCTGGAATTAGAACGAAAATTACTTGAAGCAAATAGATTACTGAGTTGTGGAATGTAGAGTAGCAAAAAGAAGGAAGCCTTTGTTCGACATGATGAGACACAAGGAGATACTACTGCCTTCAGCAATAAGTAGAGATTGTGAGCTTCCTTCAACCAACCTTGTTGCAAGGCCTTCACCTTCACTGGCTCGCTATCACACCTTTGCATTGGGCTGTTAACAGCAAGTGCAGTCGAGAGTGTGGAGTCGTCAGGTGGGCCAAAATTAAACGTCTTTCTCCCTTTGTTCATGCTTCTGTCTGTTGTTCGTGACTGTAGTTGTGTCTCAAGCATGGAGGACTGCCTCTCTAATACCCACAACAAATTGGAATGCTACGGTATGACTTGCACTATCTTAACTAATAAGTGGTTTCCTTCGTCAAAAATGAAAGTAGCTGAGTCGTTATTTGGTGGTGAAAAAAGAAGACCAACTTCTTAAAAGGGCTGGATTTAAAGCACACCACTTAAAGTTGCTTGAAGTCGAATTCAATAGACTGACTGCAGCTTACTCTTGTGATCACTTAAAACAGACCCCAGAAAAGTAGCTGTTGTGCCAGTAAAACGAGTCAGTTATTTGTAGGGAAAAAACGGAGTCACGGCATCCACAACATTACCCAAAGGGTGTGTGCATGTTTCCACGAGGTATGACGTTTGACATAAAGCTGCCACCTCATGTTGGAGTCAATGCCAGAGAGGCAAGCTAAACTGACAACGGCTTTACTTTGAAAACTCAAATTTAGTCTTCTAAGAGAATGAATTGCCGAGGCATTTTCCCAAACTGAACGCGAAGTTAAGGCAATGAACAAATTGACCTGAAAGTGTTGAGGCAATGAAGTAATATCTGTGTGGAACTGGTGGTAAATGGATGCAATTTTTTATAGCAGTTTTGTCTAAATTTTTTAGCAATGCTCTTCACACCTTCCAGATAGATCTGCATGCTAATTTGTTGACACTGCTAACGGCAAGGCGGTTCTTGCGATAATAAAGTCAGGAAGTACTGGATTTCTCTTATGGAATTGCTCTTGTGGGAATCCCGTGATAGACCCGTACCATCGCTTCCGCCTATGAGGACCGCATCAAATCACCTTTCGGCCAATTTTTCACCACGATTTCATTCGCCTTGACATCCAGCAATTTTTGTCGTTAGTCTGCGCTTCCATGCCTGCAGTAAGGCATCCAACTTGGACCTGTACGAGCATCCATTTTATCTATTTGCTATTGTTTAGTCAGATCTTCTTGGACCACCGCTTCTTTCTTCTCTCACTCATCTGCAACCACCCTCTAAACAGTCGTCAGCAGGTGATTCTGAAGCGCATTTTTCATTTTTTCATTCTTTTTTAGTGTCCAGCTCCTCGCCTTATTCTCACAGCAATTCTTTAGCACAGCCTGTTGCAGCTTGTAAGATGCCCATGGTAGTCTGATTTTACTTGGTCCATCTTTTTTCTACAAACGAAACAGAAATAAGGCACCAAGAAATGTGCTGCAACAATGACTCTTCTATGCGATTAGCTAACACTTTTGCAAGGCTTTGGCTGCTCCCCATTAAGTGGAACTGCTGAAAATGCACCTAATCAGGGCATTAGTTAGGAATGTAAACCCTTTGCTTTGTAAAAACAACACGATTGGCAAAATCATGCAGTTGTTTCTGCCATGTAATGCACGGAATGAATGATACACCGCCACAGTCGAGGTGCAGCATTGGTTTTGTGCCAAGCACAGAGGACATAACGAGAGTAGTTCCAAAGCACCACACATTTGCACAGCGGTGGGATGAATTCGTCCTAAATTTACTTTAAAGCGAACATCAAAGAAAGAAAAAGAGGAGTCGAAGTCAAAAGCATTGTTCCACGAGGCAGTCCCTCTGTGCCTTCAAGACACCGACGCACCACAGACGCGTACTCCACATTCCGCGCATATTTTAGGCACACAATTCCCACCATGCAAGGAGGTAGGTGAAGCTACTTCACGGCGGAGACGGAAAGGAGAAAGGCTACAAAAGAACAACAGGACGACAGACATACTGGCGAACTTTCCCAGCAATCCATGGAGCAAGGCCACCCCTGCCCTCCTCTTCAGTGACTGGGGCATTCCCCTCCACTCAGTAATCACAACAGAAGCTGCATGCAGTTGGCGCACTTTGATGGCATCCAGCATAAATCCAAGCCGTCCTACTCGCATTTGGCATTTGCACCACCAATTTCACCCAACACTAATCCATGGCACAACTCACACCAACTCAGCACGCACATGCCAACCTCGTCTGCCAAATTCACTGTCACCTCCACTTCCACTGCCACACCGACCATTTACCTTCATGAAGTGAGAGTGAGAGGGCGCCAATCCACCCACCTTCTCATGTGGCTGCTGCCACGAAAAATGTGATGAATCACTCGCCCAGTGTCAATGCCCAGGGAGCACAGGGAGCACAGAGAGCAAGACTGATTGCACGTCAACGCTGTCGTCGCACTCACCCCTTCATCGTTACGTGGACGTCCAAACACCGATGCTTGCCAAGTGACTGCAGCAGTCATGTCTGGCTGCCTTAGTCTGGCACCAGTAGTCGTCAAGCGATTGCTTCCTCAGTCCAACCGCTTCCATGTCTCTTCCCACACCGTCCCTGCTCCCGTGGGTGCAGTGACGCGCTCACACCCTGCTCGTGGAGACTACACATGGACGAGAATGCCTTGCTACTGGACGCCATGCCACCGTCAATGCTGCTGTCAAGCCAATTGCCTGGACATGTGGGTGGAGATAATAAGCCACATCTGGACGCAGTGCATTTGTGCCAAATTCTTGTGACCAGTAGAGACAGAAGGCGAGTTTTGTCTACGTCTCCAACCACGTGCTCTTCAATATGAGCGAAAGCAAGTTCTGGCAAGTGGAGATTAAAGTCTTTCGCGTCTCCGTCCTCGTGGGCACAACTGTCTCGCAGAATCACGACTGATGTGCCCACTTTATTCACGACTGTTGTTCATCGGCTGCCAAATCAATGTCATTCGAGCCAATGGGGCACGCCAACACCCTCCTCGAAGCCAAATCTGCCCTATCAAGGAATACAGGGCACTCTTTCTAGGCGGTTGAGGAAACTTCAAAGTGATTTCTAGAAGCGGTATGGTTGAGGTTTCTAGCAACTTGTGAACCCACATAGACAGAGGAGGCGAAGGAGGTGAAAGTCGTAGAGACGACGACTTCAGTGATGTGCTAAAACTGCTCAGCATAACTACTGCCATTTGCCAACCAACTTTGGTGAGGAGCCTCAAGTGGCGCATTTCGGCTTGTTTAGGAGTGTGTATAGAGGGAGTGACCAGAAGGAGTGACTGAAGTGGTGGACTGAAGCGCCTGAGACTTGTCAACTGAAAGGCATTCGACTGCATTGCAAATAACTTGGTCGACGAAACCGCGCTTCCTTAATGCACTGTTCACTGCACACTAGTGCCACATTAAGCAACGCAGTTGCAGAACTAAACAGAGAGCAGCGAAAATGGAGTGGAGCATCAGCTGGCTTGTGTATGAGGACAGAGGGAGTGTAGGCGATTACAAGGTCTCATCTTCATCACTTTCCTCTTCTGCATCCCAACTCTTCAAATAAATGAAAATTGTAGCGATTCCTGGTTTCGCTCGGAGTCCGTGTGAACAAACGAGACTGCGGAAGACTAGGACATGCAGATGCCACAAAGTGCAGTGAAAGAAGCTCGAACGCTACTTATTGCCGAAATGAGTAGTAGCCCTCGGTGAACAGTCACTACAGGTGAGACATGCCTGCAGTACTACTGCTGTGCAGTCAAGTCTGACGCAGGTTCATGAGCTCACAAGGTGGTGAAGAGCCATTTCGAGGAGCGATTGCGTATGCGACTATTCTCACTGTTTCCTCGACCACCAATATCTAGCGTCTGACGTCATGTCACCAACACTCTCTTTCTTTTGGAGCCGCCTCATTGTACTGCAAATGTGCAATGTCGCAAGAATCATTCATCTCAATGCATCATGGTGGTCGCGCACGGTGGTGTCACACTCACCGAGGCAGCTGACATGTGTTCCTGGATCAGTTGGGCAAATGAGACCATTTGGCAGTCTGTCTGCGGTCCATTAACACATCGCCCAGCCACTTCACGTGCTCGACGACCGCGAGCGTCGCTGCCACAACTGTGTCGGTGGGATCAGTCCCAAGATTCTTGAGTGGAAGGAGACTGTCCTCCCTCAACCACCTTCCATTCACTGCCCCATCACTCACTCACTCACTCACTCACTCATTCTCATACTTGACACCGTTGTAGATGACACTCCACCGAACAAGACTCGTGCATGCACATTACAATGCTTAATGACAGCTGCACCTCCACCTTGAAGTCACCTCAAGCAGTGACTGACAGCATTGAGGGAGCAGGTGCCCTACTTGTCTCCCAAGTGCGATCAGGGCGCCTTTTCATCCTCACTATAGCATCGCATGTAAAGATTGTCGTGGCAAGTAAGTAACCAGGGCTTTCGCCCCACAGATTCCTCCACCTCTTGGGTGTCGCCTGTGGCTCCACCTGGTCAGTTTCTCACTTTGGCTGCTCCGACGTCTTTGTTGGAGTGGGCTAGAGAGAGGAGGGAGACATGGTTTGAGGTAGGTCACTTACTACATGAATGGTAATGTGTGCTGAAGATGCCGTGGGGTGTTCCCACACTCATGTCCTTGGTGCAGCGGATGCCCACTTAGCTGGCTGCCACTGTCCAGGTCTGCTTACTATTTCACACAGGAAGCAGTCGTGTCACTCCATCGCAAAGGCTGTGTTGATGTCGAAATCGTGATTTCAAATGAAGATAGAGCCATGGATGGCCCTGTTTGGGTCACAGACGCCTTTGCCAGATGAAGTGAATTTGCCCTTTGACCAGTACCTACAAATTGCAGCAAAGCCGCCGTGTCTTGAAAGAGCGCTTGGCCAAAGTGCGAAGCAAGTTTGGTAAAATCACCTACACCTGCAGGTGCCTCGCACGTTCAGGGGAGTGAAGTCTTTCAAACGCATAAAATCGCCTTATTTTATGTATATGGAAGGAGGACGTCCATGTCATTAGCAAATGCACTCGGATGCCACCATACAGGAGGGCTTTTGTCATTAATGTGTTGTGAATGTACTGCGTGGTGGAGGTCACTTCTTGCAGCCATGTGTGGAAGCAACCAAATGCCATTGAATAGTGCCAAATCAATGAGTTGATCTACAGCCAAAAGCAATGGTGCTTTTTTTATTAAAAATATTAAAGCCGAGTTCTACTGTTAGATCAAATTAAGCAGTCAAACAAGGTTGTTACTTGGACACTGACAGAATCGCATTGTCTGGTGAATAAATTGCCTCCTTAGCCTTCCTCCAGCAGGTAGCAAAGTGGCCCAACACAATTACAGTGACAAACACAATGGCACGGTCACATGCTGTTGACACGAGGCGAGTGAATCACTGAAGTGGAGTTTGGACTCTCAAAGTCTGCACTTTATTGTGGCTCGGAGTCCTTCTACGGCCGACCCGTCCTTCCTACTCTCTTTTGACGTCACTGTATCATAAACGTATGCGTGTGTGTTTGTGTCTTGGTACACTGCAGGACACAGTTCATTCCTCAGTCTCACTGTCACACTCAGTTTATTGTGGTGAGAAAGCGACAAGTGGAGAGGAGGTCCTATTACTTCACAGGATTAAAACTGATATCTCTCAGTTGCCGCTGAGTTGAGGAGCAAAAAATACAAAGGGATACCACATCGCAGACTTGGATTGCCTGTGGAGGAATACTCTGACAATGCCTGCGCAGAAGCAACAGATTTCATGTTTTTTCTCCTCCCATTTAGACGTTTGCCGCATCACCTCCTTGAAAGGCAGGGAGGTTCAACAGTGTATCTTCTTCACAGCACATTGGCATGGAATTAAAAATCTTCTGCAAAGTTTACACGGAAGAGAATACTTATCCCAACACCTGTGCCCCTTTGGACCACCATTGGCGGAAGGCAAAGTAGCTGCCAGTAACTGATTTTCGGCTCTGCTTCAACAAAAACACCCTCCTTCTGCACCTCAATCTGACTTCAAAATGCTTTTGTGTTCATTTATTAATAAAGTTCAATAGATGGAGAAATGCGTGGTGTATTTAAGACGCCTCAATCTTCCAAAAAACACTATTCGAGAGCAACGGAAAGGAAAAGGTGATGACGGGAAAGTTATCCAGTGCATCAGACACACAGCATATCCGCACTTTGTTACAGATGCTGTTGGAGCGCGACTGACTCCGCCTTCGAGGAGGCGCATGAGCGTACAGTGGTTGACAACTGGCATGTGCATGAAGCCAGTGCTTCGCTCTCTTCACCAGCACCTTAGTCACTCCCGCCTCGACTCCCACCTCGACTCCCACCTCGACTCCCGTCATGAAATGCAGAGACACACCCTTTGAGGCAGCCAGAGATCTTTGATGTTTGAGAACGGATTGTGACCAAAAGGTGGCCTGAGGAGACCACTTGGGAAAGGTGGAGGTGGAGCAGTGGGGTGGAAATCTCTGGTAATGAAAGGGAGAATCAGCAACTTCTGTAATGTCGGAGGCTGGTGAGATAATCAAACCTGATGGGACCATTAAAGAGGTACAGCCAAGTGGCGTAATTGCCATATCACAAAGCATCGCTGTAAACGGAGCATAAAACGGCGCTCACAAACGACTTTCAATGGCTTTGAGCAACTGTAGAAGGTTTATGACACCATGTGACACAAAAGTGTTAACTGCTGAGCGTTTGGAACGTAACTGGAGATTGTTCGTTCTAATCCACAGGCCAATTACGCGAGCTCTCCTTTACCTCCTCGTCCAACGGACTTGGCAATGCCTCTTCTCGCACTTCTCGCACTTCACGCACTTCACGCACTTCACGCACAACGACCTCCAACGATTCTTCAACACAGACACGACTTCCTGGTCGTTCCAGAGATATCGTTGCCGAGCAGATAGCGCCTCCCATCAGTAACTGCATCTCAAGACATTCTGACTAGCGAGCCGTGCAATGGCATTGGGTTCTGATGGCAATTGTCTCAATGGGAATTTCCACTCCATAACAGGCACGACTTTATGACGCGGCGGAGGAAGTAATGTCGTCTGTCAAGTAATGCCGTCTGCCATCCACTCCCAATGGCACATAAGGTACGTGTCACCGCCACTCTCGTGCGGGAGCAATCGCGAGAAGGAGCTCACATGTCCTTACAACCACCATTTCGCTGCCATCCTTATTTCCCACCTGCAGCTTGCACATCATATCTGATTTCCTGGTGCTGCGCAATGCTGCGTTCCCTCTAGGAAGAATGCCAGGCGCAGTGCTGGTGTGGGAGAAGAGGAGGCCCTAATGGTGCACCTTTGGCCTGCGGACAGAAGCCTTTTCGATGCACAATTGCACTTGGCATTGAACACACACATGCACACGCACACGCGCATACACACACAGCAGTCACAAAGTTGTGGCATGAAGTGAGTTTTGTGCCTTAGCAGTGTGTGGAGCACAGTGAGCAAGTGGCACAAATGATGTGGCTGCAAAGCGTTTGAATGCTGAAGAAGAAGCAACTGAAGCACGAAACGCATAATGCGACACGTGAAAACTCGCCATCTAACGTGCGGCTGGTCGTCAGAAGGAAGACAGCGTCCGGATTCTCAGCTTTCGTTGACGCTTAGGAGGAGGTGTGGTGTCGAGCTACAGAGTGCTTGTCTTGAGGGTGGATGTAGTGGGCGTAATGAAACCCTCGTGGCGCTGCCATCAGGGAGTCGAGGTATGTTGTGCGAGATGGAATAAGTGGACGCTGAGTGGGGAAGAGATGAAAACAAAGGCGGCTAACTCTTGGATTGCCGCTTTCATGGATGCAAGTGACACTCGCAGTACCGTTGTGGGCTTCCGAGTTTCCTCTCAGGCGTAGAGGTGAAGTGCAGCAGAAGCTGACGAGATGGCAGAAGGCCGTGCTGTGGCACGGAGGTGGAACTCACAGAGACTGAAGTGCCTGTGCACCTCGACACTCAGTAGGAGGGACTGTCAATTCACGCATTCACTTAAATACAGCTGCATTCTCACCTCAACGCGGTCAGGAGGGGCACAACCACTTGTGAGTGAAAGTTGAATGTGCAGCACCTGCGAGGGAAACTTGCAGTCAACTGCACCCGGTCGCCTGCAATCATAACAGAGAGGACAGGCAAGAGTGCTGTCTTCCTCTCATTCCTCTAGCATCGTCTCATCCTTTCGTCATGGTTCAGCCGATTCAGTCTTTGTTAGCTCCTTCATCTCCTCCTTCTTCAGTCGTCTCTTCATCCATCCTTCAATGCCTCCCAAGCACCTGCTACGGGGTGCTTGCAGTACTCTCTTCTTGCGTCATTCCTTCAACACTCGCAACCCAATGAGGGCGACATCGACAGCAGTTGGATGCATTGCAGCCAAACGTCTGCAAGGCAGAAGCAGTGGCTGGGCTTGATGGACGGCTCAAAATGGAGGAACATTTCTGGCCTCTTTGGCGGCTATTTGTAGGGATTCCCTCCATCTCTGACAGACGGACAGGTGTGACAGGAGACAGTCAGTCAAAGGTGGCGACTCCTTAACACTTGGCAATGTTTAGTAGACAGTGCCAAATTGAAGGAGGTGATGCGATACGATGCGAATCAAAAGTTGAAAGGCAGTTCTAGTTGCGTGCTACCACCAAAGGACTAGACTAAGAACCGCCGAGGAACGAGTGAGTCGACCAAGTGGCCCTGCAGGGTTGCATCACTCCTCAAAGGAGGCGGCGAAACAGACACATTTGCCGTTGTGGACACAACCAACTTCGCCCACAGCAGCGGAGGCGGTGTAGCAGGTGCGTTCAGTAAGCCTACTTGCTTGCTTGCTTGCTTGCTTACTTACTCACTCGCCTTCCTTGCATGGAAGTCAACTGGCGGTGGCCAATGCACGTCCAACTCCATGCCCCGAGGTAACACACGCACGCAGCCACTGCACAATGACGTGGTGGGAATGCGTCTCCACGAGAGGCAGTGAAGGCCAGGCTATAACTCTGTTTGGATGTTGCGCCTGACGATTAGTGATGGGACACTTTGTTGTGTCGTAGTGCGTTGCATTGTGTTTCACTTGATTTATTTTTAGCGGCACTTTGTGTCCGATGTTGCCGCACCTTGAAGGAAAGGGAAGACGCACTCGTCTCATCTCCTCCTCTCCCCTTGCCCTCTCATGCCATGCCAAGCCATGCCAAGCCATGCCAAGCCATGCCATGCCATGCCATGCCATGCCAATGTCAGGTACCACGAGGAAGCACTGTGGTTACTCGAAAGCTGACAAGGGTGACGTGATCGTTCGGTGTTCCTTTGTCCGTCTGGAGCGCCTCGTCATGGCTGCAGTTGTGTGCCAATGGCGAAAGACTGGATGCGAAGTCATCACCGTCAGTCGCTCAATAAAGGGCAATAAAATTGGCAAAACGTTGCATGAGACGAGGCCATGGAGGGGTTGAGCTTGCAATTTTGTATAATAACCGCCAGTTATTTGACGTCTGAACGTCTGACGTCTGACTTAAGATGGCATTTGTTGGTGGTTAGCGCAAACTGCAGGAGAAGTTGGAATTGCAGCGCCTGCTGAAAGCGGTCGCAGTGACATTCAATAGGCGGACTGGGACTCACTCGAGGGAGCGCTTGAAGCAGACTGACGAGAGTAGATGTTGTGTGTTGAGGTGGAGGGTTTTGTAAGGGAGAACTGAGCTGCCTGTCACATTTAGCCGAGCCGTGGAGGCAAACAAAGCTGCACCTCCCTTCTTTCCACCAGATTGAGTGCCGTCCGATAGGATAATGTTTTAATGGCTGATCCCACAGTCGAATGGTGGTGCCAGAATGACAGCAAGTCACTATGATGAATTGTCGACTGCAGATTTGTCCCTCACCTCACTCATCTCTTCTTTTCTACATTTTTCTCTCTAATGGGTTCATATTTGTTACGCATTTATCGTTTAAGAGGATGCGTCTGTGTTAGGCGCGTGGAATGATGTTTGCCATGAAGGAGCTAGCTGCAGTCTGTTATGATGCCAAAGAGGCAGGTTGATGTTGAAAGAGGTTTGCTTTGAAGGTTCATGTCTGAGAGGCAAAAGATCGAAGCGCTTGCCCAAGTTGAACGCAAATTTATGGTCTCGTAGCCGATTTAATGATAAAACAATCATTAGGTCCCTGCTATAGTTGCTTTTTAAAATTTCCCATACACCCATGCATTGTTGTTTGCATTCATCTGTAGTGTGGTCGTGCATCCTTCAACGGTATCTCCGTCTCGGATTCACCCATTTAGTCATTCGTTTATCTAGTGGCGATCCTTTCCATCGACCCCTCAGTATCCACTTTAATTCACCTTCGACTAACTCCTGTTTTGGTCCGTCGGCATTTTTGATTATCCGCCTTTCCAACATCCATCAGGGCATTCTTTAAAACTTGGTCCTTTCGCCGGCATCCATTTGCTTCATCACTTGGTCTACCAGTTATTCACTAAAGACCATCGCAGAAAAATACAGAGTTCATTCTCTTAGAAGGCGGGGAGAAGGGCCGACACGACGGTTGCTTGGCTGCCTCTTGCCAACAATCCACGTGGGCTACCTCGTTTTCTTTTGGTGAGAGCATTTTGGAGAGACGGAACTCTCTTGCGTGGTATTGCCAAAGACACATCTAATCGTGACGCCTATTGCCATTGTAAATTCTCCGAATAAAGGACAAATTTTAAAAAATTTCGTTAATTTCTACGGCACTTCTAATGTTCTTGTAGCTTGGTTATGACGTCTCTTTTAGTTTCTTTTGATCATGAAGAGTGGAAAGTTTCAAGATCTCAAAAAAGACTTTCCTTTGAATCACAAAAAGATGATGTGTTCTATTTTAGAGTTGAGTAGGAAGGGAATGTGAGAGGAAGTAGACGATCAGCCAGTGGTATGCTTAGCATATCTTGTCAGCTTATCATTGTGAAATTGCGAAATCTGTTTCTGATTGCACGCAACCATCAAAAGCTACTTGAGTCCTATCAATCAGAGGTCACTTAATCACATGGACAGTCTTTTGGACAACCCAAGTAGTTCTCCTTGAGGCTCTAATTAGTACATCTGAAACTTAATTAAAGGCGATGGCAGCGAGACATTATCTCCCTTGCGAATAAGGCCAAAGCAAATGCAAGTAAAAGTGGTGGTTTATGTAAAGATTTTTTCCTCATTTTTTATTTATTTCCGCAAAAAACTATATGAAGCGACCATTTTTCACTGTTCATGTAGTGTCGAACGATCAGGCCAATGAAAATGGAGAATACGCTACTAAGTTATTGAGCCTCCTACTTATTTTTTTAAGGAAGTAGTATCTTTCGAAACATAAGCATGACTTATTACCACATTGTCCTTTTTGGTCAATCATGTTTTCATATTTTATCAGATGCGTCAATGTAAGACAGCGACTCCTTAGCTTAGGCAGTGAAGAAAGAGAGTCCTGAGAAGTCCAACGATTGCCACCAAAATGCCAGACATTGCGGGTTCCTGCTATTTTGCAGTTATCTTGCCACTCGAGAAATAGGTAGAGTTAGGAGTGCTTCCAATCTCTGTATAGTATTACCTCGTACCTTAGCATCTAGTAACGGAAAGTCGCCTTGCTGCCTTTCATGATCTGGCACCTCAAAATAACAAGCATTATTTCACCTAGAACCGTGTCCGTCGCGCTCCTTCTCACATCTCCACGCTGCCTGTGTGCAGATTCGCCAGCATAGCGGGAAGGCCTATCGAGACTGTGGCGCCTCCAATGCATCACTACTGGGCATATATTGTGGTGTTGATACCGTTACCAACCCCACCACTGTCCGCCACTCGAGGCCACCTCGCGCCGTTCGCATTCTCAAGTTTCATGCGTTTCCTCACAAAAGCCTTCAAGCATCCCATTTACTGATGTTTTGAGTTCCCTGGCAGCACTGCCTGACATCCAAGCTGAAGGCGTCCGGCATCCCAGTTGCATCTCTTGCTGCACGCAGTAGAGATGCAGCATTCTCGAAAGGTGATGAAATGTAGACCTGCGGCCTTTGGTCGGATGAAATTGCCTTCCACCCACTTTTACTGTCTTCCACTCAAGCACCTATTCCCCATCGACTTGCACCTCTAATGCCGTTGAAGACTGTAAGTTCACTGGACCAAGAATGCCTTCGCTACTTCTAGACAGCCCAAAGCGCATCTCGGCATCGCTTCAGAGAGCAGCTAGTAATGAGTTGCTTGGAAAGAGGTGAAAGTTTGCAAATGTAAAGTAGTGCAATGCACCAGAGGTGAGTTCTCCTGAGGAGGATGAAAAGGCGCCCTGATCGCACTTGGGAGACAAGTAGGGCACCTGCTCCCTCAATGCTGTCAGTCACTGCTTGAGGTGACTTCAAGGTGGAGGTGCAGCTGTCATTAAGCATTGTAATGTGCATGCACGAGTCTTGTTCGGTGGAGTGTCATCTACAACGGTGTCAAGTATGAGAATGAGTGAGTGAGTGAGTGAGTGAGTGATGGGGCAGTGAATGGAAGGTGGTTGAGGGAGGACAGTCTCCTTCCACTCAAGAATCTTGGGACTGATCCCACCGACACAGTTGTGGCAGCGACGCTCGCGGTCGTCGAGCACGTGAAGTGGCTGGGCGATGTGTTAATGGACCGCAGACAGACTGCCAAATGGTCTCATTTGCCCAACTGATCCAGGAACACATGTCAGCTGCCTCGGTGAGTGTGACACCACCGTGCGCGACCACCATGATGCATTGAGATGAATGATTCTTGCGACATTGCACATTTGCAGTACAATGAGGCGGCTCCAAAAGAAAGAGAGTGTTGGTGACATGACGTCAGACGCTAGATATTGGTGGTCGAGGAAACAGTGAGAATAGTCGCATACGCAATCGCTCCTCGAAATGGCTCTTCACCACCTTGTGAGCTCATGAACCTGCGTCAGACTTGACTGCACAGCAGTAGTACTGCAGGCATGTCTCACCTGTAGTGACTGTTCACCGAGGGCTACTACTCATTTCGGCAATAAGTAGCGTTCGAGCTTCTTTCACTGCACTTTGTGGCATCTGCATGTCCTAGTCTTCCGCAGTCTCGTTTGTTCACACGGACTCCGAGCGAAACCAGGAATCGCTACAATTTTCATTTATTTGAAGAGTTGGGATGCAGAAGAGGAAAGTGATGAAGATGAGACCTTGTAATCGCCTACACTCCCTCTGTCCTCATACACAAGCCAGCTGATGCTCCACTCCATTTTCGCTGCTCTCTGTTTAGTTCTGCAACTGCGTTGCTTAATGTGGCACTAGTGTGCAGTGAACAGTGCATTAAGGAAGCGCGGTTTCGTCGACCAAGTTATTTGCAATGCAGTCGAATGCCTTTCAGTTGACAAGTCTCAGGCGCTTCAGTCCACCACTTCAGTCACTCCTTCTGGTCACTCCCTCTATACACACTCCTAAACAAGCCGAAATGCGCCACTTGAGGCTCCTCACCAAAGTTGGTTGGCAAATGGCAGTAGTTATGCTGAGCAGTTTTAGCACATCACTGAAGTCGTCGTCTCTACGACTTTCACCTCCTTCGCCTCCTCTGTCTATGTGGGTTCACAAGTTGCTAGAAACCTCAACCATACC
Organism: Taenia crassiceps; assembly: GCA_023375655.1. NCBI lineage: Eukaryota > Metazoa > Platyhelminthes > Cestoda > Cyclophyllidea > Taeniidae > Taenia > Taenia crassiceps. The sequence goes on along the minus strand of JAKROA010000005.1, from coordinate 3,226,272 downwards.
GCTTCTAGAAATCACTTTGAAGTTTCCTCAACCGCCTAGAAAGAGTGCCCTGTATTCCTTGATAGGGCAGATTTGGCTTCGAGGAGGGTGTTGGCGTGCCCCATTGGCTCGAATGACATTGATTTGGCAGCCGATGAACAACAGTCGTGAATAAAGTGGGCACATCAGTCGTGATTCTGCGAGACAGTTGTGCCCACGAGGACGGAGACGCGAAAGACTTTAATCTCCACTTGCCAGAACTTGCTTTCGCTCATATTGAAGAGCACGTGGTTGGAGACGTAGACAAAACTCGCCTTCTGTCTCTACTGGTCACAAGAATTTGGCACAAATGCACTGCGTCCAGATGTGGCTTATTATCTCCACCCACATGTCCAGGCAATTGGCTTGACAGCAGCATTGACGGTGGCATGGCGTCCAGTAGCAAGGCATTCTCGTCCATGTGTAGTCTCCACGAGCAGGGTGTGAGCGCGTCACTGCACCCACGGGAGCAGGGACGGTGTGGGAAGAGACATGGAAGCGGTTGGACTGAGGAAGCAATCGCTTGACGACTACTGGTGCCAGACTAAGGCAGCCAGACATGACTGCTGCAGTCACTTGGCAAGCATCGGTGTTTGGACGTCCACGTAACGATGAAGGGGTGAGTGCGACGACAGCGTTGACGTGCAATCAGTCTTGCTCTCTGTGCTCCCTGTGCTCCCTGGGCATTGACACTGGGCGAGTGATTCATCACATTTTTCGTGGCAGCAGCCACATGAGAAGGTGGGTGGATTGGCGCCCTCTCACTCTCACTTCATGAAGGTAAATGGTCGGTGTGGCAGTGGAAGTGGAGGTGACAGTGAATTTGGCAGACGAGGTTGGCATGTGCGTGCTGAGTTGGTGTGAGTTGTGCCATGGATTAGTGTTGGGTGAAATTGGTGGTGCAAATGCCAAATGCGAGTAGGACGGCTTGGATTTATGCTGGATGCCATCAAAGTGCGCCAACTGCATGCAGCTTCTGTTGTGATTACTGAGTGGAGGGGAATGCCCCAGTCACTGAAGAGGAGGGCAGGGGTGGCCTTGCTCCATGGATTGCTGGGAAAGTTCGCCAGTATGTCTGTCGTCCTGTTGTTCTTTTGTAGCCTTTCTCCTTTCCGTCTCCGCCGTGAAGTAGCTTCACCTACCTCCTTGCATGGTGGGAATTGTGTGCCTAAAATATGCGCGGAATGTGGAGTACGCGTCTGTGGTGCGTCGGTGTCTTGAAGGCACAGAGGGACTGCCTCGTGGAACAATGCTTTTGACTTCGACTCCTCTTTTTCTTTCTTTGATGTTCGCTTTAAAGTAAATTTAGGACGAATTCATCCCACCGCTGTGCAAATGTGTGGTGCTTTGGAACTACTCTCGTTATGTCCTCTGTGCTTGGCACAAAACCAATGCTGCACCTCGACTGTGGCGGTGTATCATTCATTCCGTGCATTACATGGCAGAAACAACTGCATGATTTTGCCAATCGTGTTGTTTTTACAAAGCAAAGGGTTTACATTCCTAACTAATGCCCTGATTAGGTGCATTTTCAGCAGTTCCACTTAATGGGGAGCAGCCAAAGCCTTGCAAAAGTGTTAGCTAATCGCATAGAAGAGTCATTGTTGCAGCACATTTCTTGGTGCCTTATTTCTGTTTCGTTTGTAGAAAAAAGATGGACCAAGTAAAATCAGACTACCATGGGCATCTTACAAGCTGCAACAGGCTGTGCTAAAGAATTGCTGTGAGAATAAGGCGAGGAGCTGGACACTAAAAAGAATGAAAAAATGAAAAATGCGCTTCAGAATCACCTGCTGACGACTGTTTAGAGGGTGGTTGCAGATGAGTGAGAGAAGAAAGAAGCGGTGGTCCAAGAAGATCTGACTAAACAATAGCAAATAGATAAAATGGATGCTCGTACAGGTCCAAGTTGGATGCCTTACTGCAGGCATGGAAGCGCAGACTAACGACAAAAATTGCTGGATGTCAAGGCGAATGAAATCGTGGTGAAAAATTGGCCGAAAGGTGATTTGATGCGGTCCTCATAGGCGGAAGCGATGGTACGGGTCTATCACGGGATTCCCACAAGAGCAATTCCATAAGAGAAATCCAGTACTTCCTGACTTTATTATCGCAAGAACCGCCTTGCCGTTAGCAGTGTCAACAAATTAGCATGCAGATCTATCTGGAAGGTGTGAAGAGCATTGCTAAAAATTTAGACAAAACTGCTATAAAAAATTGCATCCATTTACCACCAGTTCCACACAGATATTACTTCATTGCCTCAACACTTTCAGGTCAATTTGTTCATTGCCTTAACTTCGCGTTCAGTTTGGGAAAATGCCTCGGCAATTCATTCTCTTAGAAGACTAAATTTGAGTTTTCAAAGTAAAGCCGTTGTCAGTTTAGCTTGCCTCTCTGGCATTGACTCCAACATGAGGTGGCAGCTTTATGTCAAACGTCATACCTCGTGGAAACATGCACACACCCTTTGGGTAATGTTGTGGATGCCGTGACTCCGTTTTTTCCCTACAAATAACTGACTCGTTTTACTGGCACAACAGCTACTTTTCTGGGGTCTGTTTTAAGTGATCACAAGAGTAAGCTGCAGTCAGTCTATTGAATTCGACTTCAAGCAACTTTAAGTGGTGTGCTTTAAATCCAGCCCTTTTAAGAAGTTGGTCTTCTTTTTCACCACCAAATAACGACTCAGCTACTTTCATTTTTGACGAAGGAAACCACTTATTAGTTAAGATAGTGCAAGTCATACCGTAGCATTCCAATTTGTTGTGGGTATTAGAGAGGCAGTCCTCCATGCTTGAGACACAACTACAGTCACGAACAACAGACAGAAGCATGAACAAAGGGAGAAAGACGTTTAATTTTGGCCCACCTGACGACTCCACACTCTCGACTGCACTTGCTGTTAACAGCCCAATGCAAAGGTGTGATAGCGAGCCAGTGAAGGTGAAGGCCTTGCAACAAGGTTGGTTGAAGGAAGCTCACAATCTCTACTTATTGCTGAAGGCAGTAGTATCTCCTTGTGTCTCATCATGTCGAACAAAGGCTTCCTTCTTTTTGCTACTCTACATTCCACAACTCAGTAATCTATTTGCTTCAAGTAATTTTCGTTCTAATTCCAGACGTTCGCACACTTGAAAGTTGTTCAAATGTTGACCTACTATGCCCCACAGAAAAATCCAATGTTCGGTCAATCAACTCTTCTTCCTTTAGGTGTCCATGGAAAGAGTCGTATGAGCTTTGGTTAAGAGAAAGTTCTCCACCTGATTTTCACCCACCAACGGCCATGCTGCTCTCCCATTCTTACTTTCAATGCCATCTGAAATGTCTTCTCTTTGCCGAAAAATTGCATTAAGGTCGCTGAGCCCCCACCGTAACTTTTTCGCAATGTGTGTATTTATTATTACCCACATAATTATTTAAGGCTTACCAAGCAATAAACGTACACTTCCTGCAGGAAGACGATAATGGAGGAGTAAAAATGGTCGTTGTTCGAATTGGCAGCTGTCAGTCTCAACAACGAATATCTCGTTGCCAATTGATTATGCAGATGAGAGAAAAAAAGTGGGAAAAGGGAAAATAAAAGGTGAGGATGGATGAGCTGGAAATTGACTACCAACTTGCCTGCAACTCTGGCAAAGTTGGTGTGGTTTGTGTGAGGCGTTCGTCTGAAGTGCCTAACCTTGGCTAGGCGAAATGGGGAGGAAGGAATTTGTCTGTCCTCCGATCTGTTGGGAGGAATGCATTTTCATGTGGAATGAGGAGTTGTGTGGATGTGCTTGACACCTTGCAGGTAAGGGCAACGCGATGGCAGCAAACGAGCTCTGCTTGGCTTCGGTCCTGCTGACTTCAAGTAAGTTGGCAATCCTGAAGCGCCGCTTGAAGCACCACTTGAAGCGTCATCCTGGGATGGTGCATTAGCTGGTGCTTTCCGGTTGGGCGCACGCCCCTTGTTGACTCGACTGGTAAGTAGTAGAAGAAGTAGGAGTAGTAGTAGTCAAACAGTGGAGCAGTTTATCTTGTGGCCGCTTCTCCTTCCCACAAGGCAGAGGCTCTGTTTCGGTGCTCCTCGATGTGATTCAAAAGTGGTGCGCTGAGAGGTTTTACTTGTGGGGCAAGTCAAAAGGAGCAGTTTGGCATCGACAGCTACCGACATGTTGGCTTTCTGGCCTTCTTTACGCTTTTTCGTGTACTTTGTTGTCTTTGCAATCTGCATCAGCCTCTGTTAGGCTACGGGCCTCCCATCGACTACCTCTGGACGGTTCATTTGCCTTTCCCTACTGCCCCAGGTTAAAGGACAGTTTGGCTTTAGTTGTTGATACTTTGCCAACTTTGCATGAGAAATGGTTTCTGCTCTCCGACGCTAAGTGAAAAAATCACCACTTTAAGCCTTTAAGGCACTCAGTTTCCTCGCCTAACGCTTTTTGTAAGCAAAACCTACTTTGCTGCACAAGTCCGTGGCTAATGGGCGTGTGTCTCCTTTTACTCGCCATCACCTTCGGCATTCTTGCAAGAGTGAATCATCTTACCATAGCACCAGACAGTCATGCATAAAATCAGACATGCATGCGAGAAAAATGGGAGGGAAAAAACGATGGTTAAAAGGGCCTTTGGTTTCGTTCTTGTGATTAAATTCTAGTGAGGACTGAGGTTACATATGCCTTGTATTCCATTGGAAGTGGAAGTTAGTAAACTTTACTTCTTCTACTTCGTCATGATTCAGTGCTCGTCATCATGAAGGACGTTCCATTAAGATGTGTTTTTTTGAAAATTCAATGATATTACAATTCCTCCTAGTTTAGGGGAGTTAAAATAAAGTTATTGCTAAGAAACACATTCTCTTCCATACTAACGTCTCCGAACTGGATACGAATTCAGGCTTGGGTGGTTAACCCTTGGCCTCAAAACAAGCGCTTCTTGGTTGCATATTAAAGATCTATTTTTAATGCTTTCCTATCATGGCGCCATGAAACTTCTGCAGTTATCAAAACGATGACGAGCCATTTCTGTGTGCTGTTTTATGCTCATTTTACAGCGATGCTTTGTGATATGGCAATTACGCCACTTGGCTGTACCTCTTTAATGGTCCCATCAGGTTTGATTATCTCACCAGCCTCCGACATTACAGAAGTTGCTGATTCTCCCTTTCATTACCAGAGATTTCCACCCCACTGCTCCACCTCCACCTTTCCCAAGTGGTCTCCTCAGGCCACCTTTTGGTCACAATCCGTTCTCAAACATCAAAGATCTCTGGCTGCCTCAAAGGGTGTGTCTCTGCATTTCATGACGGGAGTCGAGGTGGGAGTCGAGGTGGGAGTCGAGGCGGGAGTGACTAAGGTGCTGGTGAAGAGAGCGAAGCACTGGCTTCATGCACATGCCAGTTGTCAACCACTGTACGCTCATGCGCCTCCTCGAAGGCGGAGTCAGTCGTGCAACAAGTTGCCTCCTTTCTTCGCAGGAAGCCAATGCTCCGCTTCCTGCAATGATCTGCCCTGCCCTGACCTACCCTGCCCTGTCCTTCCCCATCATGCCCTGCCATGCCATTCATGCTATGCTCTGCCATGACCTGACCTACAATGCCAACCTGCTTTTACACTAATGACCTGCACTGTCGGTTGGTGTAACGGCCAGAATGGCCAGGGATGCATGCAGCTTTGACTGCACTTTGCCCTCATCTCGCCACTCAGCAGCGTCAAGGTGCGCCATCGTGCCAACTAAAATGAGGACTGCGGCTAGCCCTCCCCTCTTCTGCCATCAAACAGCGATGTGGATTATCCCCAAAGGCTTAGAGAGGCTGGTCAGGTTGGCAAAAAGACAAACCATCAACCTCCACGAAGAGGACATCAAACCAGGAATGAGGCAAGCAAAGCATGAGCCCATGTTACTATCCTCGAACGTGGGTGTATTGTGGAGGCTGTCCTCTTCTGTCTCCTCAGGAGCAAACCGACTGCGCAGTCAGGGCGATATGAGAATCTATTGCATCTGGGGAAAAGGAGCTTACCAGCAGCAGCTCATTTCAAAGTGCAGAGGTAGGCTAGAAGGTGAGGCGTATGAAGCAAAATGGGAAGGACTGCAAAGCAACTCTTCCCTGTGTTGCTCAAAGAGGAATGCACTCCCCCCGTCGTTGATGTGACGTGCCACTCGTTCTGCTCCAAGATATTCGACTTCGACTCAACCATTGAACGGCAGTGGAGGCGTCTGCAACTCCAAACCAATTGTTGTGTGTCCATGCTTACTTACTCCTATCCTTCCCTGCCTCGAACTTGACTTTGCTCAGCACTTTAGAGAGGCTGTAGAACGTGCCACCTCATTGGGCAGTAGGAGGAGGAGACCCGCTTGGCGTCAACCTGCAAGCACAGAGAGGTGAGGGTCATGGGAAGTACTGCAAGTGGAGAAGACAGGGACCGCTCTGGTTAGGCGTGAGCTGTCCGCACTGAAGGCTTCGTTGTTCCGCCCTTCTTTGGGTTGAACACTCACTCGGGATGGCGATAGCATCTGCGCTGTAACTGTAACGGACACCAATGAACATGTCTAAAGGATTTTTGTACAGTTTTGACTGCTTTAAGAGCAGTTGGTTTTAAATTTTGTGTAGAAGCAATTTATGCATTGTCAACGACTCCATGAAGTGGAGTCTAAACACCCATGTTATCACATAATTTCTTTCATTCTTCCTTTTGAAAACATTTACGTACACTTAACGGTTTTTTTCACTGTCCAGTGTTGGATTTCAGGTGGTGATTGGATGACGTGAACTTGGAGGGAGCGGTTCCGGCTGAAGTTGCAGTGACTTGCAGCTTGTGGAAAAATGTGTTTAACCCACCCTCCACCTTTTTGACTGCTTAGAATCAAACGTCTTTGCTGAAGGTGGTGCTTCACTTGAATGAGAATGAGGCAAATGTTGGATTTTCACAGCAACTGGACAGCGCACCCGCCCGCTGACCACGTGGGCTGCCAGTCGGTGAGGAGTATTGACAGGCCTCAGGTGGGTCAATCTGCCACTCAAAGCACCCACCTGGTGACATTTTTATCTGGCCGTAAATAAAGAAAAACTAAGTTCAAAATGCTCTCAAGCGGCTTTAGTGGGTGGATGAAACATCTCAAATGCGCTCTTATATCCTTTTTTATTTATTCCACCTTTAGTAATTCACCAATGACTGAGCTTTTTAAATACGGCAAATCGGTGATGCCTTTATTTAAAACTATTTCCTTAAAACAAATATGAGTTAAGCAAAGATAGGAAGGAAGAGGCTCCTGTCGGATCGACACAGAAAACAGTTAGTGGCAACCGATCTTGCCTTTTGACAATGATAGTATGTAAAGCGGAAGGAACGAACTGCATAATAGCAATAATGTAGACAACAACTCCTATTTAGCTTAAACTCTGCAAAATGGTTATTATTTCGTGCCGTTCCAGCCTCTAAAGGAAGGAGTGGGGCGGCGAACATCCAAACGAGAAGGTATCGTTGGAAAACTTTTCCACCCTTGACATGATGAAATCACACACCGTACCACACCACTTTGTGTTTTTAGTCCCGCAGCTCAGTCTCAGATGCTTTGCGAATAGCAGCTGTGCCCGTTTGGCCTTCGTTTACAAACTAGGGACCTCTCCGTCACTCCTCCAAGGGCATAAAGTGCTGACATTAGTGTGAGACTGTTCCACCATATCGCCGATAAACTCTGCAACGCAATGCTGTCACGTAGACTAACTAATAGCATCGAAATCATGCTAACTTTTAAGCTATTAGTTATCCATACTGATCCCTCGGAGCAAGCACAAACCCCTTTTAACATGTCAACTTTGCGATAAAGTAAACTAAGTGTGACAGACGAATGACATGTGTCATGTGGTATGCCAACGTACACACTTAGGCCCACACCCCTTAATGCAGTGCTGTCGCGAGAGGGCAGGAAGGACGGGTGGGGCTGGGGAAGGGCTTTAAGCCCCAAAGAACCCAACTTGCGTCCGGTCAAAGTGCAGACTTTGAGAGTCCAAACTCCACTTCAGTGATTCACTCGCCTCGTGTCAACAGCATGTGACCGTGCCATTGTGTTTGTCACTGTAATTGTGTTGGGCCACTTTGCTACCTGCTGGAGGAAGGCTAAGGAGGCAATTTATTCACCAGACAATGCGATTCTGTTAGTGTCCAGGTAACAACTTCGTTTGGATGCCCAGCTTGGGTTCAAAGGAAAAGGTAACTTTAGTATTTGTTGGAAGATGACCTCACAATTACCTTTAGCTATGAATTAACTCATTTCGTCGGCCCAATTGAAGCATTCCAGCAAGTAATTATCAGTCGACTCTCCCCACACCAAATTATTTTTAGACTGGCCATTTGCATTGTCGCTTCATTGTTCTAATGCTGTCCCTTAGTCCGAACATGAGGGGTGAAGGCACAGTCGGGAATGCTGGCAGCATTGGTGACCTTGTGCTTGGAGTCGCTGGCGCCTTCCTTTCTCCAGAATCTTCTCCCCCCTGGCCAAGTGGTAAAATCTCCTGCACCACCAGAGCAGCAGCGCCGAGGGTCGTCTTGGAAGGTGTAGTGATGTCTGTCAGAGTGGTGGTGGTGGTGGTGGTGGTGGTGGTGGTGGTGGTGGTGGTGGTGGTGGTGGTGGTGGTGGTGGTGGTGGTGGTGGTGGTGGTGGTGGTGGTGAAGGACTGATTTATTGACTCTTGCGAGGAGAGCGCCAGACTATTAATGTGGTGACTAAAGGCGTGTCGCAATGGCGCAGTCTGTTAAAAACCAAAGAGCAGTAGCCAACTCCAACTGGACTGTGCAGCATTCGTGGAAGGAGACTAAAGCACTGCCAACAGGGAGGGGAGTGAGGCTATCGTCAGGTAGACGATAAATGTAAAATTGCTGTGTCTACTCCTCTCCAAATGACAAACCTTTACTCGCGTTCAGAGGACAAGTTAAAACTACTTCTCTTACTCCATGCATCTTTCGAATCCTAAACTCAGATCCACAACCTTGCAATTTCTGACGGAAATGTGCATAACATTGGAGTTACGCTCACTCTATACTTTCTAACAAATTGAAAGGTACCATTGTGGAGAGCTCACCTTTAGTCGAACCTTTTGTGTCTTGAAAAGACCAAATAAAAGGTTTTTACAAATTAGCGAAGGTGTCAACTAATCGAAAAGCCTTTTCTGTTTTTATGTTCGGACAACTTTCTTCGGAACTCAACCTTTTCAAAATGTTGAAGCACATCGGATTTGGGTTCTCTCTGGAGTCATTTCGTAGTTCAATGGCATATAAGGAGACGCATCCACCACAATCCCTCAATCGCGGTGCGGTCAAGGCGTTAAAGGTTCTCGAAACAGATGCGATTAGAATCGATTCACGATGAAGACTTCGCTGTGCCGCACTTTTCCGATTCGTTTGCGTCGGCCGAACTCACCACATCTTCTAATTTTACCAAATTTCTCCGTATTTTCTCACTGCATAAGGGTTTTTTGAATACAAGACTCTCTACCTTTCAATTAGGCTTTAGCTTTGGAGTAATTTTTTATTCTTGATGATCTTACAGAGTGTCAGCGCCTCCTTTTAGCATTCTATCGCGTTTTTTTCCTTTTTCGCCTCAACTCATCATCATTCGCAAGAGAATGCGTCTGAGACTGATACATCCTTCCGTGTCCAATTTGAGCGCACCAAACGGGTGGAGAATTGATACACGACGACAATTATCATTACACATTTTCGGCAGTAGTACTTTCTAGCTCTCTTTTATTTATTGTCTGTTCCACCTTTCCATTTCTCACTTATTTGGCGGAGCGATTTGTGATGTATTAGCGCATCCAGTAACTGCTACCTCCTCAGTCGCCGCCACCAAGCGGTAGCGGCACCGCCGGATCCGGTGATGATCAAGGCTGTGATAGCATTTTGTCTATCTTAAGGAGCAACTCAACCACTACTGTTTTCAACGTCCCGAAGAATCTCATTATCAAATGCAGCAGTGGAGATCCTCGGATTTTTATACAGAAGTCTAAGCGACTCCGTGTAACTTGTGGAGCCACGTACACTGCATTCCGTCGTCCATGTGTGCGCAGTTGAATGCAGGGAATTCAGTACGGCAATCTTTGTTGCAGAATGTCTGTTCTTTTAAACCCATAATATGCCTTCCAATTTTGAACTGCTACACTGCAATTGTGCACGGCCTCTTTCGAGGCCACCAAACGGGCTTTTGTAATATTGCTTGCAATGGGCCTCTCCTGGCGTATTGCGACAATGCAAAAATTTGCCCTTATTATCAAAGTTTGCCTTTATAAACAAAAAGGAGTAATGCAAGATCACTTTTGGCATCAGTTGGTGTTTGGCTCCAGCTCCTGGACTGGGATCAGCCGACCAGCTTCCTATTGCAGAACAGATGCTCAGGCCTCAAACAAGTCCCATCAAACAGGATGGCGTTGGATTGGGAGAGCAGTGAAAAACAAAAATTTGTTAGTTCCTGAAGCCTGCAACCTCTCCTCCGTTGTTGATTTTATCGACATGCTGTCCACTTGATGGCCGTCAGTAGCCGCGAAAGTGACCCAACAGTCCCAATAAGCCATCAAAAGCTAGTCAGTTTATTTGATTAACTGGAGATGCTTGACACATTGTACAACTGCACGCCAATTTACGCGGCTCAATCGGTCTTGGCGGGCTGCTTTGCGCTAATAGCTTTTCCTGCAGGGTTTTACTCCCTCCTCCCACTATGGTTAATCACGACTTCGGCGAGTGCCTGACTAGTGGAGAGGGTCATTTTCTCCGTCACTTTTGACTGTGGAAATCTCTGCTGAAGTATTTGTTTTTAAATGCATTTGAATGTTTGATTTTGCCAAGGTAACTTAAAATTTTACCACCTGTCTTGGTTTAAAGGAAGATATGGGCAGTCAACTAGTCTCATCACGTGGCCAGAACTTTGGCTTCGTTAGGCGTTCAACTTTTTACCAACGTTCGTTTCTCCAAATGATTTCAAACGACTTATAGTAGAAAACAATATTATTTCTAGGTTAAACTTTCTAACTGAACACAAGGTATTATTAGGAGGCATCAATTTGGTTAGCTTTTTCTCGTTTCCTTGAGGTCTGCAACACGATGCCAGTCCACCCATGGGGACTCAAAGCCTCAATGCTTATCTTAATACTACGCACACTTCTCCAGTGTGTTGTGTCTTAGGTGACATGCAGTGCTCGGCCCTTTCTCTCGGAGCTCAGCGCTGGTGCAAAACCTGCTGTGCCCTAATGATCTCCACTGCTAAGATAAACCATCGGAAGGAGCGATGAGGGTAACAACCTTGAGGCCATTCAAGTGGGGCCCGCCAACGTGGCAAAGGGATGCGACTCATCTTGGCTTGCAAGTTGGCTTAAAGCGGAAAGAAGGACAACACGACACATCCTACGTATGCAAATATGAAATAGTGACTCTGCGGTGAGTTTGTGCATTAATGGTAGTATGGAGTGGAAGAGTGCCAGTGGTTTCAGGGATACCCTTAACCTTGAGATTTGTTACCTTTGTCTTGGTGGTTGGTCACCAGTCCTACTAACTTGATGGACTGTGATATGCCAATAGCCTCTCCTCCGTCTTGTGCGACAGTTCCATGTGTTCCATGTGTCCACATAAGACATTCAAGGGCAGTTAAGAATCTGGAATACCTGTCCGACTTATTCGCTTCTTTTACTACCAAAGTGTTGCATTGGTTTGCCACAGCAACTGTGACACAAAAGCCGCTTGATGTGTTTCCCATTTTGTGCCTAAGTTTGCAAATGATATGCGCAACACGCAATTTTGCGTCGCCTATCGATGCCATACTTAGCTACACAAACGCTTTCCTATTCAAGATGGACGGAAGAAAGGAGGGAGAGGGATGCAAAGAGAACTTCGCCGGCTACTTTCTTTCTTTCGTTTGTCTTTGATGTTTCTCCCGACTACACCACTTTTGTGCTCTCTTAATGCTATCCCATTGACGAATCACATCAAATATGGGACAGTTGTGGATGACCATTACACGGTTCGTTGCTGTCAGGAGTAAAAGTTTTACCGACGTCCAAAGGCCGCACACGATGAGGCGAAAATTAATTGACTTAGATGGAAAAATTAAAAAAGTTGTTATTTTCAGTGACATTAAAATAGCAACAAAAGCTTAGAGTGGTGGCGATGACAGGTATTTCAAGCTAAAAAACCTAAGTTTTATGTTTCTAACATTTTGTTTTATTGGAGAAGTATTTTTTTATGGACTATGGTTGGACAGGCAGGCTTCGCACAATTTAGCTTGCCCATGTCCTCCATCTACCGGAGCTAAGGAATGTGTTCATTTGAATGCACCTTCTTCTCTGTCTCTGTGGTGTCAAAAGCTGTTGTCCTTAAGTGACTTTTGAGCCGTGACCATGACCATTCAACCTTTCGATGAGTAAATAAATAAACAGTTTAGTTCACTGACCTCCTTTCTGCAAAAGAGAGCAATACAAACGCTGATGTGGGCCCGAACACTTCGACAACGTGGAGGAGTTTAATCGCATTTACCTGCAGTCCATTGGCTCCAAGCAATTGAATCCAATACGAAGGATGTTGGACAAGTTTGCTTCCCACGGTCATAGTTTAAGGTTAAAGCAAATTCAAGTAAATGCAGAATGAAATCATCTTCTATTCTTCACGTCTCCGCGCATGACTGTCTTACCGTACCTTCGGCCTTCAAAAAAGGGGCCCAAGTAAAGTGCGCAAACTTACCCACCTCCAATACCTCTGCTCAAATTAAAGCTGGTCCAGGTAAATGCCGATTGGTTGGATGTTGGCTGTGTTCGGAGGAAGGGACTGTGGAAGCGTGTGAGCTGCTCTGCGTTTTGGTTTAAAAAGACGAGAAAATGGAGTGAAGTTGTCAGAGGTGGCAAGCATCTCGTCCCCTTACGCATCTCAGCTCGAAGTGTCACAATGAATCGCAGCCAAGAAGGGTGAAGTAGACATTTGCACATCAATCAATCGGCGTTATCTGCTTTTGTGTCCACCCGTGGCTACATCTGTGACGACAGCTAGGAACTCGCCTTCGTAATCAGTCTCAATTGTCATAATCCCGGTGATGTCGGTGGAGAGGAGAACTTTAGTCTACCTTCTTGCTCTTTGAATGCCTCCACTCCGTTGACTGTATCTAACTGACCAGCATTAGATCCGCTAAAACCACCGCACTCGTCGCAGTTTCTGCTATCATTTAGTTGAGGCGCGTAATTTAAAGTACCTGTCAACAGACGATGTCGGGTTCGGCGAAACTGTTGCAACGTTGCCCCAAAGCACCAAGATCAGGAAGCTTCAAACTGCCATTTTGCCTTTTTAGCTTTGAGATTCTCCTAGGCTTTAGCAAAACTGAAGTTATGTTGAACGCATCACCTCTTCTGTGACGCTCGCCTTTTGTGTGCATTCAAGCTTGACAGCGAAGATATGCAATCCGTCGTTATCATTTAGGAAAATTGAGGAACAGTTGAAAATTCGCACTTTCTTTGCACGATAGCAAGTGTTGTCCATCCATCGTCCATCTTGTCCACTATTTTTTATACATTATGGTGTAGACCGAACACTACTGAGTCGACAAAACAAGTTTCCCTTACCAATTACATTCATTTTATCCCATAGGGCAGCCAAGCGGGTTTTCGTGGTTGTAGATGCCGTTTTAGTCTGTCATTTTGTATCTCTGAGAGCAAAAATTCGCTCCCATTTCCCCTCGGCTTTCCTTCCTGTCCTTTTCCGATCCACTTACGTCACCGCTAAATGAAAAAGAAGAGGCGCCTACCGTCAGTATAAGAGGGTTTGCCACAAAAAAATGAGAGGATGAGTGATGTACCCCAAAATCCCGCTGTTTCTCTCCCATTTGACCTCAAGAGTAACCATGACGTAGGTCGTCCTTTGTTGCGCTACTTTTTTTCCTCCTAGCTATTAACCAACTGCCGATCCTGACTGTTACTACAAAGAATTTTTCTCCTCGCGCCTGTACTTTGTATTTGCACATGAGGCGACTTCTCCGAAGTAATTACCTGACCTTCAACAAGTCAAAATTCCCAGTAAACAATGAAAGCTCATGCAAGGCAAGCGATCCTGTGGGATTAGTCGTCCAATGGCGCAGTAGGTGAACCGTGTGGAGATAACTAGTGAGAGCTTCATTCGATTTATAAAGGTTGTACTGAACTGCAAGAGTTATAACGCACTTGAAATGCAAGAGAAGTGGGGAAAGTCCACATAGTGGCAGTCCTTACACCCTCATTAGCTTCTTTCTCGCAGTACTGTGTGTGCCAATTTTCACCACTCCTCTCTCTTACTTAAAGCCAAGCAGTCCCTTTTTTAATTTTGGGTGAGCGGAACCTATTGACGCGTTGTAATGTCGAATGACTTTTAAGTACACTGAAGGGAGCAAAAATGGCCTTTTGAACAAAATACTACGTTGCTTGGTTATTTGTGAACTGAGACAGCTTCCTAAACCTCTTGCCAAATGGCAAATCATTCCAGTGCTCAGTTTCACCATTTTTTGAGCAGTCGGCATCGGCAGATTGAGACAGCTCTGCAATCGAGGCAGCAGAGATTGAACCACTTTCGTTTTAAAACCCAAATTTGCTTATAAATAGCTACACAAAGGAGACAACCGGAGGGCGATGCAATGAGCGCCTCATTAAGCATGCAGACAAAATCACTGGAGAAGGCAGGAAGCACATTCGGTACCGTGGTGTGCAGGCAGGTGGGCCAACAGACACCTTACTTCTCAAGCATACGCGTCAAACTCGAAAGCAGCATCCAACGCCTCCGACTAGGGAATCCTTCAAGCTGTCCTCCGAGGATGTTAATTGGCCAAAATGTGAAGAGGGCCGATGTCGGTCAAACCAGCTACCTTAACGTGTTGGAGAAAGTGGTCAGGCTTATTAATGTGCAGGAAGTCTCTCCCTCCTCTGTTAGGCGAAATGCCACCTTTTTCGCTTTTTATCCATCACGTAGAGTTTTGATGTTTTAGATGGCTGTCTGTTGGCTACCAAAACACGTTAACAGTTGTAAGCACAAGCCACATTCCTTCACAGCAAAGTTGGGTCCACCTTGAAAATTTCAATTCATGAGGCACAAACGTAGTTAGTGCTTTTTTTCGGGGAATTGTTTTTTTTGTTGGGACTTGAAGTTGTTAATGAATGCAGCGCCTTAATCTAGGCGGTAAATTTAATTTCCTTAAAAGAATTTGTTTGAATAAGTTTGCTAAGTTCTGTTCACTTTTTTGCAGAATAGAACTGAATGCCTGCTTTCCTAGAGAGTAATTGCAGGGTACGAATTACCAATTACTTTATGGAAGGGAAATGCACGATGGACTTTTGGCGGTCTTTAAGCAGTGCCAAGAATTTTCAAAGCCTTTCACAGGAGTGAATGCCATCTTCGACAGCATTAAGACTGCACTTGACGAGAAGCATTAAGTCGGGTAGGCCTTTTCTTTTTCAATAATTATGGTACTTTGTTTGCAGTCACAATTCCGCCAGATGAAATGTCACAAGTCCACATTTAATCACCCAACAGGAGTGCGGCATGCTTTGATGTTGGGAGAGATGCCACTGCATCTCAAATACCTTCAACAGCAAATGCAATTCGATTCCCTGTTTTCTTCAATGCTGTCAGTGAGCCGACATAACAGTGTGAGAAGATGAGCAAAGAAATGCGTAAAACGTGGGGGCGAAGACAGCAACAGAAAGCTTTGATTGCTGCGCAATAGTGGTGTTTGTTGATGGTATCAACAGCACGATGGATGTCTGCCACCTCTACGGCCTCGACAGTCAGGATGATGAGCATCTAGCTCGTCGAATGACTGATGCCTGGCAATTGACTTTTAAACAACATGCCTGCTTATAAAGTAATGGAAACTAAGTATGCTGCGTCAAAATGACTTTCTACTTTCAGCTGGAATGAAAAAGCAAGACAAAAGGGCTATGGAAAATGAGGTATGCTTGCTTTACTTCTGAGAACAATTTTTCTACGCTGTTCGAGTGCAAAGTTTCCGTTTCGTTCGAAAACGTGTGTGGAAATATGGAAAAAATGATTGACCTACAAGGCATGGGAATATACTACTGCCCTCAGTTATAAGTAGTTGTAAGTGCAGTACATTCTCCAGCCTCACTGGAGCAGAATTTCAACACCACAGGAACAGGAAGAAAAACAATTCCGTTATGTATTTTGATGTAAATAAACATTGGATTGTGCGTCACGAAGGCCACCATTCCCTCCTATGTCTGCCTTCTCGCCATTTTACTAGCCAGACGATAGCTTACCTGCGTTACTTCGGAAATGCATTAAATAGTGCATCAAATGAGAACAATATGGTGGTTCAAAATGTTGGCCATATGACTGAAAGGTTTTTACTTGACAGGCCTCACGTGCATTAACTCATCACTCTCAACACTTAGTAGTGCCTGTAGATGGGCGTTCACAATCGAAAGGAAGCGAAAATACTCATAAACGAATTTTGCGATTTTACAATGATAAATTCATTAGACATGCTATATACAATCCAAACTAATTGTCTTCACACCCTTTTATTCTTTATTTACCAAGCTCAAATATAGAACTAAAGCCTTTTTTCCCTTTGCAATAAGTTAGTTTTTTATGTTCTTTGAGCGCTTTATTCTTCCTTAAAAGCGTATAAGCACAGCGAAAGAACAAATTTGAGAAAATTGAAAGCATATGAAGGTATTTAATAACAAGTTTGTGGCTTTGCTGCCGCCAGTACCGCTTAAGCTATTTCCTCTTCTCCAGCATGCATTTTAACAAAGAACGAAGTAACCCGAATGGAAGAAGAAGCTCGGCCACTTTTCCTCTTTTTAGCATCCACCGTTTTGGCTTCTCTTTCTGCCTCTAAAATGGATGGATTTACTGCCAAAGCGGGCTGTGCCTGAGGGAAGACAGCGGAACAGAGCTAGTGAAGGAATGCTAGCCACATGCGCGGATTTCAGCAGCGCTCTCTGGTGAAGGCTTGAAATATGGGAGACTGAAAGTTTGATAAGTTAAAATACGACTTTGCCAACGTTGAATGGAATGAACGGCGAAGGAGTGAAGTAAATGGTTTGTTTCTTACTGGATGCATACAGGATGGACGAATGGATGGAAGCGGGGTGGTGGGTGGGTCTGAGATGGAGATGATTGAAAGGTGAGTTTACGTTAAAGTGGATTTAGCGCCGATGTACAGAGGAAATAATGCACAAAACTTGCTCAATTACAACGCTACAGCCAAAGTACGGTGCCGCTCTTGTTTTGTCATCCCTCCACCTGCGATGCTGTCTTCGGTGGTAGAGCATTCGGATGTAATGACTACTGGAAGGCGTCACAACCTTGGACGATTTGTTTATGGCTCTGAGTTCGTAAGCACTTAAACATAATTATTTGGCATTTTAATCTGTAAGGGATCAGGTCTGACCTCAACAGTAAACGAGATCTGAGATGAGAGAGACACATCAAACACCTCACTATGCTGTAGCACACATGCATGCGCCTCAAAGGGCTGCAGGGAGAGCGGACTTGAAGGCTCCAAACCACTACAGACTCAGCACTTTTCCTGCCGAAGTGCAGATTTAGAATGCAAACGCCAATTCCACTAGTTTATTGTCCCCTTGCCATTGTCATGGCACTCTGCGATCGGGTAAGTAACAGTTACGCCATGGAGAAGGGGAGAAGAGAAATTAAGAAGCTTTTGTTACCAGACAATGCAAGTTACTTAGCAGCAAAGTAGCAACTTTGCTTCTTATGCTCCACTCGGTTTCAAAGTGTGAAGTAACTTTATTGTTTTTGTTAAAAAAGCTACACCGACAACAACAATTTTTTTGTCTTGTTTTAAGCAATCACTTGAGGTGATTGTGGATAAACCATTGAGGTTGACTATTGCCTTCGGCCAGAGCTGGTGAAAACTCACTTACCATAAGACTGTATTGCATCACCAAAAAAATTATTCCACTCCTGACCTCAGTGAGGCCAAAAATAGTCGCTCTAAGACAAAAAAAGAAAGAAGCTTGCAATGAGTAGTTCGTGTCCATATCTGGTGCAGACTGTAGACAAACAACTTTGACGAAAGCATTGTGGAGGCTGCCTTCCTCCATTTTTTGAGGCATGCTAACGGAGAGGAGTCGTCGCAAACGCAGACAAGCGTGGAGTCACAGGCCACAAGCAGACGGATAGCACCAACCAAATGAGGCACAAACGACAACTCCACACACTTGAGGTCTGGAGTTTGGGGATGAGACTTGACATTCTTCGCGTTCACGCCTACTTGCGCACCCACCATCCTTCTTGCTGGAATTTGGCTGAACTGGGTGAGCCTCGTTGGTGATGGCGATAATGCGTGGAAGTGACGGAGGCCAATGGACTCGCTCTTTAAACGGATCTCTACACACCTCACTTTGGTTCCTGCATGTGCACTTCCCAAGAATGTCAGTTGCGTCCATCTGGAGGCATAAACCCATCTGACAGGATTCCACCTCATATGTGGTGTCTGAGACCGGGCAGCATTCGCAAAATTTTGCCGAGGGTACCACGATCTTCAGACTCCGTTGGTTACCCCGAAGCTAGGCAACAGCATCCTTTATAGCGTCGACGAAAGTCTATTGAATCTCCCATCGTTGTCAATTTGTGCTTAGAATTCATCGCTGAGGAAGATAAAACGCCAAAGCCTTAACCATTCATTGGAAAAAAAATATCGTTCAGAATGCACAATATTTGAAGCAGCCTCAGTCACATGGGATTAGAGTGTTGTGTGGGCTGTGGGGCTGAATTTATTTTAAGGCAGCCACTAACATGCTGGCTAACCAGAACTTCAATGCAGTACCATTTTGACGAGCGAACTTGGCAACTCTCCACGCAGACTCGGACCCTCTTTTATTAGGTTCAATTTCCTTTCGATGTTTTAAAGTTGCTCAACCACACGAATCGTGGGATAGAAGTATGACTGTCACACATCACTTCGTACACAACGAATAAGTTGTTTATGCAAGTAGTTTCATGCCAAATGAGCATTCAAGGTCACTCGTCACGCATGTGTGACGAAGGAGTTGGAGCGTCCCATGGACGTGGTGCTGACTGCAAACATTCAACTTGTTTTTATATCACATTGCTAAATAATCGTTTGCCATTTTCTCCAAGTCGTTCGCATCTAATCATGTCACTTTGTCTATTTGTTGTCCATTGATCGTTGCTCGTTGTGCATTGGCCGATTCACGC
This sequence comes from Taenia crassiceps, assembly GCA_023375655.1. Classification (NCBI taxonomy): domain Eukaryota; kingdom Metazoa; phylum Platyhelminthes; class Cestoda; order Cyclophyllidea; family Taeniidae; genus Taenia; species Taenia crassiceps. The sequence continues at coordinate 3,207,067 of JAKROA010000005.1, read as the reverse complement.
TCCTGTTGATTGAGACAGTTGGCAATGGGAAGCTCTATAAAACTATAAAAAGACTGACTAATTTCGTGATTAAATTCATTAGCTTGTCGCCCTTAACTGCGCCAGATGTTCACAAACCTAGACTGGGAAGTATTTTTTTAACATCAAAAAGAGTATCAAGTCACCCAAGCAGTCACCCGAAACAGGCCTGCATCATTTAAAAGCAAAATGAAGTAGTCTCATTCATTTAAATCTGACGGTGCATTATAACGCAAATGTTAAGTAATGGAGAAGCGACTTGTGTTACCTGGTTTGCCAAGTGTCGCCGTTCCCCTCATCCACTCCACATCAAGTTACAATGTAGACGGTGACCTGACCAATCGAAAGGTCACGTGAGGGCGGGATATGGGTGTGTCGTGGCCGCTCGCCTGCTCACCCACTCACCATTCCTGCCAGGGGGATGCATTGTTTCCACGCCATCGCTCAATGGGTGTGTGCATGCATTACCACATGACATGAAGTTTGACAAGCCCCCAACCACCTCCATTCGATTTTAATGCAAAATAGAGAATTCGTAAGGCGATCAAATTCAATGTAAACTCCTAGTCCTGATACCTAAGCGACCGCAATGGCAAAACAGTTTTTTTTCCTTCAGGAGTAAACTCTTGATGTGGAAAAATTTAATCAATTATCAACGATGCTCCCTTTTGTTTGCCTTCATCAAATCAGCTTTATTGCGTTATGGTACAGCCTAAACTTTAAAGGCGCTCATTTGGCCCAAAAATCTTGGACACGTGAAAATGAATGAGGTGCGGGTATAAGGTTATCTGTCTGGTCTCGCCCTTTTTGAAAATGAAATAAAAAAGCTGATTCCGACGTCTCTTTGGCTTTGCCGTGGACGTGGCATTGAAGCCACTAAAGAAGACGGTGTGAATCCCGTAAAACTATCACTTCGGAGGGTGAAAAGCGAGTGTGTACAAAGAAGCATCCCTAAAGAGCCCTATAAGCAGCAATTTCGCGTCACGTCCACCCATTTTCCATACATTTGGCTAGCCATTACCTTGGGAGGTAAAGGCTCGACGATGATGTTCTACAGCGGTGGGTGCGCACAATGGGTGGATTACCACAAAGTCAAAATATCCCCCTCGCGACAGTTAAACAGAGCGGGAAAATTTTTTTGTCTCGCTATTTCTGCCAATATGCTCGCCTTTTCTATCGCTCTTGAGTCCACCATTGTTAAAAGGGAAGGACAGTAGCCAGCTACCGTTTTCCAGTTGAGTCCGCTACAACCTCCTCTTTAGTGCCCTGGTCTAACCAGAAAAAAAAGCACTTCTTTTCATTTTAATTACCTAGCTTCGAACTTGCAAAGAAAGATTATTTTTAGAAGCTTATTGAAAGTTTTATGTCGTTATGTCACAGTACAAAGATAATCCATGGAGTGTGTGAGGGTGAATAATGAAAGGAAAAGTGATTAAAAATTGCGTGGTTTATTCGAAATACGCAATGTTTTTGTCATTACTTGACTGTAAACACTACCTAAAAGTACTTTTTCTCCATGTTAGTTTGTTTACAATTACTTACGGGCACCACTGGGAGCTGTGAGTGATATACTGAGGTCTGACAAGGCGGACCGTTTAAACAAGCGCAGTCTCTTCCTCTAGTGGTCTTTCGGCACTAATCGTAAAAACTGAACTAAATAAATGGTAAAAATCTGAAAAAGAGGAAGGAAATTGAGGCTTTATGGGCTTGTGAATGAGGAGAAGGCACATGCAGGCGAGACTAATGGCTCTGGTGAGGCACGAGCCCCGATCACTAGGTATTAACGTGATTACTTTTTCTTTCCTCTCCTCACTTAAGTAGACAAAATTCTATATGTTTATTTCATTTTATTTTTCAGTTCGCGCGCAGATTCAAGGGTAGGAGAATAAAGATAAATAGCGTGGGATAAAGTGGGCTTGCACACTCTACTTATTGGTAAAGGCAGTAGCATCTTTCGGTAGTTGACCACGTGGTATGAACAATGGCTCCAACTTGAGATTGATCTCTCTCGCAATTTTAATGCACTGTTTTTTGCACTACAGGGCTTGCTATTATCCTCGGTGCTGCGCTGTCATCCACTATTCATTCAGAAATCAAGTAGCACAGCAGAGGATGGTTACATCTGTGCAATATAGAGAGCTTACGTGGCAATCAAAAGCAAAGGGACGTCTCGGAACTCACTACTACATGAGGAAATGCAAGCGTTGATTATCCACTACACATGAATGATTGTTGAGGCTGTAGATCAAAAAATTATCATTGCCAGTTGTCTTACGCGCCGTTGACATTGTCGCTTATTCCATCACTACACTGCACCCTAAGTCTTTTGGTAAAATTTGCAATTTTAAGTTCTATGCGTTTGCTTTCGAGAGCCTTTGTAGGTCTTCACATGCTGCTGCCCCAGTGTATTGGCAGTACTGTCTGGCGTCTGATTTGGAGGCTTTCGGACTCGGGTTGAATGCCACAGCTTAAAAAGTAAATCCATTCACGAATTTAACTACATTATTATTGTGCCTACCCTAAAAAAGTGATCAATTTGATACGGAGTTACAATTCATCAGTGAGTTTTGTGGAATAGCGACCTTCCTATAAGTTTATCCATAATTAGTGAAATAGAGGTTGCAGATGCACTGAATTGTTTTGAGTTAATGGGAGGAAGTGCAATCTCCACCAGTGAGGAGGTATCACTGGAGAAGGCTGAAAACAGCTGACCTTAAGGGACTAATTAGCTGTTAGGAGTTGTTGTTTGGAGGATGAGTTGACAAGCACTTTTCAGTTAAAAAAGTACTCGTTGAGAAAGGCTTTTGAAAGCGCTGAAGTCCAAGGGAGAAGAAAAGAAAGGAAGGAGGCCGAAGTATTTAACAAGCCTAATTAAAGGTACAGGAGTCCGTTGTCCCTTATGGCTCCCTACCAAAAGCGCAGAAAATTCCTCCCTCTCGAATGCGTGCAGAATGAAACATGTATTTGTCTCAACTGATGGGAACATCAGTTCTCATTGTAGCAGTCCACCATCCATCGTCTTCATGTCGGTATTAAAGCAAACGTTGGTTCATTCTGCCGAAACTAAAAAAAGTGTTTGGACGTCGAGTTTACCGCAGTTCCAGAGCCCTGACGTCTGCTGTGCCGGTGGGGGCATGGCTTTCGCCGACTGCGTAATTAGTCACCAGATAATGAGGCACTTTGTCAAGCAGACTAGTCCTCTTCTTCACAATAAGGCGAGTCTCTTTAGCGCTCTTTTGTGCAATGCGAAGGTGTTGCATCGAGAGTAGCCGCTCATGTCCCAGGCCAACAAAAGGAATGAATCATAGCAATTGGGGAAGATGTACACACGCACATTGCCAAAACATTGCGACCAATAAAAATGCAGACCTCCCCGCTTGTTGGTATTTGCCACTACATTCAAGTACTTGGTAACTCCTGGCATTTATTTATGGTAGACTTCGGCAAGCAAATGGAAAGGACTGCTTGAATAGTGTGCGGTGGGTATCGTTCGGAAGGATTTGTTCCCTTCATGGAGAGTAGACATTTACCTCGGAGATCTGCCTGTATGATAAGATACAATGGCCTGGTTGAATGACAAAATATCTCTTAACTACAGATAAGAATAGTGACCTGTTAGCTACTAGGAAGGAGACACTTCAACACAACCCACAACTACACATTCCATACCGATGCCAGGCTTAGCAACGGGACGATTTACTCTCGCAGTCGGGAGAAAGGAAGAAAGAGGGTACCCAAGTTTCATTCTAAAAATTCATATTTTCATAGTTTTGAATATCTTTTTTCCTTCGGTCTTGACAGTCACCTGCGTGAATCAGAGTGGATAGAGCAGAGCTACAAGGGAGATGGAAAACAGGATTTTTTATTTCGCAATGACGGCTAAAAGTTCTTTCTCTTGAGTCCGAGGTAGACTATAAAATTTAACAAAAAGGAAAACATTTACTTACACTCAGGGCGAGGAAAAAGAGAGTAACATGTCAGGCTGCATGCATTTAAGTCAAGGTCGTTGAGTTTTTTACAGAAAAATACAAGAATTTTAACCAACGCTGCTTTAATTATGCAGTCCTCTTAATAATTATATCTCATCCTCGCTTAAAATGAAGACAGAATCCACCTCCTTCCGGTTGGCATTTGCATCACCGTTGGTTGCACCACTATCGTGAAAACTTTGGAGTTGTAAAGTGGGTGAAGGAGGCAGAAAAGTAAACAATAACGTGTGACGTCAAACTTTCGGTGTGACTACTTTGAAGGTCAGCGAATGGTGACTACTCAATGAAATTATTAAATTCCAAGGGATTATACTTCCTTTAATTAATTGAATAATCCGTAGTCTCCACAGCCTTGTCATCCGCTCAGCAGTATGGTCATACGGCCATACTGCTGGCCTCTTACCGACCACCTTTCAATTCCACCAGGTAGCAGGTAAAGAGCAGTGTGCATTTCCACTACAGCTTCAACTTGTTGCAACTTGAGAGGGGAGTGGACACGCTGAAATCGTGTAATGCTCCTGCCTTTCATAAGGTACCTTATCACTGGAAGTGAGCAGCGTAACTCCAGTTGCCGTCATTCTTACCGATTTCCTATTCCTTCACCGTCCGCTCTCATATAAGTTAGTCTGATTGTCAGATGCTAACATCGAGGGGGATTGATGGGGGATCACTGCCATAAGCAAGACGTGTTTTTGCGTTGGCGTCGCCAAATTCGAGTGCTTTAGGGTAGGAAGCCTTTGATGCGCATGAACTTTCCGCCTTATCTACAAGATCAGACGCATGAGGCGTTTTGTGGGAAAGGGCACGGAAGCATTCCTCCCATCTGAGTAGCGAGAATGGCACAGCTTCCATTGGCTTGGTGCTGCTTAGAAAGTGGATGGCTTCCAGACAGTAATGTCCCAATCTCCTAAGTAGTAGGACCGCCCGGTTCGCGATCGGGATGCCTCATTGGTCAGCTGGAAAAGTTGTTCGCACTTTCGCTTACTTTGATTAGCAAAGTGGTAGAACGCAATCAGTGATCCCAGTTTGACTCAATTACTGTGAAAAGGCACCCTGTCTTCAGATATGCAAATGAGCCTGTTTGGTAGAGTAGTTCCGAACGATGCGAGAAAGGCCAAAAGGTGGAGAAAGCAAAATACGAGCCTATCAAAGTGTGGAAACGAATTAACAAGATGGGCTACTGTTTCCTTACCGTAAAAATCTGTCAAGAGGATGCAGAAGTCAGCGAAAAGCCATTAACTTGACACGAACGGGGAAGTGAGCAACAGAATATTCTTGCCTCCATTTAACTTAAGCATTGCAAGTTTCTCTGTTAACAGTGCCGGTGATCGGATGTTGACATAACCGATACCTGCAAGTGCGGCGATTGGTCCATTCGGCTCTCTTGAGTAGGAGCAAGTGGCCGCCAATGTACACAGCCGGAGTTGTGTCCATTGCAGCCACTACTGCAATTGACAGAGGAGAATGCTAATTGAACCACTAACAAAATAGCAAAACTTTGACTTTTTAAAGCCATTTATTTAATATCGACTTTTACTATACGGGAATGACGAAGGGCTTTAAAAAGGAGTGCCCTCTGTCTTATTCGGTCCTTTGTGTTCTTCTTGGAGTCGCGGGAAGGGCAGAGCAAGTAAAGTGGAAGAAAGGCTAGCTATTGACAAGGTGGAAGAAGTAAAATCTGCGGTCATAGCCTCTACGTCGCACCTCAGGGCACCGCTACAAATAGCGTGGTCCGAAGAGCTGACGCACTCAAATGTGTAGTGAAGCGAAGGTCAAACCTTTTCATGCCCCTCCTTTTTAAGTGGTCTCCTACGTCTCCTTTGTGGCCATAAGGGGGACTACTAGTCTGACCAAACCATCCAAAACTTTCCATTTTTGTGCTCTGTTTTGTTTTTTTTTTAATTGTGGCGGCAACCTCAGTTTTTGTGGACTGTGCATTTGCCTTGCGGCATGGAGTCCGAACCGGACTTGCAGCTTCGTCAATAGGATGCATTCTATTCTCTCACTTTAGCTGTTTACAACTTCGGCTTACTTGCCAAAACATTTCTTTCCAATGACAGATTTTTGCTCAAAAATTTTGATTTCGCCTTCCACTTGCGTCTTGATGCTGCTCCACCCTCGGTGACTTGATGCTACAACAACCATCTGACAAGGCTGCGGCTTTTTTTACGGGATGTTTTATGCTGTGCGGTGCAAGAAAGGCTTCTCTGTGGAAATTCTCATTAACCATCGAGCATTGCATTCGACATGTTTGAGTGATGCCTGTGTGAATGCGAGGAGTATTTTAGGTGGAAGACTGTACGGATTGAGGAGAAGCCATCACAGTGAGCAACTTCACGTCTGTCAAAGCTGGGTGCATTCTTCGTAACATCGCGATCAGTAGGAAGCATACGTATGTTGAAAGTATGTTAATGAGTAAAAGGAAAAGAATTTAGTTGGAATAATTGGCCAAAATTAGCTGATTTTATTTTGTGTGATTCAGATCTTTGAAGTATTTGGGATGGCAAAACAAAACACCTGCCATGGAACCCACAGTGTTGCCTGCCTACGTGGCAGTGATGCGGAGTCCCTGTTTTTATAAAGGGAATAACCTTTCAGACGAAAAATACTGCCAAAATGTCCAAATCGCTCACGAATGAGGGTAGCAGCTCTGGTGGGAGAGTTCGGAATTGCTAAGTCAATATTATCTTCAGTGACTGGGAATATCGTTTTCACTTCGTTTAAGAAGTTAAATCATGAGAGCTCTCTACAATCACAAATGATGGCCGAAGATGAAGAAGAAAACGAATTATCGAAATTCTCTTAAATGTGTTGAAAGCTTCAACTCTTTAGCACCGACGCTTGCATCAACCAATGACCACACAAGTGATGATTGCTCTGACATTAGGAAATACCGTTTTGGGCATAGTTTTTTGTTAAGTTTAGTCTTCCTGGTGTTGATACAGGAATTAATGTAGGCAGTTATAGGTTGAAATGACGAAAAATCTCTCACGTCACGTATTTGTGACGTGCGAATTTAACTGAGATAATGGAGGTGTTGTATTACGCAATAGTAGCAGCAAACATGCAAATTGTTCTCCCACAGAATTACTGTATACATTTTTGCTGTTTTTGCAAAGTCATTTTACTCTTTTTAATGCTGCATTATCCATCGCCTCATCCTCCTTACGCCTTGCCACTATGCACTTGTAATAGGCAACTTAGGCACCAAGTTTGAACGTCATGACGGAAGTGGACGCCGACGTGGAAGTAAACACGAGACTGTATTGTTAAAGGGTGTTTGTGTTACGATCACTCATTGCTACGCAATCCAACTGCACTAAACAGAATACGCCCGATGCCATGCGGCACGAACGCCCTTCAGCGCACGCCACCGAAAATTGGCATGTGAACGCATCGCACAAGGATACGCCGAAAGGCACACAGCAGCAAAGCGGAAGAAGTTGACCGTATTGGTGAGTCGGTGAGATGAGAGAATGGATCCTACTGTTCGATTTGCAGTGATCTGGCACCACTAGCCTAGGAAGTTGTGTTTGCCTCTGCAATTCAACTTCATTAAGCTGCTAATGGAATTGTTTTGCCTCACAATCTGATACAAGGTGATTGACAGATAAATGAGAGTTGTTAATGAGTTGTTAGCTGTGTACACAGCATTGGCAACACTATTTTCACTAAATCAGGCACGAAAAAGTTATTGCGTATAGCAATCGGAGGCCTGTGAGTTAATGCGTTGCGCTGGGCAAAGTTTGATGCAATTTGTCAAATCTACGTTCGTTACTAACAATAAGCTACTCAAAATGTGACAGTTCATTAAATCACTAAGCCTGTTCTTTTTTATTCAAAATTGTAAATATGTAAAATAGCTGATAAGCAATTGGTAGAAGCTCGGATTGAGGGAGTACGGATGACCAAACCTAAGATGGATCAGGTTAAAGTGCCTGAGCAATCCATTGGAAAGTTGGAACTATTTCATGGCTGGAGAGCGTTACCTCTCTTCCTTAAATCAGTCTTCGCATCATATCACTGCTTTCTTAACAAAACGTCATAAATAAGCAGTCAGGAATAACTGGAAAACTGGACTAGAAGGTGGGTGGATGGGTCGAATGATGCGAAGATGGATGAATGAATGGACGGTTGAGTGGGGAGATGAAAGCACATGCTTTAAGGCCTGAAGAAGCATTCCATTTTGAAGAAATGATTAACTTTTCGCTTAACTTTTTTCCCATGGGAAAAACACTAAAAATCGTGGCCTTTTTTCTGCTCCAGTTAAGCAAGGCGAAAGATTGGCAACAGTTATTTTGCTTGACTTATCCCAATCACCGAGTTTACTTCAACAGTTTCTTTGATTTCGCCTGACTGAATTGGAACTAATTGCACTGGAGAATGGAAAAACTAAAAGTGAGGCATAAATGGCAATATTAGCCGTTCCGTCGCCCTGCAGGCTGATGGGTCTCTTCAAGACATCCTCTGCAATCACCGCCCATTCAAGGCGAAATGCAGATTTCGGCTGTGGAGGGAGCCAGTAACTTCTGTGCTTTTCAGTGAAGTCACTTCCTGCTGCGTGTCGGCTTTGGTCAGGGAAAGAGGATCCATATTTCCTGCCCCGTTGATCTTCTTTGTTCGACTCTCATATTAGCCAGGGCGGCAAATGCCATGAAATGGTGGGAAAACAAAAGCTTTGTAAGGCTTTGTTTGTTTGCATTTCGGCCATGTAACAAATTAAGGCGGTTTTTCTGAAGACATACGGCCTGGATCACCAAAGGCGCGATAATAATCACAGCCCCAAAACTGAGTGAATAGGTTCTTTAAACGAGTCTTGCCTTTTGCATCGCACAAATGTTTTGACCTTTTTACTTTTCAGCCTCCGATCTCTCTGACCACGCTTTTTTCACTGTAGCTTAGGTTCCACTTCGTCACGGGTTCATTTTATCCGCTACGACTCTTACAATAAACAACAATCGAGCAAAAGGAAGGAAGAGGAGATGTTGTTCACTACATTATTAGTATAACGCAGTGAGAATGCAGTCCAGGTTTTTTTTGGAAACTTCTATTCCCTTGCGAGGTAAACATCCTTATCAGTAGGTGGTTGCTTGGCTGTCAATCATTGCATAGTACTACTTCGTTCTCCACAGAGAGGCAGGAAGCAGTCACGTGACTGTATTGCAAGATTGGCTGATGTGTTCATTGCAAAGTCCTGATCCGACGTGTAGGGGTTATTGGAGTTGAATATGGCCTTAGTGTAGTCATGAGGATTCATTGAACTGGCCATTTAGACAGCAGAATTCTGGGTGGCCTGAGGAAGTGCCTATTAATCACCAATCCCAAAAAGACGCTACTTCTTTGCAAGGCGTTTTAGTGAGACGGGCTGAAACTGTCGTCCAGCGAACACAGTACAAGTCGATGACCCAATCTTTAAAGCTATAAAGAGATGCAGGTCTCTTGAAATCCGAAGAGCCCCAAAGCTTGCCGCAATGGAGGTATCTGCACTTCTTCTGCAGACTTTAGCAATAGATTTTTAGCAGTAAAGTTCATTCGCTTGTGGAGCTCTTCCCGCCTGGTGGTCGGAGGTGCTCCCAACCTCTTAGCGAGTTTGGATCCTGTCTGGCTCTCAACCAGTGTAGTCGGGAGACGAAGATGAAGGCTCCCAAGTTGGCTAAGAAGCTGACCTTTGTGCCTGACTGCCAAAGGCTCAGGATGGTCTCATCCTCACCTCACTGTGGCACTTGGCTAACCTTGACCTCTTAGGGATTATTAGCAAGTTCGGAGTTTGTCAAGCCAAATGAGCAGCCCTCCGAGTTCAGACCATCGGAGGCAGATTATTTTCAGGGACTGCAAACTGCACAAACTCAGACCCCCTAAAAAGCCAACGCACTTTAACACAGTCTGTAGGCAGCATTTACAGTTGCCCGTCTTTTGAGGCACTTAGCACTTCAGTGACCTCCTTTATTTCATTTTTTGTGATGTGATGAAAGTCCACTTTTGAAAACTACTTGTCTTCGCTCATTCTTTGTTTCAGTGAAAAAAAAGACAATTTCTAACGTGTATCCCTTATATCCCCATCAGGACCACAGCAAAAATGTTCCTTTCAAGTAAAGGTTTTAGAAAAGCTTACAAAAATTACTATAATTTGGCCTTTGACCGATTATTTGTAATGATTATTGTTAAGGCGATGGCGTTATATACATTTGTCAGGTGAATAAAGAAATCTTTCTCTCATGCGACTTCGTATATTGGTAGCAGTAGAGGGAGCAGAGGAGCGACAGGTGTTTCTCCAGTCTCCTAATACGTGGCCGCCAGTCTTCTAGCCCTTTGAGCCCTAAATAGTCCACTCAACTCTGCCTTTCGGGTATTCGAGCCACACAAGGCGCTGCCACTGTTCTTCGGCCAGGGAGCACGGCTACCAAGCCATGTGAGTAGCCCCTCAGCTCTCTGTCGAGACGGTGCCATGACTTTCCACAGCATCGAGAATTACCCGATGTCTGCATAGGGTCAAATATGGTCATTTCTTAAGTCGGTTGTTCAGCGCCATCCCCAGAAGGGAGATGACAATTGTAACGGTGACAACTTGGTAAGAAATACACTTCTTGCGGAAACCGATAGCAATTCATAAAAGTTGGGAATAAATACCGAACCCATCTTTTAAGCACGAGATGCTTTGTCATTGTATTACCGAAAGTAGACCCAAGTTTGACAACCAACTCGCTGTAACGACTGTGTTGCCGAAGCCTCTTGAAGTATTTTCCCTTTAAGTGCTCCTCTTTACGAGGCAACACAACGCACTGCCACGCTTTCCCTATCGACGCTAAATTTATCCATGCATCCAATTATGTCGCAGAAGGAGAAGTTCCTGTTTCACGCCTCTCCTCAATCGTTTCTCTTGGTATTAACTAATTAACTAGTTACATGCAATGCTAAAGTGACGGATGGGGGAGAAGCGTAAGTAATTAGTGCATTGTTATTCACTACCAGAGACAACAGAGAGGAACTAAGCACTCTGTTATCTCATATTACTTGTTGCCTTTGGCGCCTGCGTATATTAAATCACACAAAATTAGTGTATTCGTGATCATTTTTTACTTGAACTTGGGCGTCACCCATATGTGACGCAAGTGATTTGAGGAAAATAAAAAGGAACGTGTTGGATGAAATTGATTTACAAATAGGCTTCTGTCACATGTAAACGAGGATAAAAGTGTCAGGCTATGAAGAATGTCATCATTTCCTGATTATCTAGTAAAATTTGGTACCCCCTACATTTGATGGCGGTGTAGATGGATTTAGTAGGCTGCCGCGGAGCAAGAAGGTTCTAAAAGTCTCTATTTTCTTATATTCCCATCTGAAGAGGTTAAAGAAGTATGCATTCAACCAGACAAGCTGTTCTGCTTTCGAGTATTCGAGAGTCGTCTCACTTTAAGACCATCACACCCACGACCGTAGCCATTCAGCCTTTCAACTCTGGTTAATCAGCCTTCTTTCCCATTGATATACTCCTCCACGGAATGGAGCCTTGCATTTTATACCGGTCTCAAGAATTATCTAAATTCCTCAAAATCTCTTATGAGTGTTTGGCTTTCACGACACATTGCTGTCAATGGGTTTCATAGTGCCTGGGAAGGCGTCCCTATCTCTATCCTGGTCAATTTCGTTCCCCGCATTGACAGGTAACTTGGTCAATAACCTGTCCACAACTGTTCAAAATGGTATTGCATGGCGTGATCAATCTTTGTTTTTACCCACTGACAGTCATGTTGATTGGGAAGGAGGAGACTTGGTGATTGCGAGGCCATTCCATGCCTATGCAGGTCCCATTGACATGTACTTGCTCGACAGCGGATGGTTGGCTTAAGGGACCATCAAAATGCCATCAGTTAGAGTTCCAACCTCTCGGAAGCATCTCAGGTAACTAGGTTGTTGGCTGCTTAGATGTTTAGTCTATGAGGAGGCGTTAGACATGTACGTAAGCCATGACTTAACCCCAAACTGTTTACTGTTCCATCAGCAGCGTCGGTCTTCAAAGTCATGCGCCACTTTATGCAGTGATGATATCTCGAGGTTATTTAGCTTTTAAAAAGACGAAATCCGCTTGCAAAATGGGGACTCGTAGCACTCTTACGCCATGCTTGAAAAGGTCAGTGGCTTGTTAAACTGCATTAGCCTACTTACTTGCCCCTTAAAAAGCCGTGTGCGATTGTACACTTGCTTTTATTTTCGCCTTGAAAATGAGGATGTCGTAACAAGCCCCCTTAGACATCAACTTTTGGCAATTCATGTGGTAGCAACATAATAGGCTTGCTTTATTCATGGTTAATGTGACCGTCATCCATCCGCTTCAGCCTCACGTTAAACGATGGCACGTCAATCCGGACCCGATGTGACAATGATGACACATCATTTGCCCCGATCAAGAAGGAAGTGTCATCCTGAAGTTGGTGGATTTAATAGTGCGAGGAGATTATTAACTAAACTCAATGACCGTCTTACCTTCTTTAAGTGCTGAGTGCCCTTTTGGAAGGCATCCGTGATGCTCAAACGGAGATTACCACTGTTGGGAGGGTAGGCACTCTCAAATCACATCCATTTGGTTAAAAGGGTCGACCTTTTTGACATGCGGATCCAAAATAGCCGCATGAAGGCACCGTAACTCCCTTTACCGAAAATCACACAGCCTTTCCTATGACTTGATCCTGTTTTTTGCCATTTTTTGCAGTGATGTTTACCTAGGGACTCACCTCCAAGGGTGATAATACGTATGATCAAGAAGTTGGGTGGAACTGCACAACAACAAAGTGGTGATCACAGCTGGACGATCAGGGAACAAGCAACAGGTCTATCCACCATCACAACGAGAGGTGCTTCAACTAATAATTGAGAAATGGGGAAATGGAAGGAAACCTTTATTCCCCCAAGAAGTGGTGCAAAGGAGCCACTGACAGTAATGCATCCTGACAATTGTTGTAATAAATTCTTTTTTTCAGTTTCTGGTAGTTGAAATAAATAATAATTGAAGAAAATCAAATCCGACTACTTTCCTTGTGCCTAGAATAAGTCTCCCACAATTTTGTGGAATGATTTTACTGGATTTGGCATCACCTTGCTTCCGCGTAAAACCTCACCAGTTGAAGAGGAATTGAAAACGAAGACTGTCTCATAAAAACAAATGAAATACCATCAAAATGGATTAAATTATCCTTAAAGAAGTCATAAGGTAGGAAAAGAGATCGCAGAATTTGTTTATTTGTGTTTATGTGAGCAGAGACGCCATCGAGGCTCCAATTGGGGCATTAAGCCGTAGCATGTGGTAACAACGAGGACCTCGGCGGTCACTGCAAACGCCCGACTGGAGCCCCAGTTGAGGTGATACTAGTTTCGCCTACTTATAACAGTTGGAAAGACCTCGACCTCACCGTGGTTGAAGGTCTGTGTAGTGCATCTCTTCGTCCCACTGGTCACTGAGGCGGCTTCATCTCGATTACAATGCATGTATGCCCTGGAAGAATCAATTTCCAGAACAAAAGGCTGCCAGAATGTCAAACAAAAGTTTTCGGAGGCAGTGGTTATCACCATCTTCGCATTATAGCAAAGTCTTTGGCCTTTACCAAAGCTAGAATGGCTTAATTGGAAGTGGAATCTTTGAGGTAGAACGCTCAAAATGTCAAATTAAAGAGCGAGAGTCCATGTGAATCTTTGAAGTGATAGCAAAGGGCTCCATTGTCATTTTCCTCTTAGACAACTTGTCCTCAAAACAGTCGAACAAAGGCGTGTCTTCAAGGTCGACGACGTGTGCCCAGCTAGAGGCATGGGCTCCCATTCTCGCCTTTCTACAGCGCCATAAATGACCCTGACCTCGCTGTGATTTCTGTGGTCAATGGGGGAGCCTAACCAACAGTGATTGGGGAAATGTGCTCACGATATTGCGAGAATCAAGTTCCAAAGGGGAGCAAGGAAAGTTCTTCTGGCGATGTGAAAAGCGTTTGACCTTTGCCAAAGCTGGAGTGGTATAATAAGGCGGGCGCTTTGATGTTGAGCGGGTATAAAGTGCATTTAAACATTTTAAAGCTTTGGCAGGGCATCAATTTACAGGATTTTGTGCTTTCCCTTGAAATACTTTATTGCGCAAAGTTTTGCCCTTTTGATGTGGGTGTAAATTTATTTGAGGTAGAATTTGTTGCTTGACTGGTTCGTCTCATAGTGGTGGATGTTTTTTCAATCAGTCCTCGAGTTATGTAGAAAGACTTGTTACATATGGGGACGAAGATAAGGACTTAACATAAAGCAGCCACTTAAAGATAGTTTTGACGTTGGCGACACCCCAGACAGATTTTGCTGCCAGCGACAGGCTTCAGCTGCCACACTCTTCGTGAGGGTTATTATTTCAGCGTTTTATTGCCTTATTACACCTTTAGGGATAAATTGCGGCGATCCTTCGGCGGTAGAGGAGAATTAAACGCATTCCTGATTTCATTGGCTCTGCAGCAAGCCTGCAGGAAAAAAGGGGAGAAATGGCAGTAACTGCAGGCAAAAGCTTTATTGGATCTGCATGCAAGTTGGATCCTCGCCGGTCTCGAACAATCAAAAAATTCGATGGTACAAAACGTAGACCTCAAATGCTAAATTAGGTAGCATTGTTCACTAAAGGACTCCAATTGTTGGTAAATTATGATTGACAAATGACACGCATTTGTTATTGGAGCCTCCTTGTCCAGTCTCGAACGGTGGTGAGGTCTACCAAATGTCCTCTTCCTCCTTCTATACAGCTTGCAAATAGGGCGAAACTCCGAATATAGAGTGATGATGCCGAGACGCCTCACCGACAACGGCGTCAAATGGTTCTGTATCTTTGCCATAAAGTTAATGACCCTCGCAGTTTGATCCGAGGCTTAGTCTTTGATGTATGGACGGGGTTAGTTTAATCGGGAGATCAGAGCAACCAAGCCAAGTTATCATGCCGTTACATTAAGGTGTGTAATAAATTGACCTTTTTTTTAAATCCCATTTTTGACCAAGCGAATTCGCAACTCCCCAAAGGGATCGAATTACCCCCTTCAAGGCTCTTCCAAGAGGCCCATATACGTAACAAGGTAGCAGCATTTATAACTTCACAGTCTCCTTAAATCTTTAAACCCGACTCATTCAGTTAAAAGCGGCTTACATGAATGGGGGGTAGAGGCTATTAAGTTGCTGTTTATTCCGCTCTTTGGGGCTGAGGATAAAGCAGAAGGCGTGAATAAACAACTGACCACGGTTTCAGGCAACCGCAGATACTTTATGACACCATAACGCACGTCCGAAGTTTAAAAATAGCTTATCCAAACTGCCTGTTTTATTTTCACTGTTTAATTGTGCTGGTTTTTCACCGTCTTGCGATTCGGTGGCATGAATGGACTGATTTCCAGACGGCTCTGAACAGAGAGATTGTGATCTTGTCAAATTTTGACACACTCTTTGATGGAAGGTCCTGCATAATAGATGGTACTGAACAATGCCAAAGTGTAGAAAGTAAAATTGACTGCTCGGTGACATGCGATTACCGATAAGAAAGTGAATGCAATCCGGGCAGAAGACTGTGCTGGGATGATAAGGCTGTGATACTGTAAGAGCAAATGAATGTCAAATGAGCCAAACATCAGCCAGCGTCGATCGCTTCAGGTTTCTTGTTCTAAGGCAAAGGGAGGGGTTGGTGTGTTCATTGTTCTAGGTTAAATTGCACTTAACGAAAAAGGATCAAAGTGAATTCTAAGAAAAGATTTGCTCTTGCGTTGTGCTCCACCAGACGGGTTTAGTGATTCAGGTGTCATGGGTTCCCTAGCCTTCAAAGGAAAGAGAACCCAATGACACAAAAGACATTAAATTATGATACCTTTATCCACCATCCATTCTCGACAGGATGTAGGGTGGTGTAAGGATCTTATCTCAGTATGGTAGTAAGATATCCCAATCAACTCCGCTTCTGGCTGACCATTCCCCTTAGCAGTAAGTCTTGTTTCACCTCGCATCAAACACACCAAAAGACACTCCAGAAGTGACAATAAGGAAATGGGTGACACCTACGTCTTTATTTTGCCTTCCTTCTTCTAATCCAAGCTTTTAATCTTCCCAAGGGCTAGTATCACAGTGTAGTGAGATCGTGTGTTAGTTTGCCGTATTAAAGCAGCACCTTCTTCTCAGTGATTTGGTAGTCGGTAGTTCTGGTCGTTGGTCGATGGTGAGACCTCTTTAGTTGGAGCACTGTCAAAAACGAAAGGCTACATGAAAATCCCAGACAATATGTCCATCCTAGATACCTTGCCACGTAATGCGTTTGAATACTTTGTCCTTGGTTGGCTTTGGCTTGGACGAAATGTGTACGGGAACAGGCGCGAAGGTATGAGGGTGAAAGCCAACGTGTAACACCACCGTACTTTTCTATGGACATTTATACGTAATTCGTCATGTAAACGTGGCAACATAGCAGCACAATGACAGTTTGGCGGCTGAGAGCCCAAACGCGTTGGTGACTACTCCACCTTCCTATTGAGTGACTTTCTCTGGACTTCATGGTTCAGCAGGTGTACGTGTGTATTAAAACGGCTGTATGTGTGTGGTTGGGAGAAATGGCAGAAGATATAAGTAAGAGTGGCTGAGTTGGCATTGCACCTATTGCAGCTCCCTGACCTGGCATTTCACCTCTTTCCGCACCGTTTGAACTGATTCCACTGCATCGAGTATCAGCTGCAGATAGGCACAAGTGTCTTAGCTGTCATCAAGAGCACGGATTTTGGCAGTGTAAAATCACGCTGAATCGTCAATGATGTCCATATGTGAGCCAGGCTGTTCGTACGTTGAACTGGACGGCAACGGTCAGTGCATGGGAAGCAAGTGAGACGTATCACGTTACTCTCATTTGGCGAATCCGAGTATCAACACTTTCCACTTACTGATATTGGTGGTTAGATTGGATTCCACGCAACAAATCAAAATATCTGATCACCTCCTGCAATTCTCTCTGCTTCAAAGACTCCGTCAATGCAAGGTGATATGAGAATTGTGTAGTTCATCACTTGAGGCGGAGGCGCGGCAATTGAGGTAATATTATCTCCTAAGGACAAAATTGGTACGGCTGGATAGATGGGCGGCTAAATGGGTGAAAAGAAGCAGGGAATGGGATGGGTAATCTTGCAAAACTAAATGGATGGTGATGCTAGATAACGAGGCAACATGTCAAAGCAGATTTATGCCCCAATTGTTTCCTACCGCATTTGTATGCATTTAGGCACCGCTCATCACTTTCAAGCAAGCGGAGAGGTGGAGGAAGCTGTACTGATGCAAAACGCTGAAAACTGACGCTGGACTACTTGATGAGCACATCTATGTCCACTTCTGCGGAGAATCTTCCTCTTCATTCTATCAGGCCAATCCGTGACCATTGCATAAACACGGAATAGCATCAACTCTAAGGAGCCAAGATCCACAGAGCGTCCAGATATTTCAAATTCATTCGATCCTGGCAAAGCGAATTAAGCTTTGCCTCACTTTCTAAATTACAATTTTGTTGCATAACTCCTCCACCGTCCGTCTTGCCAAAGGACTGTTTTTGTTTGTATCGTTTTGTTTTTTCTGTTTATCTGAACAAAAGCATTGTAACCTTCATTCTCAATGGAAAACATCATAACTTGAATTCCTTCTCCCTCTCCTCGTCCTCGTCACATCTTCTGTGGAGATCATCAAATTTCTTTGCCAGAAAAACAGTATCGTGGAGCGACACAAGGTGTTGACACCGACACGGACACTTGCACCAACAAATAATTTATTTCAATTTCTCCACTGGTTTATCTCTTCGTATATTAGAGAACGAGTTACAGCACAACAGTGTATTCAGCATCAGTAGAACAAGCGGCTAACCAATTTGGCGTACACACCACATTCCACACATGATTGTGGTTGCACAAATTATGCCCCAAATGCGGCAGTAAACCCTAGCGCAAAGAGAATGCCGCAGTCAATCCAACGCTCTTCCATCTTTTCATTCAAGACCGCTTCCTTCGCCTGCATTTTGTAGTCTAAGTAAGATCTCCTTTGCCTATCCTCCTAATATTAATAGCTCACTCCTTCGCCATGTTTCGGTGACACGGAGAATGGGACCACTTAAATGCACCTGTATTTGTGACTCTTATCAGGTGGCTCCATCTAGGCTAATAAGGAGGCTCTTTGAGGTATTAGAAAGTAGAGACGAAATTTTCACAGAAAGGCGAATTATGCTTTGGCAAACTAATCAAATATCAATTTCTTTCATGGTACATCCATTATCACTTCCACCCGTCCTCCTATGTCCACTGCAGTGGCATCATCAAGTGTTCATGACGGCGTGTCACTCACCCAGCACTGCTACACAGGGAACAGAGGTGAAAGCACGCTAATGATATCGTCTTTATCCCTACACTGAATTGTGACTCCTTCAGTTATATTTTTAATTTCCCTCTCCATCATAAGTCAACTGACCCTGTCTTCTTATGTCACCTCATTAATATTTCACCCTGTTTTTGCCCTCACATGTAGCGTGGCATCTCCATCCTCTATTCAAGGGGAGAAAAAATGAGAGAAATTGCGCTACCAAACTCTATGACACCTCTCCTCTTATGTAAAGCGTCAAAATTGGTGTTTTCGGTCCTGCTTTCTTAGTCAAGTCTGGATACAGTCCATTCTACACGTTTCACTCTCGACCACAATTTGATGCAAAGAAGGTCAACGCAAAGGCAGAATGAAGCGTTTTTTGTGTCTTCTCCTCCATTTATTACTGTCTAGCCGCACCATACCTCACTTTCTCTCAAATTTCTAACGCAGGTCCTAAAGCGCAGTTTGATCACTTCCATTACCTCCTTTTCTTTCACCCGCTCTATCCATTACTAGCGTCTTCCATGTCACTGAAGAGTCATTTGCTCTCCTCTTCGTTCAATCCCGCCAAATGAGAGCAAGTTGACTGGTGGTCACGCAAGAAGGCAACTGTTAAAGCATATGAACACTGTAGCCTGAATTCTGTACTTTATTTGCCCTACCTCAACTCGAAGGATACACTGGAGCACAGCCAACACGTGGAGTGATTATTTTCACTTTCATTAGCACCGTTTCTTTGTTCGTCCACCATTCTATCCGAGTGTCTGACCATGAACATGAGATCCCGTGCGGTGCGCAAGTAGTACTACACTTTTTTGGGTGCAAAGATGGATTCTATCACTACAACCCCAGCATGAATACATTACAAAGGCTCAACAAATTTGAATGATTTCGCCTCTGCTCTTCACGCAAACAAGCAATGTTCACATTCCATGTCATGCAATCAGGCTTATGTCAGCTTCATGCACATTTGGCGGAAGTATTTAAAGTCGCTTTATATCCATCATACTGTTTCCGTTCCTTCCCTTCAGTGATGTCAGCACAGTTGCAAAAGCTGCCACCACGTAAATAAACAAACTAGAAGTGAAGTCGGGTGTCATGCCAACTGCTCGTCCAGTCAAGTAAATATCCTGTCGACGCACGATGGGAATGCTGATGGCGAACAAACGCTCCGACACCAGGCGCCGAAGAGGCGGCTTCAGGAGGTCTCCCTTATGGCAGGTTGTGCGTGGTCCACGTGAGGGTGCGTGTGTGACACCAGCAAAATTGCGGCTCAATTGCAGACTCTAGGCGAGCTCGACACTCCCACCATACTCCTACCAATCCTCATATGCCCAATGACCTCTCTACCTCCCCCCTCTCTCTCTCCCCTTTACATGATGCCAACACCGACCTTTGTCACTAGGATTTGCATTCTAAAGAGCGACATTTAACAGTAATTGATGGTGGGGTTTGTTGTGTCACAGTCACTTCCCCACCCCACACACACTCTCTCTCCCTCCTCTCCACCCTCCCCTCCGCCCTGCCCTCCTCCCTTCCCTGAATGAGGCAACGCAAATTCCGATCCAATGTGAAAATGCAGTGGTGTGCACTGAACCGCCACCAACCTCTAGTTTACACAGATGCCACTACGCAGTCATTGCCTGCCTCCACTTCTTTTAGTCGTCGTCTTCTGCGACAGGACATCTAATGGCAAGATGGTCATTCTACCGAGGAACTGTTTCACACCGAGTGCTTATCATGTTGTGTGTAGAGCACCTCAGAAAGTGATGTGGCATGACAATCTTGAGGCCATTATTGTGCACTCAGGGACAAAACATGAAAAATTTATCGTAGTACACTTTGCCTCAGCGCTATTCCTCATAAATCACATCATTTTTTACTAATATCGTACTTTTAGCCACCTCCGACATCCTTGCATATCGGTCTGGTCAAATAGGAAGTTGCATGTCTTTTGCTTTAAATTCATCACTGAAAGTACTTGGCTCTTAGCAATTTGCAATTTGCCACGGATTCTCATTTACCTGGTTGGGCAGTGATCACAGCGCAATTTTAGCCTCCACGCAAAGTGATGGACCAAAGGTGTGTGTTGAAGTGCGATTTGACTGTGCGGGGTGGGGCGAGATTGACTGTTAATGCAAGAGGAGGAGAATGGTTGTCTGTACATTTGATGGTGATTGAACGTTGCTTTTGTAGCCTTTTTGAGCGATCGGGTAGCTCTCGTGGGCACGCATGGGAGTTGATATGGGAAGTTGAAGAAGGCACTGAATGCCTGAATAAAAGAGAAGAGAGAAGCAGGACGGGGCTCCACCAGTTCCACGAATGTGTTTGTAATTACAGGGCAAAAACGGATGTCCATAGGCACTTTGTAGGTCCAGAATGGAGAAATGAAAGTAACTTCCTATGGCCCTTCCTAATGACAAATGAAACTTAAAAAATCCGTAGACTGAACAGCAAGAGTAGTTGCGCTTCAAAGCAGATGGACACTACTGGGGTTGGTTCTAAGAAACTCACAGCGCTCTTCCACCGTAAAACCTAGCCAAGGGAACACAACTTTTGCGCAGAGACTCTCGTGTTCCCAAACCACTAAAGTGGTTGGTAGTCGCAAATAGAAGCAGCTCAAAGAGCAGTACACAACTGCCAAACTTAGCCAGAGGTAAAGATCGCATTTCAATCGGGATGGGGGCAGCAGCTGCCTCCTCCTGTCCCTCTGAGCCTTCCTCTAGGGAGACCGCAAGTAGCTTAGAAGAGAAAGTGGGGTAAAATGGGAGTAGATTGTCACATTCTAGAAAACCATTCCCCTAACCCTGTTTCCCATTGGAATAAGGTGACGGATGCCACCGAAAAAGCATTCGCTGGCTTTCTTTACTTATTTCCCCACTGTAAGCTGCTTTTCTATTTTTCGCCAAATTGTCCTCAAGATAAATAAAGGGTTATTTGGTAGCTTAGAATTTTTTCCGTTTTTTCAATGCCTATATGTCCCGTGAAGTAATTCAAAAGCTTGGAAGTTAGTTAATAATTCATTGAATTATTTTTTAAGGCTTTTGGGTCAGCAGGCTTTAATTCTCAGCCCCTCCTTCTGCGGATGTGGTGATTACTCAACAGAAAACGAATGGAAATACAGGCAATGACGTTTTCTTTACGGCAAGGAACTAAAATTTGTCTTTTATGCGAAGGATAATTGGAAAAATTACCGCTTTAAGACTTTACTTATGCGTTTGAATTTAACGTACTAGCTGCTGGGATCTGTATTGTCGGGGGCTCGTCTTCGAGACTGTTCCTCCCCTCGGATATGGCAACGACACACGCGCCACCGTACTGACTGACCCAAAGGCTCCTGAGAAGACAAAAGTCTCGCCACTAGCTGTGCATCAAACACAAACAACTTTTATTTCATCATTCCCATTTTGACAGACGTATTAGAGCAGGCGATAGTGATCATAAATAGGCTAAGTATGTGTGTCACACATTTGTGACGCAGGAAGTTTTTAAAAGAAAAAGAGACGATTGAAAGGAATATGTGGTGACAATTATTCTGAATTTCAATAAGAATGAAGGGAGATGAGTATCTGTTGGACCGTTCATCGCTTAAGTTTTGTACAAATGACCCAAAGGACCAATACGTTAGCAGCCTCACTTCTTTTCATCAGCGGACATTTGCGAATTTGGGAGGTTTTTCAACAGGAGAGAAGTGGTATTGCCTACAACATCATCCTTTTTTTGTATCTTTTGTGTATCTTTTGATTTTTCATCCTCCACCTCCTCCTCGTCCTCATCTTCATCACCTTCAACGCCTGGAATGGAGATTCGGTGACCCAAGACGGCCTTTATGTCCAACCCCTCAGGTGTGGCCACCTCTTTTCGTTTGCGCTCAAATTCCTTCCGTTTGGCCAATTCTTCTTCGCTTAACTCCTCGCTGTCTTCATCGTGTGTCACTATGGGAATCACCTAAAAAATAGGGGAGTTTTGAAAGCACAATCGCCTGGATCCGCGAGGAGCAGGCTACTAATGTCACTTCTATCGCTTTTTTAAGTTTTGCTGGAAAGTCGTAAAAAACGTGAAAACCTTCATTGGTTTAGGTCTCAAAGTCACTTTATGAGAAAGTTGCTTGTCTCGGTTAGACCTGCACGTCTCCTTTATGGGTTTCACGATCAAACTTCCCACGGCAGCGTTTTCTCTCCAACAGCCTCATGCAACAGCTCAAACGATATACAAAAAATGAAATGACTGAGCAAAAAAATAGGAACTTTAAATTAAAGACCAAGAAGAGGACGATTGTCTTGGCATGCATTGCACCGTCGAAGAATGCAGCGCCGCTTCACCGAAAGCGTCTCAAGAAACGATGGTGACAATGTGCTTGGAAAAGTTTGTGGTCCACATCCGCATCACAAGGTATCAACGCCACGAATGCCTCCAAAAATTACTTTGATCGGCTCTTTAGCTCGTTGGATGGAATAGCTCAAGTCATTTTAGCTTTGGCCGAATAGTCCGCCCATGGCCAATGCAGAAGGCAAGAAGCAACCCTTGAGGCTAACCAAAGGTCTTTCTTAATCAAGCAGAATTCACTTGCCATTTTTCAAGCTTCCGATGAAAAGGTGTTTTTCCTCGCTGCTTAGAAGTGCAAAATTCTTCTACTTCGTTAAGTTTAATAGACCTTAATTATTTATTTGTTTCCTTTCAGACATTTGGATGACAATAATTAAAAGTGAAACGGAGAGGATACACAAACTTCGCTTGCAGTTTGTCAAAATTGCTTATAAAATATTCAGAAGGTTTCTTCGAATAAACAAATGCAGAGTAATAATTTTTTTTAAAGATGCAAACCACTTGCCCTCTGGCTTCTATCTGCTTAGCGGCAAGGATTTATGTTAAGAACTTAGGGAAGCAACACCAGCAGGAGACAGAGAGAAGCAGAGGACAGCGGCTTTCCCAGTTTTACCTGAAGATTGTCCCTTCCCATTGGCTAAGCTGGGAGATTGCATCGTTCTTAATGATGCCTTTACTGATAACTACCGACTATTTCCAGTAGATTCGCAGCATGGGTTGTTCAGTGGTATCCAAGTACATCGAGCGGCGGTACAATTTTCCCCATCTCATCGCTCTCCACGCTGATTGCGCTATTTCTAGCTGCCACAACTATGGGTGTTAAGATATACGGCAGTTGCCAGAGGTTAATTACCTCCTCCGTTTATAACCCCCCACGTGCTGGCGGGGATTTTATTTTCATACTCCTTTCACGTCCACACTCATGGACGCACATCTAATGCTGAACAATTGAAACAGGATTGAACAGAACCCTGTCCTGTGTCTTCCGCATTCATCCACTCCACCCATCACATTCAGCGTCTACATCACCTCTCACTGACAACTTCCATCTGTAACCACATGGGCAACCGAGTTGTTTAACTAAGTCGCACATTTGCATGAAAGGATGCCATCATTTCAAGGAACTCATGTGAGTGTGGAAGGGTGTTTTGATGTGATCCACGTTTACAGAATCCTCGTCTGCACCGCTGTCTCTCAATGCTTCTCTGTTCGCACTCCGGCCGCTGTCCCCGTTTGTCCATTAATTTACTTGAAAGTTTGTCTGCGTCCTATCCACTGCAAATCAATGCAATATGGGCATGGCAAACTGGCAAATCGCAAATTGCTAAGAACCTTGTTGCATCTTATTTCTTATTGTATGAAACAGTGGAAGCCCTAATGGACGGCTAGAAAGACAAATTGGAGCAAACCACTCGCGGAGCCTGTCAAGTTCTTCCTCCGCTAGTGATAATTTAGCCAAAGACTTGTCATGCCACATCACTTTCTGAGGTGCTCTACACACAACATGATAAGCACTCGGTGTGAAACAGTTCCTCGGTAGAATGACCATCTTGCCATTAGATGTCCTGTCGCAGAAGACGACGACTAAAAGAAGTGGAGGCAGGCAATGACTGCGTAGTGGCATCTGTGTAAACTAGAGGTTGGTGGCGGTTCAGTGCACACCACTGCATTTTCACATTGGATCGGAATTTGCGTTGCCTCATTCAGGGAAGGGAGGAGGGCAGGGCGGAGGGGAGGGTGGAGAGGAGGGAGAGAGAGAGTGTGTGTGGGGTGGGGAAGTGACTGTGACACAACAAACCCCACCATCAATTACTGTTAAATGTCGCTCTTTAGAATGCAAATCCTAGTGACAAAGGTCGGTGTTGGCATCATGTAAAGGGGAGAGAGAGGGGGAGGTAGAGAGGTCATTGGGCATATGAGGATTGGTAGGAGTATGGTGGGAGTGTCGAGCTCGCCTAGAGTCTGCAATTGAGCCGCAATTTTGCTGGTGTCACACACGCACCCTCACGTGGACCACGCACAACCTGCCATAAGGGAGACCTCCTGAAGCCGCCTCTTCGGCGCCTGGTGTCGGAGCGTTTGTTCGCCATCAGCATTCCCATCGTGCGTCGACAGGATATTTACTTGACTGGACGAGCAGTTGGCATGACACCCGACTTCACTTCTAGTTTGTTTATTTACGTGGTGGCAGCTTTTGCAACTGTGCTGGCTTCACTTAGCCTTGACGACATCACACAATTTGTGGACGTTACATCATCACATGTAGCTTTAAAACTCATTTATTTTACTTTGTTGAGTCTTTGGATGGTGCCTTAATAGGGCGCCAAGTGATTGGAGCCCTTCTCGTGTACTAATAGATCGTGAATGCTCGTTAGAAGCATGCACTCGCCAAGGAGACCGACAGACAGTCTGGCAGACGGACAAAGAGGCAGAGTCCATTAATACAAGAGCAAATGACCACCCCAAACAATTGACTGCGCTCTACTGACCACTAACCACCTTAAATGCTTAACCAGTCAGCTTCCCTCCTCCAGAATTACAAGGCTTTTTGTTGTCTTTGTGTATGTAGAGGTAGGACAGTGCATCACTACCTCCTTGCACGGTCACCAACCAACTGGCATTTGGCCAGGCCGGATGAAGCCGGTGGAAAGGGCAAATGCCTCTTTAGTGACATTGAAGGCGTTGATATTACAGGTGGTGAATGAAGGGTAAGTAAGTAGGAGGCGACGGTGGACTTGACCTTTCCAGAGTCCTCCACACGCTCCACCTTAGAGCATGCATGCGAATTTCTAGAGAATTTTAGGGGGAGGGAAAGGACAGATGATGTTCCTTTCTTCATTTGCATAAAATTAATTCAAAATTGGGAGATGAGTGGAAGTGAGGTGAGGTGCTAGGGTGAAGGGACAAAACCCAGCTGCTTACAAGACACTGGAGGTAAGTGCACCGCCAGGGCGCCTAAACGACTGGTTTGATAGTATAACTGGTCGTACTAATCACTCAGGGAGCTCCCCAGTCCGGCCTACTTACGAACTAGGTATTGACAAAGGTGAAATCAATTAAGTTGAATAATATCTGAAAAAATGGAGGAATAACTGTCAATGGTTAAGGCAAATGACAAACACGACTCTGACGGGTGAGACTAATTATGAATTTACATTGTTTTTGTAAGCTTTCCGTTTTTTTGCGCTGAGACGGGGTCAACCACAACACCGCTTGGAATGCCGTGAATGCGCTGAATGAATTATGATCTGCCTCTCCTTCCACTGCACAAAAGGACAATAGCAATAGCCTCTCTGTTGGCGCAAATGCCAGTAACAGTGTCGGTGTTAGCGTCAAGTGACATCGCATGGTGCCATTCGCCAGAGGGAGAGGTTGAATTTGATGAAGGTGGAAGCAATGGTAATCACTGCAAGTGTTATTACAGAAAAGGGCCTATAGCCCCGGAGAAGTTATTGAGAGCACGAGATGAAGGGAGGATCATGGTGGCCAACCAGTTGTGCTAACTCAAGCTGAGGAAGAAGACGATAACACTCTCCTCGGACCAATAAGAAAATTCGAACATTCAAAGTGCTAAAACAGTCGTCCTGTGGTATGGACAACTGACTAAACACCAGGACAAGGCGTTTTGACAGTGATTAAAGCACTTAAGGAATTTGGGCTATCTAGTATGGCTATTCCGTCTCGCTAATGCAATGTTTGTAGCATTGACGTGACGGCAGTGGATGCAGATGTGTCCATCAAGCAGTTCAGAGTCAAGCTTTGGCATTTTGCCCCTACACAACCTCATCATTCCCTTTACTCACCCAAAAGCATGGGAGAAAGTGACAAAACTTGAGCATGAATACAGGAAGACTTGTCGTTTGACATCACAAGGAGAAGGCGTTTTCAGAATCCGGGTTCAGTTGCATGATCCTTTTGCGTGTCCAAGGAATTTCGATGGTTACCATCTTAGTTTTGTTCACTCATCAAGCCTGCAAGCAAAATTCTTTTATTCTAGTGCTACGCCCACGTTATCCTCATCTTCCTATCGATAAACTAGCTCCTCCCTGGGTCATTCACTTCAAGTACTGAAAAGGAGGATTCCCACAGCAGCCGATGTTGGTTAGACCTTCTGCAGCAGTGAGGAAAGCAGGAGCTAAGATGAGATTGTGATTGGCTTGCTTGACTTTTAACCTAACCATCAAGATCAGTCAAATGCCGAGTTGATCAGTCGCAATCATCGCTACTCAAACCGCCGATTGCAGGCGACTTAGAGATGGACTTCACTTGCTTTTCATTCATTGGCCACACTGTGCAAAGCAACTCATTGACACTTGGACTTCATCAGCGTATCTACCATGGAAGGTTTAAAGTGACCACACTCCGTGACAGTCCGTCTTTGATCACAGTTAAGGCACGTGTACACTTCGGTATCCAATCCCCGACGCAGTAGGAACAGTTGAAATGACAGCAGTGACACGCGCCTTGAAAGGTGAATCGCAAGTTCGCTTCTGTGTGTGAAGTGATGTAATGTGTGACTTTTTAATATGCAATCACAGCCACGTGACACCACAATCACTTTCATACCCATCTGCACACTACGAAGGTCACGTCGAGAGGTCATAACCAATTATTTGGATACACATCTGTCAAGCTGTCCATCATGCGACTGCGTTTTCAAAATGTGTGCGTAACAACTGACGCATGAAATTGCACTGATCGCGAAACAGCATCACGTGTTGCCTGTCTCTGTTCCTGTTCGGCCTTCCACTGCTTACA
Organism: Taenia crassiceps; assembly: GCA_023375655.1. Taxonomy (NCBI): domain Eukaryota; kingdom Metazoa; phylum Platyhelminthes; class Cestoda; order Cyclophyllidea; family Taeniidae; genus Taenia; species Taenia crassiceps. The sequence continues at coordinate 3,179,609 of JAKROA010000005.1, read as the reverse complement.
CCTCCTGGTCAGGGATGAACTCGATCATGCATACTTCAAGGCCAGCATTAGCCCAAGTGTCTAATGCGGAGGTGAACACACACCATCTGGCGCTACCGAGTGGCATTTTTTCTTTTTGGTGGTACGGAGAACAAGAAGGCCGAGCGGAGGGAGATGTCATGGCATGAATCAGTAGAATACAGTAACGAAGGAGGCATCTGATGAATCCGATGCAATTGTACAATGAGAGTGAGCGTACGGCTTAGACGACTGTAGAACTTCTACCCTAGAAGACAAATCACACATCGATGAGAGGCCATGAGGCAATTGTGGGACCTTTCGTTCCATGAACTGAGACGCAGATGGTGGTGAATGTCTCTAAAACTGCAGAGCAGTTGGAGTGGAGGATGAAGAACTGGGAAAAGCTTTCTCTAATCCTTACCACCTCTGATCCATTGTTTACACGACTGCACGGGCGTAGAAACACATGATCACCAAATACTGCATCGTGTTCATGCTAATTCAGTTCTTCAAGGGTGACTTTAACTGTTGCCAGGTGGTAGATGGTGATGCTTGCAACAGAGTGTGTTTACTCTGTGAAACGGTGCTGTCAAACGAAACAGTCGGTTGGAGGTTTGCATATACACACTTTGTACTGACATTTGGATGTAACCATTTTTTCCCTTTCGGAGGACTGGAGATGGAAAATTATCGCATTGTCGTGCAGTCGAGAAAAAAAAACAACTTATTTTGATAAATTAATGCAACGCCTTGCGGTTACTTGCTCCCGCCAAATGGCTTGGCTCACGCCATCGCCTCGTCTCTGCTCCGCCAGTAATGACTTGTTTTGGGTGTTTTGTGTCTGCATTGCGTGCAGGTGATCTATTTTTTAATGCAAAAGAGCAACTTCCACTGATGTTGTACTTACTTTATGGCAAGTCTGACAACTTGGCATTGTCATTATAAAGTTTGAGTGGTGTGTACTTTGAAAGCCAACAAATTGAAAAGGATGGATGCAGGCGCTGCTTGAAAGTACCCACAGTAATTTCAGCCCCTCGACTCGCTTGAAGATATTTACTTGCTTATTTTAGCCTTCTTGATTTGATCCAGTCAGCTCTGCTACTAATGGCAGCATTGAAGGCCCCATCGGTAGCTCAACACGATGCTTCAGCACAACAGCCAAGTGGCGTCTGACGTGAGTCATTCCAACACGAGAACAGCCTTGAATGATCTGGGATTGTTCATGAAGTAACATGGAATCAGTGATATATAAGTAGGATCTGGCTACTCTCTGTGACACCCAATTGGAGAAAAACATCTCGGTCTCATGAATTGCATTATAACCTTAGAATTAAGCATTCACGTGGGAGGTGATTGGTATTACCGATTCTCACCTCACCTTCTACGTCTGCCTACCACCGCAATGTCCCCGTGATCAAGTCCTCCAGCGCTCTAGTCCTCCTGTGAGTTAATATTTAACCTTCCGTGGCACCGAGGCAGCTCTCAGGACTTTGCAGAGAACTCAAGACGCTGCATGTGCTTTATAGTATCTTAAACACTTGAGTAGGTAGTAGTCAGTTTGACATAAAAAAGTAGAACCAACGATATTTCAGCTCAGCCGCAATTCAAAAAGTGACTTTTTTAAGCCGCAGAGAGAACAAAAAGTTTCTGGCGCTCTGTGTGTACGAGGCAATGAATAAAACATCAGAGAAATCGCCCCTCTCCGAGTTGGGCGGCAACCGAGAGGGCGAGGGGGAGAGAGAGAGAGAGAATTGGATGACATGCAAGAGAAGTTCGCCCCACAAACAATTTTTTACCTTGCGAGTAAAATAGAGAAAACGGGCCGCGAGTTCAGCTGGTAGAGAGCACACTTAGTTCGTCAGACCATAGCCAAATTTTTGTGACATTAACAATAAATTTTTGCATTCTTGAAATAAAGGGCCTTTTGACACCGTCAAACTACCAGTTCATCCCAGTGACAGCTCAATAGGTCCTCAAAACATCTCGATGTTTTTTTTCCATGAAAGGCAGAAAATGCTCATTGTTCTATCATACGACCTTTTTTAGGCTAAAATACACGCTGCTGTCTTTTTTTCGGCCCAACACCACCAGACAGACCTTTTTGTGTGTCCACATTTTTAATTCTGCTGTGCCTGGAAGGATTGCAAAAAAAAGAAACTGCTCTCAATAGAACGCTGCCACTCCACATTCATGGGGAAACAATAAGTGAATAAGTGTGTTTGTCGTGGAAACAAATGGGTATTGAGCGGCTGACTGAAATGTTTTTGGCCCTAGAGGTATTACATTACGTGTCAATGGTGTTGCTGTGGCCGTAGCAGACACCGAACAAACAACAAACAAGGCTCTGGAGGAGAGAGAACGACAAAATAATTAATTTGCTGGTCAGTGGGTTGAGTGACAGGTTCCATGTGGGCGGGCAGTGATGAAGCGGAAATGCGACAACGGCACAAAAGACCTGACCTTCCACAGGCTAGATGGGGACATCCAACGCCTAGCTCAGATCATCGGTCCGCTAGCCTTTCCCACAAAGTGTTAAGCTATCAAAGAGGCCATATTTAGCATCGTCCTACTCTGGAAGGCGAGATCAATGATGGTTGGTGGTCCTCATTTACTACTTGTCCGTTTTGAACTTACCTGTTCCAGAACAGGAGGCGAGATGATCGGTTGACCGGCCATTTCTGTGACGAATTGTTGAAGCACACCGTCGTCTTTAAAACTGGCCCGTTTCGCGTAGAGGTTGTACGCGCCGAGGTTCACTGAAGAATATGCGAAAAGAATCGTGCTGAAAAGAAGACCTTTTGGTGAATGATATCGCTCCAACCCGCCTACTTTGTCCTCGGCCACCATAATTAGCCGTGGAAGAGCAGCCCTACGTCCAACTCAGTGCGCCTTGTGTTCATTCAAGTCCACAAGATGTCAGAAAGACGTGAAGTGGGCTGATTCATTTACAAAATTTAGGGTCTAATCAAATAAAAGACGTCTACTCTCACCTAGATTGCATTTGTATGTCAATTTTATGCATCCATTTGTCCTGCTAACTACAAAAGTCATAATCATTGAATGGAAGGAATTAAAGAGTTCTGTGTCATTGGACTCAAAACACAGAGAGACCAACACGGAATTTCACAAAACTTTATAATCACCACGACCCACGACACCCACTGGTCGCCACTGGCTCTGGACTGTATAGACAAGCAATCCTCCGCCTCCTCCTCCTCCTCCGCCTCCTCCTACACTACCTTTCTAGAATAAGGGGTATTACTCTTGAGCAAGTTTTTGACTGTTAAACTCAACCGCATAATTGGATGCAACCAATATTTACCACATGATAACAAGGAGGACTTGTCACTCATATGTGACGCGGGTTGAGAAGACTTTACTCGCAAGCCACACCCTGAGGATATGCTTTATTTTCACCGCCACAGTGAATTTACCACAAAAGAGGCTTTGTAGACGAAAAGGTAAAGTTACGTATTCCCCGTGCATTTGACTTCAGCCAACTCTACTAGCAAAACATCCAAATTATATGGGTAATTTGATGCTCAGATAGCAACTTAAAAATGATCCACCAGACGAACGGCTGAAGTGTTGGATGAGCTCACCACGACTAACTCTGAACCGTTTATCGCTGCCAATCGCTGTTCGGGTTGCCTTTTTCTCGCCTCCTCCAACCCCCTCGCCCTCTCCTTTCGTTCCCCTGGGGATGTTGAAAGTGGCTGAGTAACATCAATGTTTGGCTATCCCACCACTGAGAAAGACACATGCAAATCATGTAATCTACTCCTTGGAAGTGGCTACACTCCACTTGGCGCTCTGAGCCCTAGCAACAGTGCCAGCCACCTGACACGTGCTGCCAACTCAAACGCAGAGAAATGGAGGGAAAATTGTCAGTTCCACCACACATCTTGAGGTGCGCGTTTTACCAATCCCAGAATAGAAAAGCCACTCGGATCAACAGTTATCCCAAGCAGGAGAACAGTCCATCAATCACTGTATTTACTCGTGTTATTACTAACAAAACTTCTTCGTTTCATTGGTTTCTTTTGTCTTTTGTTCACTCGACCAGCCTTTGATCACTTTTGTGGGAAAACGGAGTCGAAATAGGCATGAGCTAAGGGCAGTGTAGAAGGAATTTTAGCTAAATTACCACTCCTTAGGCCATACTTGTGCGCGTGGCTTGGACAAACAACTATTCATTTCGTTGGCTAAAAAGTAAACGGTTTTTTTTGCTGAGAATGGCAGTTTCAGCGCTTGTACCTCCAATTTTTAGGAAAATTCGCAATCAAAACATAGTGCGACCGAAGACAAAGTCAAGTCTGACCTGGATGACGACTTGTCAGTTGCCATCACGGATGACCCCGCGCATTTCAACTGCCGAAAGTAAACTTCCACGTTAGCAATTTAAAATGGCCTGCAAACTTTTCGCTTTGGGGAGAAAAGGATGTGTTTTTATGACAAGACTGTTTTTGCTCCTTCAGTAAAAAAGGCATTGCGGCATTATTGTTCACATTCCCGGTAATCTGAGAATGCTTAGGTGTGCAAAGCTTAACAGTCACATGTAGAAGTGGTCATTCAGTCCATTTCCCTTCCTAGTTGGCCAACTCAAACAACGCAAAATTAAATTTTTGAATATGCAGTATTTTGCAACCTAATATTTTGGGTGAAAAGAGACCACTCAACGGAAACGATTAGGGTTGCGCCAGACCTACTGAACCGGAAGCCAACTGACCGTTTTGTGGGTCGCGGATAAGCATCCATCCAAACCGGATGCAAAAGAGCCCATTTGAGCTGTTAGATCGTTTACACTTAAGCAATAAAGACAGTGAATTTAAAAGACGGATTCCCCTGTGGATGAGAAGAGGAGAGAGGGCTAAATCGCCGCGGTCGGGGCAGCAGCGCCCCTACCGCCCGACGCCAGTGGACCGACAAGAGCGGCATGCAACAGAAAGGGCGTTTGCTTAGGACAGGGCGAACTTTAACGCATGATGTGTGCAGTGCCCTGAGACAAGTGTAGTGTTGGGTACAGGTTTACTTATGACAAAGGTTACAAGTGAACATCTAATTACCCGGCAAGCCAAATTACCGAACTTCATACGTCACTCTATTTAAAAATCCTTTCCCCCTACAATACGGAATAGCTTGGTTTAAACTTACACCTTTGGCGTGATCTGCAGAACGATTAAAATGACTTTTTTTTTAATTTGACCGATGCAAGAAAGAGGGGTTATTGACCGTCTATTTAGGAGACCAAATTGTTACCTCCAATTTCGTTTATTTTTAAATCGTAATTGTTTGTCCATGAGTTCGTTTCAAATTGTGAGAAATCGAGGGACCAAAGGGCCGTCGACACTTTAAGATGTGTCCGTATTGACTGTGAAACCAGCTGGAATGAACGTGGGAGGGTCAATGAGGTCCTAGATTCACTCTGTAGCATCTGAGTTCTCCCCAAGGATGTCAGTGGAGGACGGATTGCGGGGAGGGGGAGAAAGTTCTTGTGGCAGCATTCCATTTAATGGCATTACCGGATTACTTCAAAGGTCATTTACCACCCAATTCCTTCAATGTGGGATATTATTCCCTTAAAAAACCAGACTACTTGCTTCACTAGGTGGACCATGGCAAAAGCTGAAATATCCTGAAATGCCTTGAAATATGTGGCTTTAATACAGAACATTCAAAAGTGATACTGTCCATTTAAGGGACAACCATATTATTATGAAAAGCCGCTCAAAATGTGCTGGCTGGGGTCCAGAACAGATCGGTGCTGGTAGGTGCCGTGAGTATGTCGGACCACACAAAAAAGAAGGGGGAAGTGGATGCCAAAGGAGGGTGTCACTCAATCAAATCTTCATTGAACTGTCACCTCAGCTAAAGGGTGTCATGTGGCCTTGATTCTTTGTTACCTCTCTAAAATTTGACAAGTTGCGTGGCCAATGAATGACTCATGGAGAGAGAAATCTCAATCTCACTAAAATTGATCCAAGTACTTGTAACGGAAACCTCTTGCCTACGAATGCCTCATCCGTTAGTCCATTAAAACATGTTTATGTCCACAACGCTGCCGATTGTAATCTCTCCACCTGCAATGGTCAAAAATTAAAAACCTGACTTGTTAATTGCCGAACTCTTCTCCACTCTCCACATATCTCGACAGGTCAGTGGCTACTGGCCGTGGGAGCAGCTTTAGGCCACCACACTTTTGCCACTTCTAATTTGATTCACGGCATTTTTGCTCTAAGGAAAAATTCAAGTGCCATCGAAGACCAACTTCTCCTGATAAGACGCAGTTGATTGTACGTCGAGAGGCTGAGTTAGTGTGTCTAGACTCGATGGCTACCCTCCACGACAGACTTGTGTCTTGTCTTTCTCCATTCCCATTTGTAAGACCTTGCCAAGAACAAGCAACCCTTTCCACTTTCAATACTGGTAGGAAACGAAATAAATGCACCAAGGATTTAAGTAATGCCCTGCATGATAACATCTCGCTTTATTACTCCTCCTCGTCCTCTCTCCCTTACTCTCTCTGCCTTATGAAAAGGGCTAAAAAATGATACTACAGAATGGCTTATAAATGATAGCGGTAAATTTGTAGTCGCAGGTATTGTGACCAAAACCGAAAGCGCAGGTTTATTTTTTTGACTGCAAAAACTGCATCACTTTTTCCTCTGTGTGTGACAGTGATTTGCGGTTTTTTTCCACTTGTAGAAGACTCTAATTGTAGTGAAGTGTAAAGAATCGACCCTTTTAGAGTACTAAAAATAAATGGATTGGCTCAAAGGCGCAAACAAAGAGGCAAAGGGTCACTTTTGGGTTTGTCTGGTTATCCTTTTAATGTAGCTTGCCTTGACTTGTAAAGTGGTCTATGCAAAAAGGTGAAGGGCACGTCATTCTTACTGGATTTCTAAGATGACTACAAGAAACCTATTTTCCTATTTCAGTAAAGTGAATGGCTCTTTTCATCAATTATGTCAGATGTTCCTCTACGTGTATTCGTTGCGTGATGTTCTGCGCCTCATTAAGATGCAGCGATTTCTGGGCACGGAAAAACGAAGAGCTTCCAACATAAAAAACTACTTACATGAAATAATTTAGCGTTGTTGCACAATACTAACCCAACTCGATTAATTTTTCAAGCAGCATGTGTCTGGATAGTGTTGTAGGGGAAAAATGTTTCCATTTATATAAGATGGCAAGAAAAAGTGTTATGGCCAAAAGCAAAACAAGCTAAAAAGTATAATTCAAAATGGACAAAAATTATTCATTTCACCCATCATATATTTTTCGTTATTAAAGAAATGCAGATATTGGTTGAATCTAACTTTTCCATGAAAAATATTTAATTGTCATGATTTAGTTGGCAAAGTGATTCTTATATTATTCAGAAATTTTAGGCTTCCTTTAGTCAGCTTAAAATTGACTTTCTTTTACGACCAGCGTAGTTAAATAACCATCACTCAAACGATCCCTTGAATGCATTTCAAATAGGTCATAACATTAATTATCCAACAAAGTTGACATATTTATACTGGTTCCCATTGAATGCAGCACCAACAGATAGTTGTGCCTGCTAAAGTATTTGCAGTAAAACTATGCCTTACCGATGATCAACACAAATCAACAAAGCGTTAACTGCATTAAAATGTGACAGGATTCACTGTCTAACAAAATGTCAAATCCCGACTAGAAATAACTAATTCATAACCAAAAAGAATCATTCTTGTATTTTAAAACTTACTTATTTATTAAATTTAAAATTTTTTGCAAAAGGCACGTGAAACTAAATATCAGTTGTTTGAAATAAGCATTTTGCACGAAATATTCACCAAAATGAGCCTCGGCGTAACATTCTCACTTTGTAAATGTTAAACTTACAAACTATATAAAACCACATATCCATGTCAAGTGTTATCTTGTACTGATGCAACATTGACAATAAGTCAGCTTACAAATAAATACAACATCATAGCATAGATACCCAAACAGCGAATTTTAAAAAACGCATAAGAATAAGACAAGCCCCATTCTGATTTCCAAACCGAGAGTTAGGAAATTGGAGTTACAATTGCCTGCATAAACTTCGAGCAACGATTCCAACCAATAAGAAAAGGAAGTTTTTTATCGATAAAAGCAAAGAGATTCAGTTCGCATAACTTAATTATAGACCTACTGTTAAGCTCTTGCCTTGGCTTAAGAATGCTCTTGGTAGCATGTCCAGAGGGTTCTGTTTCTGAGCTCATAGTTGATAACTTTCCATTTACTCCACTCAAAACAGTTCGCTGAATATTAAAAGCTTGCCTTAAAGTGTAGGTCATGAAGCTGGTTGATACAAACACAAACACAATTACACCACAAACGTAACATAAAAATTGAAATAACTTTGCGTATTTACGCAAATAACTAGGTTTGTAAATCATTTTTTTATTTTTTAGTGTTATAATTTGTTTGTAATTATAGTTCGAAGTTTAAAGTTTATGATAACTTACTTCTTTCTATAGTCAGAAAATCTGCCCTGAAGAAATAAGACACACAGGAATGTAGTCAAAATTGATTAAGATCTCTATCTGAGGCAAAACTACAAGCCGTTTTAGCGGCCTTGATCCTCTTATTCGTTAAACGTCTGGATATTCTGCCCAGGTGTGGCGCTTTCTTTTGTCTTAAAGAAAGTATGTGAAGGCTAATTTGGTAACAGCCTAAAGCAAATCCGTTGCAAAAGAATTGTATGTACTATAAAGTGTAGGATTCATGACACCCCATAACAGAAAAAAACTTTGAACGACATTTATCCTCGATATACACCCCATTCCTATGTTTTTCAAGGTAGTTAGTAACAACCAAAGCAGCGCTATCCGCGAATCTCCTACAAAAGTTTTATTACAAGATTCCCTTACCTTTTCTGCATAAGTGTTCCAACGTCCCTCCATGGAAATACTGAGGTCGATAGAAACGCCTACTCCGAAGCTCTAGATTCTGCCTAGCAACCACGATATGTTCGTGACGCTGTAACAAAGCTTCTCCTTGGGTCAACTAGAAATTTGATGACTAGCTGGGTCAGCTCGTGACTTTTGCCTATACACTGACACGGTAAGTTTACAAAAAGAAGCACTGAAGATGAGCTATGTGATACTTTCTTTGTTCGGCATTCAGTTCATGTCAGCAGCCCAACTTCTTCATGTTTGCTATATATATATATATATATATATATATATATATATATATATATATATATGTTCTACTTTGCCTTCAAGAAAGTCTAGGAACTCTAGAGTTGCTATCTCTAAGAGCATGAAATTCATTTAATTTGGCAAAATAAAAAAGCATAAACAATTATGCAGTTAATTAAAATGCGCATATTAATGTGGAATATATATCCATGAAAGTTACAGGCAAAGATTAACCGCCTAAATCATTTTCCATATTTTTTGCTACACTGCAACCTTGTTTTGCAAGTAGTCAAAATGCTTTAGCTAAGATGCTGTATCTGATCATCATCTCCGTTAATTTTTAGATTTCTTTTAAGCAGGTCGTTTAGTACGTAACTACATGATTCTGTGAGGGTTGTATAAAAAATTCCTTGTTTATGATGCTGATTCTAGAATTTTGCAAAGTGTATAACGTACTGTAAATATACTGACTGATTTTTGGCTTTTCATATACAAGGGCTACACTATTAGACATCGGTGTCTGCTCTACCCCTGACATGACTACCACTTCCTTGCAATGTTAAATTTAAAGCATATTTACCATAAATTTTGCTTTTGTCACTTCTTTTTAAATTGACTTAAACTTGCGTAGATTGATTGGAAAAAGGTGTTCATAATTTGAGTGATCTAATGACCTTGGTTATTGTTTAATGTTTCTAATGAGTAGCCGCCGGGTTGGAGTTTTTTGTGTATATGATTTCGTGACTATCTGGGGTGATCCGGTGCGAATTTGGTCTTTTATATACTCTACTTTTCCTTCTCAACAATAACTGGAAAAGGTGTCTAGTTTGCTCACCTCTTGCTTGTATTCGAGTTATGTCTTTGTATAATATATTTATTCACCTTGTTGATATTATTCTACATAATAGCGTTCACGTGATTAATGTCGGCATCTTCCTATTTACCGTGCGAAGTAGAATTACTGCAAAATTGTTGGTTTGTTACGGTTTGCTTGTGCACCCTATTGCTTGCTCAGTGGTTATTCGCTCCTTTTATTTCATGGCCACATACGTTCGTCCCCTTGTGTGTCACCTATGAATTTGCTGCAAGTCACTTATTACGTGCGAGCCGTTTCCCTCCCTTTTCGTATGCGGCTGCGACTGAGTTAGTTCTAATATGGTGTCCTTTCTTTTCAGCCGCCTTCGTTCTAAGGCATCCGGACGTCCGCGTGAGTATTTTGCTCGGTTATTCTTTGCTTGCACCTTTTTTATTTTTTCCACTAAAGTTGAAACTCCCATCTTCTCGCCACTTTTGGTTGGCTCCTTTAGCTTGGTCGTGTATGCACCTCAACCTCTAGATATAGGTGTCGCTTAATTCCCTTTTTATAATGTTAAATCTAACATCGATCGGCGTTTTTTGTGGACGAGTGCATCGAATTTTACAATCACGTGGCCGAAAGTACGTCTTACTATTCTGATTAGCACCTGATCGCCAAACTTTAAATGACCAAGTACCGTTTGCGTATCGTGCAATTATTCTTGGTAGTTCGTCTTTGGCGCTTGTCACGGCCAGTCCTGATTAATTAGTGTTATTTTACTGTTTTTTCGTCTATTAATCCTATGTTTAGTTATTTTCATGTGGTAATCACGCTCTGGTCTTGCCCGTCCCTTTTCTTTGCGTATACCATATTCTATTCCCTGTCTCATTATGCCTGCAACTTTCTAGTCACTTCAGGTAAGGCATTCACCGCTCTTGGATGCTTAGTCCAGCATTTTAAAGTCACTGCTTAGCTTAAGTCAAAGCGTGCTTCATTATCTTTTCGGCTTTTGCGTCAAGAAGACTTGTTTGGCCTTTATATCGTCAAGATCCGATCACACAGCTCGGTTTTCTGCACGCTGCCCGAGATTGAACGACTTATGGACTCAGATTACCTCTACTTTACCTCGTACTCTACAACTTTGTTGCAACAACCTTCTACCATTTAAATTCTTCTAATATTCTTCCCAGTTGGTAGTGATATTTGCAAGTGCAAAACTGCTAAATATCCCTCCTGTATGTAATCGATGGAGTAGCTTGAGAACGCAGATGGTTCCCTGAGCATTGGCCTATTGACCAGCATCAGCTCCTTTACTCCAGCCACTCTGTGCGGTTATAATTTTCTTTTTATCCCACCAACCACCCACTAGCCCTCTAAATGCAACTTCGTCCAGACAATGAGCAGCTTTCCATTATCGATGTCCGATTGGCTAAACCTCTTCACGCGGCATGAGTCATGACATCCACCATGCGAAAGGGTAGAGAGAGCGAGACGATGGTAGTGGTAAGGGGAGAGTGTGTTACGAGGATGGAGCTGCATCAAAGCCATTTATTTAAATCCTTTTGCCACGCCAACGTGGTTGGCCCGCCGACCCATCGACTATTGACGGAGTCGCTCTTTGGGCTCTCTTCGGAGCAAAAAAATGATGCCATTCAGCGCGCATGAGCTGGGGCCGGCTGTATGGATGCCTACCTAAGTACTACGCCTCCGATCAATACGGCTGCGGTCGTGTGAACTCTAGGTAATCGATATTCAGTCCGATGTAGCTTTTGATCGATAATGCGACTACGCGCGTCGCGCCACCACCATGTGACTAAAATCGATTTTTTTGCCCTCTCCACTACTCTGCTTTCGTGGCAGGCGTGCGTACAGTGGACGCCACTACGTCGCGCACACACAACATGACAAACAGGAATCGAGGTGGCGACGCATAGTGGTCTCATTATTGATTAGTCGTAGCCACAGCGCTGCCAATTGCCGCTGTACAAGGCGTTCGCATATTAGCAGTCTAGCGCCTCTACCACCACGCCTCGCTAACTAGCGTCTATCTCTCGCTGGCATTCTAATCGATGATCAATAATGATGTCTTGCGCGCGCATGTGCGAGGTGTTGGTGGTGCGCACGTGCCTCCTCTCAGTCGTGCGCGCGCGTGCGTAATCATTCATTTAGGTCTGCGCACATAGACGCGCGCTCTCTTGCATCGCTCGCTCGTGTGCGCGTGCGCACATCAAAAATCAATCGATAATAGACATGCGCGTATGTTCGCGTGCGAGCTAACTTGCGCGTGCGATTCCTATAAAAATCGATGTATGCCTGGAACAAGAGTGTGCGGACGTATAAGTGTGTGCGTACGTGTACGTGCGCGCTCGTGCGATTGGTCAATTGACTTCGCATTGATTGTTGTTTGCGTTAGCGTGCATGCCTTATCTGTGTGGTTGTACGACGTGCAAAAACAACTTGGCAGTTGCGTTTTGTGTTCCCTCCTAATAATTATTGATTCATTCATTCTCGCGTGCTAGTGTGTACATACATTGTGTAATTGTGTGTTGGGTTTTTTAAAAGAACGTAACGCGCACGCGCAATAGATTAGTGATTTGCAAAGCGCCCTCAATCTAACCTCATCATGAGGTTGGGGCGTCGCGTGTTTTTTATTGATCTGTTAGGTCACCGCGTCGGTTAGTCCAATTTGTCGCCTCTGTTTCGGTCGTGAACTCAAGCCGGTTCAAATATCGATCGTTTGAGTAGCGTAAGCTTGCTCTTCGTGATAAAGGGTAAGTTTGTAAGTCGCTGCCACAAGCACACAACGTTGGGCGAGAGACTTCAATCGGTCTCAAAATTCTCATGGCTCGATCGATAAGGTGATCAATATTTGAACTGCTCTCTACCTTTCACCCCACCGGTAGGCCTTTTGAAGTTTGTGGGGTTGCAGTCGATTTCGTTACCGAATGCTGAAAGTCGTAAGAGTCCATGCATGGTTTAGTTCCTGATGAGAACATAATCAATATTGTCGTTCTTAGGAAAAGGCTCTACTCAGTTGTCTCTCTTCGTCTCTGCGAAAATGTTTTATCCTTTTTTGATAAATGCGATAGAGGTGAAGATGAGTTTCACGCTTTTAATGCCTGCTGAATTAATTAGTCGTAGATTTGAGTTGCTGTAACCTTTCGACCTCTTATTTGCCGTACTTCGTGACCGCCTACTTATTTTATTTCAGTAACGTATTATTTGTTCTCGTGATTCAGTTTCCCTTTGTTGAGGTGCTGAAATTGTACCTCTTCGTGCACTTGTGTTGTAAGTTATCTTTTCGGTGGATTGACTCAAATTCGAATGCTCTTTATCAAAACTAGTCCGAGATTCCGTTATTTAGCTAATTTCCAACTTCTGCATCATCCTTTGGGCACATAAGCCGACTATCGGTTGGCTACTATCGCCGTGGCTCCTCTGATCAATTATGTCCGCTAAGCTAATAAATGGATCTCAAGGACATTTGTGGACAGTCATAATTGAAGGCGACCTTATACCTTATCCTGATTTGTGGATGAGGGTGGGGTGAATGTGGGTAGGCTACTTAAGCAGTCAATAAAGTTCGGCTTTCCTCTGCTCACTTCTGTGTATCATGAGCAGGTCAGGTCATTAACTCACAATCAAGGGTTTGGAAACTGACGGTATCTGTCCATGAGCTGCTAATTGGCAAGTTTTGTCTTCACCACATACTTTAAGGTTTTATAATTGGTGCCTTGGTTTGTGTAGGCATCACGGAATGCATTTGCTATTGCCAAAAGCTGTACCTTATTTGACGAAACGATCAGTGCACTTTGAGTGTGAGATGTGCTATCTACTGAATCTTCTCCTTTCAATTGGAGGCTCTGTGAAGTCAAACCCCGCGTTTATTTGCATCTTGAATTCAATTAGCGCCTAACAATGTGAAACTTGGAACCATTTTTTGACCATTTTTTTTCTCTTTGAATCCTTCAAATCGGAACATTTTTGTCATTTAGTTTTTGACTTTTTTGGGGAACCAAGCTAATAAAGCTCTTCTGACAAAGTTGGAATTGATTGTGCCTATGTATCGAAACTTCTTGGTCTGCTTTTTTCCAGGATGCGAATGACTCTTCGATGAACTTTTTTGCATTCGAGAGTTGCTGTATGTAGGCTTCGTCTCAGTGGTCAGATCAGGCTTGTTGGGTGCCTCAAAGCTGTATTTTATACCACTGAAAAGGGCGGCCCAGTGCTGGTGAATCTCTTGAACGTCTACCTTCCAGACAAATGGTTCGGCTGTTGTTCTTTCTAACTCTCTGAACCGATTAATTTTCCCATTATTTATGGATTGGTAGGACTTTGGAGATTGTAGATCGATGAACGGTCAAGAGCTGCGCATTATTTTGGAACCAATCGATTTAAACTGATCCATTTTCGATCTGAACAATGATTGTGTTTTCATGGATGACAGGTTCCCCGGAATCATGGAAAACTTTAGCTTCGCTACTGAGCGTTTAATGTTACGCACCGATTTTCGCTCCAGCAGTTAACGCCGCTGATCAGAAATAGCTGTCTCATCTACTAACAGCCGGAGCCGACCATCGACTTTCCCGACCTTTTAAGTGCTGGAATTTCATTGGTTGGGGGCTTTGGTTTGATCTCGCTGGACATCTCGACAGCCACTTCTATGCGTTTCCTCCTATCAACGAATTTCTCAACCACCAATCACTTTGTCGCGCTGATTTGGTTTCAATGTGGAGCCTTCATCTTTGTAACTGTTTTTAAATTAACTAGTGGATCCATTATATGTGGGCGGTTCAGGTCGATTCCTTCTGCATTTTGGCCAATCAAGTCTGTCTCGGACAGTAGCATTTTTACCATGAGAATGCATTGGATTTAAATCGGCAGGATTTGGTTGCGCTGAATGCTTGCTTTTGACAGGTGGGCGGTGCTATTTACAAAATTGGATCAGAATTAATAGCTGATTTGGTCTACCTAAAATTAATCCCTTTCTGAGAGGCTCTATGATAAATAAAGTCTCACTAATTGTTGTCAGCAGAGAGTTGAGTCTCATTGGCGATGAGTCGAGTTCATGTAGTTCTTTCCTGGATCACCGACTCATTATGCCAAAGTTCCTCCTCATTGTCGTTTTTGAAGTACGATCGCGTTCTTTAACTGCTAAAATTCCCATAGCCATAGTATTGTTACCTTTTAGGTGTAGCCTGGATCCTATCCCCTCCCCCAGTGAATGCTCCTTCCTCTTTGACTTTCCGTAGCCCATTGCCCATTCAATCCACTTGAATGGGTTTTGCAACCTTGAGAATCCGCACCACTTTATGGGAGAGGCCCTAGTCCGCTTAGCGTGGTGTCCGCTCTAGCTTTAACACTTCGTTGTCGAATCAAAAGTGGAGTTGGCCAATCACCGGACGAGTCGCTGGCATGCATGCACGTGCTTTGTAGGCCAGGTCCTATGACTAATTCACTCA
Source organism: Taenia crassiceps (assembly GCA_023375655.1). Taxonomy (NCBI): domain Eukaryota; kingdom Metazoa; phylum Platyhelminthes; class Cestoda; order Cyclophyllidea; family Taeniidae; genus Taenia; species Taenia crassiceps. The sequence continues at coordinate 3,164,190 of JAKROA010000005.1, read as the reverse complement.
TTCACACGCACGAACAAGCGCACACACATACTCCCCTCTCGTGAAAAGTGAAAGACGGACAGTGGGGAAGCACAGTGACGAATGATTCACACCCAGGCTCGCCGTGCTATCGATTTTCGCAGACCCGGGTGGGCGCGGGGGGTAGCAGAGTGACGTTGTCTGGTTGTGCTCCTGTTTGGCAATTCCGACTTAGAGCGGCGGTTTCATTCCATGAGCATTGAGTAAACGAGGTAACATGCATAGCAAGCGATGCGTACTTTCCAGGAAAAGTATATTTTGGAAAAGAAGTTTGTAATGGTTCGCCCGGCTAAATTACACAGTCCATTTGGCTGAAATGTTTACTTTCAAGGGTATTAGTTACCCTTTGAACCACTTTCCTCACTCAGATCTAGCTCTGTGGCTTTCGGGAAATGCGGACTCAAATGGCTTTTTAATGCAAATCCCAACAGCCGCTTATCCCGAACCATCCCCAAAACTTGGTTACTGAAACAACCCTATAAAAACTACTGTTGGGGCTTCTTTTCACCCTTTGCTTCTACTTTTTGAGCTAGGGCTGATTGGTGGAAAAGAGGTCTAAAAAGGGACCCGGTTTTTGGTTCACTTGTTCTGATTTTGGACTCCAGAATTAGTCACTTAATCTGGTGAAATTTCAAGCCTTGTTTAACTTAGAACTTATTTGAGTTATTGGGTTAAATATATTTTGTGCTCAAAAACCAAACGCTTTGATGGTAAGCTTCTGTGGCTGCTAGTGTTTTCAGTTGTAAGTGGTACCACAAGGTCTGGCGTTTTTCGTTATTAACCCATGCGCTCGGTGGCTGAGGCTCGCAATTTGCGAGTTCCAGATGATATTGCTTTTCGAAATATGGCTTGGAGGCTTAAAAAGCAGTGATTCATATTTTTGTTCTAGAGCTTGAGATACTCTTGATGCTGCTCTTCTGATGATTGGATTGATTTGGTTGGGTTCAAAGCGAAGCGTTTTATGGGAATTTTTGATGGTACTGTCTGATTCTTGACTCCAGAAGTTGTTGTCTTCAATTCTCTCAAAGAACTTGATTGAATTTTTTTGTCTTAAAATGTTTAATTTCCTGGTTTACTGCTCTTTTAACTGGTGGATTCCCTGTGGTGGTAATGGAGTTTAGGCTTCTACTCATCTCCGCACAAGACCTAACGCCTAAGAAGCCAGCAAATGACATCTTAAATGTCTTTTGATTTGTAAAATTTGTTATGTACGTTTATACTCTTCTCCTCACATAATCCTCGTAACGTTTGTATTTGGAGCCGTATTTGGCCTGGTCGCACTGTGGATGCGTCGAAACGTAGGCTCCAGTAAGCATGACGTTCTCACAACAGAATGCCTGAACACAATGTGGGTTTTTTGCTTTGTTAAATCCAATTCTTAGTTTGTTTTGTTCTGTCATCCTCAAAACAATTGACACGGACATTTTCAATCCCATGATTGTCTTATCTGTCCGTCCGTCGTGGACTTGTGTTCCTCTTTTTCCCAAAAATTATAGGTGCAAACCGTCATCTCGTTAATAGTTTCTATCAGTAAGTGGAATTTTTCCCCAGGTTTTTAGAGCATAATCACATTTGAGTTTGGCCTTGTCTGAGTTGGTTAAATGTCTAGTATCTCTTAATCTAAGAATTCGAAAGTTCTGCACACTTTTTTCCAACGGTGCCCCTGATATGGCACTTTTTCAACCACTTTTTGTCTTGGTAAAAGAGACCCTCTCTTGATATCATTCGTGCAATTGATGAACCCTAAAGCCGGAAACGATTCATCGTCTATTTCAATAGAGGGCATTTGCTCCTATTGGATCCTCTAACTTCTTATTTTGCCTCGATCGCCATTTCATGGAGTCGATTACTGTATACTGGATGAAGCTGTCTCTTCAGTTTCAAATGCACCCATTATTGTTAGTCGATGATCGTTTGCGCACTTATTGGTCCACGTGGTTGACAAGTGATCAAACGGCTAGTCGATCTATGTCTTTAATCCAGCTGATCTTTTCCTGATGGCTCCCTTTACAAATGAACTTTGTGCGTGATGTGCTATGGCCTATCGACGCCGTCCTAGTGGATTTCTCGTGCGATCTTTTGTTCTACCAACCGCTTTTAGTCGAAGTCATGGTGGGTTATTGTAATTATGGCACTTCCATGCTCAACCTCTTGATTTTGCTCTTCACTCAGATGTGCGTCTCCTAAAATTTCACTGGATTTGATACAACTGTCGTGCATCCCCATCACATGAGCTCTATTTCGTGTAGTCATGCTTTCGCCGAACTCCTCTTTGTCCTTTCTTTGATTTGGCTAAATCGAATAGCTTTTAACCAAAGCACTTATCATCCAATCGGCATCGGTTACACATTTGTTCCCAACGCGCTGGTTTGCATTACTGCCAATTCCCCCCGCCTGAAATGCCAACCATATTGGTCCTCCTTCCCTTTTCCTTGCAGACGTTCCAAATTTCGAGGCTGTAATGCTCAGAAGCGAGGAGACAAAATCCACGGTGACGGGTGTCGATGTCAAGTTAACGCCAGCAACAACGGCTGTTAGTGGTGGACCCGTCGCAGCCACCACAATAACATCGGCCGGTCAGTTGGCGCCAATTCAGCAGCAGCCCTCCGGTCAGCCGCGACGAGTCCGTGATGAATTAGATCCTGCCCCTCATCACACGGCTGCAGATATCCGAGTGTTGGAAATACTCAAGCGAATTCGCGATTCTGGTAGCGTTGGTGATGATGATCTTGACAGTGAGTCCGTTGTTCATTAGGGTCGTTTAAATGCGTTTTAAAGGGCGTGTCTATCATGATCCGTAGTTTGAGTATTTTAAACTTCTTGGGCGGGAGAAGGGGGGCAACGTCCATCCCTGTAACGCTTGGGTTATTTTCGAAGCTACGTCAAGTCGCAAACTAACCTAATGTTAACTCGAGCAGTCAAGGACCGCGCATTTTTTTGTTTTTTTTGGGTCCAATAGGGCCAAATTTCCTCAAACTGTGCATTTTTACCAAAAGGCCCTACGATAGCGGTTCTATTCCAATAATTCTAATATAATTGTTGTCCCGTTGTCTTGGGTGCCGCTTTGCAGCTCCAGGCCCTAGATGATAATGGTGAACATAGGGCGGTCCATTTTTCTAACTTTGCTCTTTTGATCACCTTCGCGTCCAGCTTTTGGGAAAATGTGAAGCACACCTTCTAAAGATCGGTACTTCGGACCAGAATACTTTGAATTAAAGATTCCAGTTAAAACACTGCAGATGTCCGAAGGGCTTGACAGATGACAAAATACTTTGGACTTAACGCCATCGAAGCTTCGGAGTCGCAGGTGGTGATGAGTGGTGACTGCTTTGATGGCTTTTATTCCCACACCTATAGAGATCCCTCCAAGGGAGATGTTTTTCCTGCTTTCTATTGCTGAGATTGATGTGGTGGATGAGTGACAATCCATGCCTTTGACAACACTCCTGCCAAAATGAACCTTTTTTTCTATTCCTCTGCATATAACAATCAAGATTTTTAAATAGCGTTCGTGTTTTAACTCAGATGTTTAGATATCGGGAGTCCCTGCTGCCTTAATCCCCAGGTCTCGCCTGAGGCTCCTATTAATACCGAAACGTTTCAAGTCAAGGTTTCATAAGACAGCTAATTTGATCTGCTTCTTCTACTGTCCTCCGATGTCTATGACGAGTGTTGAGCGTTCTGTGGAGGGGGTTGCGGGTGGAGCGTTTGTCTCGATCCAAGCTTTCAGGGCTTTAGAATTTTGGGGGCAGCTGAATAAATACCATTACTGCAGTGGTACCAATAGTATCTTTAGTTGTTTCCTGAAGTCCTCACCTCCTGACTTTTCTTAAAATTTTGAATCCTTGCAGGAGTTCAGATAAAGTGTTTTTTTACATCATTTCTTTCCTCGGTTGGGGAATGTGATGATGTTGGTATTCCTTCATGGCCGTCGTTTGGCGGTTGGATTACCACCGAAGCTCCTTGTAAGTATTCGAATTTTGTAAACATCCCGAGGGTTGTGATTGTTGGCAGCGTGCCAGCGCAGAGGCACACACAACCGGTGGGGGAGCCGTAGCGCGGTAAGCTGAAAGGTGTCTTCTGCCCTCTTCTAATTCCACAACTTTAAGTCGAACCGCGGTCAGTCTCATTTGAAATATACCTCATCTCCTCGGTAAAATCGGGTTGGGCTCACATTCAAGTATCCTACGCAAATGCGTCGATTTGATGATTTTTGGAATCCCTCACCAAGTTTAACTATGCGGGTAATTGTCGATCTTTGATTTTTGAGAAATGTCGGAAATCCACCCATCTCGAACTGTTGACGTCGCTACGCATTCATCAATTGATCACCAGTTGGCCACATTGTTTGCCAAATTTATCTGTGATTAGTTGTATTGGCCTCCTGAACTTGAAACGAGGCCTGTTGAAAGGATGTGAAAGGTTCAATCAACACTCACGCACCATACCAGTCGTAATCAAGGTTCTATCATTACTGCTTTATTTATTCTTCAATTATGTATGCTACAATGGTTCTGATTGTTGAACCCAGTGCTGTCAATTTTTTTTTAGCAAAACTCGTCGAGGTCCTGGTAGTATCTTATCGAAGTTGCTTTTGCTGGCGTATCTCAAGAAATGGCTCAATCAACTCACGAATGCAGTTAACAACCCACTTCCGAATTTGTTGTCAGAATATTTGACAGTACTTTTACCCACAACTTACTTTCGCAAATTTGTCAATTGATCCACCTTTCGTCCGGTCGGTTGGCTTACGGTATATTTGACTGACAGTAGGAAAAAAAAGTAGAATTTAGGAGCCTAACCACAGTCACGGTACAGCTTTGGTGTTTTGTAGGCTTCGCTTTTTTTGACCTCGTCCTCATTCATTCAACTGAGATTCCAAATCAGGTGACTAGCCAGACGTGTTCTCATTTCTACCTTTCGATTAGCTTTTTTGTTTATCGGACCTCATGTGATAGCCGTGTTGATGGTTTGGTCACATGACAAGGGTGTGTCACACCTCTGCCGTGTCGCCTATTCTCCAATGTATTATTTCAAAGTGAAGCTTTCATTATCAGTGCCGCGAATAAGACGTGTCCCTTGTCATTTTCGTGAATTCGTGTAGTGATGAAGTGAGTGTTGAGTTGAGTGCATTTGAGTTGTTCACTTCGATCCACCTGTTAGTTGCGTTATTACGAAATCAGGGCTTCTGGAGTGTGGTGACCGGTGTTACCGCCATGAATCTGACCCTGTTGCTGCCTCAGTATCGTCGCTGTTGTCCTGGGCATTAGCGTAATTACCTTATTGCCTACAGTTGCCCTTAATTATTCTCTTGTAGTTTTGGCTCAGGTTTTTAACTCTACATTTGACCTGTCTTTTTGGAGAAAGGGGTTAGCATCGCTCTCTTCGGTCAGTCAACCATCATAATGAACCACAATTAATCAAGAAGTCGTCGGTCATTCTCTGAGCCGGTTCACTGAATGTTTTGTTTCTAGGACAATGTGTGTGTTTATCCACCTAGAGTATTCCCTTTTGGATCGCTTGGCGTCACAACGGTTCCCAAAATTTGTCAAAGTGCAAGCCCTCTTCCAGTTTTTGTGTTGGTGGGAAATTGGACAAAAAAGCTCAACTGGCAAAGAATCTGTCTCTTCCTTGACTCATCTGGTCAGGCGTGTTTATGGCGTATTCTTGCATCTTCCTTTCTCAACTGCTAGTCTTCTTTTCGCATCACCTGCGTAGACCTCGCGAGCTTTCCGTTAAAAAGCGGACAAATGAGGTAATCTCACCAAAAACGTCAGCAAATATCTTCTTAGGGAGTTGTAGGAACTGCTTTCCAGTTTCTCCGGAGAGTGAATCACCTCACAGAGGCGATATGAAAGTGTGAAATTAAGCACCATCCTTCTTTATCCCATGTGGCTTGGCGTGCCTGTGTAGAATCTCTCAGCTTACTCTTCTGTCGCTCGATTATTTGAAAGGGTTGATGGGATTAAAGAGTAACAGATCGACTAAGTCCTTCCAATTCGACTCTGTTTTAAGTCCACGCAGTCAGTAGGCCTGGAATTCTGAGTTCCGTACTTTTGTTCGATCTCGTGCAATCCATCACATTGCATCGCAAGCATCTGCCTATGCGTTTTTTACTCACTTTGAAGTAGTTTCTTTTCGTTCAATAATTTCAGTTTCAACTGCGGCTCAAGTTTCTGATGCTCACGTTATTCGCATTTTTAAAAGCCATTTCAAATCAAATATTCGGTGAAGTGTTCCCTGACACGGCGGATATTTGGGATTTTAAACCTCCTTGTTTATCCTGGCTAAAGGAACGTAATTGCTGAGGAACCCGAGGGTTGGTATTATAGGGCGGCTTCGTTTTCAACAGCTTGAGACTCCGCCTTTTGACAGTACCTAGTGAAACTTCGTTTCTGTGCTCTTTGTCTTCCAAAAAATAGGTACGAATGAAGCGTTTAGAGAACAGAGGACTTGCGGGTGCTGTCAAGTAAATCAGTGTTTTGTTTTTCATGGGGGTTCTAAATTCTCTACTCTCTTTCTATCGAATTCCAAGCAATTCGGTCCTCTTTTATGAGAATTGGATAAAAACCTTACTCAAGTTAGTTGTTATTGTGGCATGCTTAGCTAGGAGATGGGTTTATCGTTTCCTTAAAGTTCACTGCGGTCAAATATTTGCATTGGTGCTTTGTCAACTCCCCATTGTAAAGGTCTCTAAGGGTCATCTTAAAGTGCGCCTTTATGTTGGGAGGATTGGAGGCTTTTTACCCGAAATAAATATTGCTACCCTCTGGCAAATAGCGAAGTTTTAATCAGCTACTCCTCCGTCTTAGCTGTGCAAAGGTGTGGTTTACACATCTAAAATGAAACAGTCGAATATGGTCGAAGCCAAACTAATAATCGTATCCCTAGACTCTACTAGTGACGACTGAGTTCTCGATATCGAAAGTAACATTTGTTGTCTGTTCATAGCACTTTCTTCTGCCGTTGGTTTTTGAGGATCCATGTGTTTAACTTATTATTGGCCAGAGGTTAGGCGGGTGGCCATTCTTTTAGCTCACTCTTACTGTGTTTCGACCTATTTCCATCACCATGGAGCACCGCACTACTCGGTTAGGCCAATTGTGCGTTCGCTGCCAGAAGCCTCCATAAACTTTCTTCTCTTCGATCCCAAAGCGAAGCCATTAAATTTTTTAGAGTGAAATTTTGGCAAATCAGGGAGTGGTTAGCGCCTGGATTGTACTCAGATCTTTCTCCCAAAGAGGTCTTCCGGATTCACCTGCCAATCACTGCTCGAAGCCCTTATTACTGGTCTTGCTATGCTCTTTTTTACGCAATGTCGTTTCTACGCTTGCCTGAAGTGTTATCCAAAGGTTATTGAAGTGTTGAACCATAAAGCCTTGCTACTGAGCAGATTAATAAGTAGAAACATTGATTTAATAGTACAGTTGACTGATTGAAAGGCGTGTGGATGCTTTAGTTATTTTTCTCCTCTTTTTCTTCCAGTTCCTCCACCCAAGCGGAAACCTGGGCGCACGAGAATGGGTGAGTCCTTCCCGCTTCTTCAAAAGACTGCCTCATAGTCAATTCCCTTGGCGGTTTTATTTGCTGTGATGCTTTTATGTATATGGATCGTTAGAGGGGGTTGGGTTTACTTATATTGACCCCAAAATCTTATGGGGAGAAACCGTTAAAGGTTTGTCCAATGTGTGCCATTGTGATGGGCACGTTCCGGACATATGATTCTGGAATCTTCGTGTTTAAAGCGCTCTAAGTCAATGTAAAAAGGACGAGGCTGCTAACAAGCCTCTGATATTTGTCGCATAATGTCAGTAGTCACTTTTTACGAGCTATTTTTCTATGATGATAAGATTCGTACTATTAGTTACGCCTATACAAAATTCCATTTACTTTCGATGTCTCCATGTCCTCTTTTTGCAACACTGGTTAGGTTCTTTCCGATTCTGTACTCTTTTTGCGTCTAAACCTCTATCTTGTTTTTTTTCATTGCTTTCTGACTTTCTTAGTTTTGTTTCGTAAAGTCTAGTTTGCTCGAGTCCACTCCTCAAAAGGCTGACCCAACGCTTCTTAAAATGTTTAGTTAGTCTCTCCAAAAGGTCGGCTGTCTTGCTTTCGTGAACTATTAAGCTTGGGCTGGGACATCGTTAAGTTCTATTCAAATTAGACCACGTTAATTCTTATTTATACACATGGAGTTTATCGACTCTCAACCGATTGTCCGACATATGTGCTGTAATCTTGACAGTTTGACCTCGTCTGCAGGGCATCTGCAGCTCTATTCAGGCCAAATCATGGCTTATTTCCAAGACCTCTAAAATGTTGTCGATCCGCTGAGAAATAGGCTACAGTGGTGAGTTGTCAATCAAGCAAATAGTCTCCTAGGTCACCAAAGCACTTGCTCACAACGCGATGCATAGCATCCGAGTCACCAACTGAAAATGTTATTCGGCATATCAGTGTAGACCAGCAGGGAAAATGTTTTGGAGACGAGTGCGTTTTGTTCCCTTTTCACCTTTCTCTGGGACGTTTGCTTACAAATCAAGCCAAATCAGCAAAACGCACAAAACAAGTCGGTATGACATAGCTACATACCTTGCTTTTGCTTTCATGTCATTCCCCAGCCCTTTGTCTATTTTGCTCTCAGCACGGGGAGGCACTAGGTATGACTGTCATACTGTCACACTCAGTTCCTCAACGGAAGCTTTGAAACCATTTGGGTCTAGTCTCCTTTCATTGCTTGTCATAATGCTTGACTTGACTGTCACCAATATTATTCTGGAAGTGGAATCATCACTGGCTGATGGAAGATCAGTAAAGTGGTAACATAGGACAGGTTTTTGTCATCAGCATAACAGCCGATCGGCAGGAGCCCGAAACCTCCACTTACTGTCCCAGTTACTGCTACTTTCGCAGGCAGTGAATATCAGACGGTATAGGAAGTTCGAAGGTACTACCAGGTTGTCAGTTGAGCAGCATGGGCTAAGGCCACAAGGTCGTCTAAATGGTTGTAAATGGTTGAGCACTGCAGAAGCATGTTATTAACTGTTTCAGAGCGTCCCACCTTCACACGACAAGCGCCGGCGCCAGTACTACCACAACCCCAAGCGACAACAACGGCAACCACAACCTCAGCCACAACGACAATCGCCCTCGATTCTTTCAAAGTGCCCCTTTCCAGTCGGCTGGACAGCATCCGTCCAAGGACTACTACTGCAGCTGGCATTCCCAGCCAGCTGAAAAACGGAACTCCCACTCCTCCGGCTATCGTACTAGCGGCCACAAATGGAACAGCTGTCCCTGTGACCACAGGTCTAGTTGCTACCACTGCTGCTGGTGGTAGTGTTACGGCCCCAACGGCAGTGGCGGTGATTCAACAGAAACAACCGGCAACAACGACAGGAGGGAGAACGAATCAGCAGGCGCCACAGCAAATTGGCCTGGAGTTAATTCTTCCCAACGGGTTACGAATACCGGTGTCCGCTACTTGTGGTGAGTGTTAAAAGAGCTGTTGAATAACTTATTTTGCCTTGCTAGTGGTACATCCGTTTTTTCATTCGACCACTGGTTGTGTTTCCCTATTTGTCCCGAGCCTTTCCAAGAGATTGCATATTTCATGAGTTGGGTTTCCATTTGCTCCTCCAATCCATTCACCGTTATTTTATTTATTAGCCCTCTCAACTAAGCACTCCTCTAATTGTTCAACTGGCTAGTTGATCCACCACGGCACACTTGTGGATATGTCTCCAATTCTAACAGCCGTTTTCCAAACTCCACATCTCTCTCTTGTTGTTCATTTAGCTACTTAGCTTTCTTTCAATCCACCTCCTCTTCTGCCCACTCCATCCACGCATTCTGCCATCTCAAATCAGATATTTGAGAAGGGTCTCTCGTTATCCTCCTAGCTAAGCCAGTTATCCCCTCTTGTTAATCTCTATTTTGCTTCCCGATCTTTCATAGATTCACCCAAATGCCTCATCTCTTGGTTGAGGAGTTCTTAAATCCAAAAGTTATTTTTCCATGGTTTTAGCCAAGTCCGACGCACAAATTCAACAAACTACAACGGCGATAACAGTAGCATCCACTGGAGGGATACCGGTAACAGCAGCGGTGAATAAGTTGTCGTCGACAGTAACACCAACAGCGGTGACACGGACGTCAACAACTACAACGAGCACTTCGCAACAGATCTGCTCCTGCAGCCGATCAAAGTGCCTAAAGCTCTATTGCGAGTGTTTTGCAGCCGGAAGGGCCTGCGGGGATAGCTGCAACTGTCGGCACTGTTATAATAACCTCGCTGACGACATCTCAAAGCAGACTCGTGATGTCGCCATGCGAACCGCACTCTCACGTAACCCCCTCGCCTTTAAACCCAAAATCGGTGAGTCGTCCATCCATTTTACCGTCAACTACTTGTCTTGGTTCGTCCTCCCATCACTCCGATCACCCATCCATTCGTCCATCCTCCAGCAGTTCCTGCGATCACTTCATCTATCACCATCAACTGGTACATTTATGATTCCAACCTTCCCCAGTTTTCCATTCCCCCAATTCAAGATTTTGAACCCGTTTTTTTGTCCATCCTTCTGTTTGATTGTTTGCTCACTTATCGGTTCTCTAGCCAAGCTGCTTTCCCATGCATTCATTCACGCATTGCTCATTCCCAGCTATCTGCCCATCAATTATTGAAGTGTGCCTGCTCATCCGTTCATTCAACTACGAATCTGGAATTAATTCTCGTATTTTTACAACCACATGTTTACCCTTAGCGACGAATAAGTTCCTCCTTTCTTCTTCTTCACACAGAAATCTCGGGAAAGCACGTGTTGGGTTGTCGGTGCAAAAGATCGCACTGTTTGAAGGGTTACTGCGAATGCTACCTTGTGAGTTGCATTTCCTGCTCTTTGTGCAGCTAAATTGACGTTTGAGGCTCTGAGGCCTTTGTGGATTATGTTAGATATTTTGGGATTTAAAATATCCTATGCCGGAAAGGTGTCGAGATTCGCTTCTATGACAGCTGCCGTATACTTCAGGGCTGTGAGTTTTAGATGTTCAGTATTACGAATCAATTCAAGTTCTTGTTTTTATTAATTCTTCAGAAGGGTGAAATAGTGGAGCTAAGGAAACTAATAATATGGGCTGGGTGCTGTAACACGGTGGATAGGGGACGTCGACGATTCAATAGAGGTTACCGCATCCGTGTTTCATTGGCGTTTCTTCAACTGATGATTCAGTTCCAAAACCAAGCTCATTTAAGTGGAGGCTTCTTCCAGAGGAATATTTGGTTGTTAGGATGTGGTAGCGGAAATGGTTTTTGATTGACCAAGGTTTGGTGTGTTCTTCACTACAAGGCAAAAATCCCTTGTAACCAACGTTGTCGCTGTCTCGGCTGCTCCAACGAGGAGACGACGACCACGAACACCAGCACTACGGCAACTACCACTACTACCACTAGTACCACCTCCGTCAATGCTGCTACAAATGCGACCAGTACAACTGCAGCTGGCGCGGAACCCATCAAAGAGGTGAGCGGCTGCAGAAAGTGATATCTACTCATTCATTAACTCTTTGTCAACCAATGCTTTTGGCCTCAGTCCGTTTTTTTCACTTCTGGTTTATCATTCACACATCCAACATATTCAACCTCATATTGTCTCTTCATCTGATGGTCTATCTGCCTACTCGTGCTTCTTCAGTTCTTCCGTGTGCCAATCTATCTTCACCCACCCATTATGAAACCATGCGCACCTAAAACTAACGACTCATTCATTCCCTTGCGTCACTAATTCATTTCTCCACCCCTACCCACTTCACTGTCATTTTATTTCAGTACCTTAGTTCGCCTTGTCTGCCTTCCCTTCTGCTCTCCATCTAATCGTTCGCTTACCTCTGGCATCGAGCTGTCTCTCAGTCCATGTAGAATATCCTTCTGTAACCGAGTTCACTTCACCGCCCATTTGTTCATTCATGTCTCTGGTCGATTTTTTCAGCCTATCATCCATGCGTTCCTCTATGGACAAATTTATTCCGCTCATTTCGGCTATCCAGAAGTTGATTTCTCCGTTTATTGGATCAGACACTTTGTTTATTCGCCAGTCTGTCTTCGATCCATGTCTCAGTGTCCATGACTGTTTGATTGTCGAATTGCTATTCAGCTTGATAAATAATTCCTATATTTATTCAACTAATTCTCGCTTTATCGAACCTGCAAGACCCAGATATCTTGGCTTGCCTCCCTGGCGACCCGGCAACAGGTTGCTGCCGCTGCTAGTGCTGGCTCCACAACGACCCCGATTGGCATTGTTGCCGCTGGTGCTACCACCATCACTACCTCCGCCACTGCTACCGTCACTACAACTCCATCCATAGCTGCCACTGTCACCGCTGTCACTGCAACTCCACGCACCATCACGTTGAATGTGCCTATAAAGGCGCTGGCTGCGGCGAGTGAAACTGGCGGGTGAGTCCTTGGCCCACCGTTACTCATTTGTGTAGCGAATTTTTTTTTACTGTGACGATTTGTCGTGGTGACGTCTTGGAAGCTTACTCTGCCATCTGCCCTCCATACGTATGCATTTCTTGACTCCCCACCACTTTACCCTTCTGTCTGATGTAGGTTTTCGACAGTCGTTTTATCCCTCATTTTGAACATGATGCTTGTGAAGTTTATCTCGAGTGATATTTTCAACGGCGATGGGGAATGCTTTACTGTTTCGAAGGATAAGAGGAAATTGTCGAACATGATTCAGCGGCCTGAATGGCCCATTAACCTACTCCCTCCTTGTTGAAACCATTTGACCTGGGGGCTAGCCTGGTCTGCCACCCCTTCCCCACCTCCTAAAGTTGTGTAAGATTTGGACATTTTAATACAGAAGTGGCTAATTCATCCATGTTGTCAAATTCACCTCAGTGCAATGGTGTACCAAACAGGTTTGTTTCAGAAATGTCTTTGGTGGCCATTCTTGCCATCTACAACACCTGGAGAAGTGGCTACTTCCAGCCCTTCTTTATTCCTTGGGGCTTTTCTTTACCTGTTTCTGCGTTGAACAACCCATCCAACGAACACTTAGCGCGCTGTTGTTTTTTGTTTAACCTTAGCGTGATCGCACATCCGGCGGGTTCCTCCACAGATCTCCCACCCCTTCTCCTCCACCAGTCCTACCTCGCAGCCGCTGCAGCAGCCGCAGCAGCAGCGGGAGGCGCAAATCAGAATCAACAGGATCTGCTCAAGTGCCTCAACAGTGTCTTGCCTGCGGTCCAGTCTCAGCCTCAATTGCAATCTCCGTCTCCCCACTTTATCATTCCTGGAGTTGTGCAGACCAGAGTGACCGCTGGCAGGCCAGCCGATGCTTCTGGAACAGAAACGACAGCATCGGCGACAGTAGCAGCTCCTGTCTCGAAACTGTCTCCACCGTTGTCCATCGCGGTTAGTTTTAATTATTTGAGCTACCTAGAAGTATCTGACACATCGACACGAGATGAGAACTAAACGGGGGTGGTTAAGGTCAAGTGTTCGGAGGAACAAGACTCACGTATAGGCGAGTGTAGTTCGTCATAGCGATAGCTTTCCTCAGGGAGCAAAAAATGTGTCGAATAGGTTGAGTGATGTACAATAATTCTCTAAAGCCGCATTCTTTACTTCGGTACTACCTCTTTCTCAAATATTTGTCCTCAGGTGCTCCTAATCGTGGGACTATCTACTCTTCTGAAGGCACGCAGGAGTTGATTCAGTTTATCTACGACTGGAACATTTGCTAAGGGCCGACGTAGTTTCGGCAGTTCTTCTTTGAGTCTGTAGATTTTGCCACCCACAAACGGTGCTTTCCGCCAATCGGCTGTAAGCAAGATTTTTTTTCTCCTAGAGCAGGCTGGATGTCATTGTTGAACACATGGCGCATTGGTTTTCCCTAAGGTCTTAGAAGGCGTGCAAGTCTGGCAGTAGGTTGGACATGGCGATTGTACGAATGTTGTGAGAAGTGGTACTCACGGGGTTTGAGTAACACCCACGGCACCCTTGCCTTTCAGACGAAAACAGAGAGGGTAGAAGATGATGAGGTTAACAATGTTGCAACGACGTCATCTGGGGCATCTCCGGGAAGGCTAAACGATGATAGCACTGATGATGACGACGACAGAAACGGAGTTAGCATTGGTGACGGGGGAGATATAGCCGAAGAGGACAACTACAGCGGCTACACTGAGGAGGAGCTAGCCTTCATGCAACGTCTTCAGCAGAATCGCAACACTGCTACAGCTCCTGCTACTGGCGTTTCTCAGGTTGGTCCTTTTACGTGGCTTTATGGTAGTCGATCGACTTCTCCTTATTATTGCACATCTCTTTGAACTGTAAAGGTTCTTTCTCATCTAGATGGTTTATTTAAGTTTGTGTTCCTACATTAGAGAGGAGAATGTGGCGGTTCTATGAAATCAGAACCTGTTTAGATGCGAAATAAATCATAGCCACTTGCAACCGTAAATTGGCAGCGTTTAATACCATGACCGATGGTATTCGTTCAGTTGAATAATCATGGGCTTGAAATGCGGCGGAGGGTATCGAATCGTTGGTTGCTTCAACCTCCCTGATCTGCATAAGAGGCTGTCTGCCACGTTATTCACGGCTCAGGCAGAAAATCTCGATCCTCACCATAGACGTTAAGTTTGCTGACGTCGTTTTTAATCCAAACAGCTGGTATTCATGACCTTTCCTTTGGCTGGAATCGTGCCGCATCAAAAAGCTTTACCATTTTTACGGCTGGGCCGGGTCCTATCGCTATTAGTGGGCAACGCAACACCTGTGGAGAGGTTCGTCTGAGATATTACTAAAAACCTACAATATCCGTAGAATACTACTACAGTTGATAAGTGCGGCTCTGCTCTAATCCTGGGCATCATCCTTTGAATCCTTTGTTGCGCTGGTCGTCACCACAATAAAAGCTTTTGAGGAAATTGTGTACAATCGGCGAATTTTGATACGATTCCCCTACTAAAAGCTTAAGTCGTTTAATGATTCAGGCGAGATGGCTGCTTATTGGATGCTCCAATTTCGTTCATCTCGAGTGACTTACCCCCATTGTCAACTCGTCATTCATGCTTGACGTACGCCCTCTCTACCAAGGTAATGAAGAAAGAGGACGTCTCAGCCGAAAACGGCGACGCAATCGCCGTAGCAGGGGACGTCACGCGTGAATCACCTCAATCACTCGCCTCCGACAGGGGCGAAAGGGGAGTGCCGCCACCACTTCATGAGAGCCTCTTCTCATCCTCCTCTTCCTCCTCCTCTTCATCCGCCGCCTACTACCCTGACAGTGTCAGCACATCTTCTGTCACCGCCCTCCTCCCCGGCGTGTCGCTGGTGCCACAGCAGTCGCAGTTGCAGGAACCGCAGTCTGGAATAATCGTTCCTTTGAGGCAGACAGTGCCGATTGGGTTGGAAGATAAGCTCCCCGTCCTCTCTTACTCCGCACCGCCGTCGTTAGGCCCCGGCTCTGAAGAGAGGCTGCTTGGGAGCCGGTATGTTGCTTCCTTTTTTGAGATGACCAAAGACTTTTTTAATAAACTGGATACCTTGAAGTCCCATGATACGAAATGGCGTTGATTTGATAGTTGATGTGTTGTCTCGGGTGTTGATTGTGTCGGTCCATTAGACTTTCACCACATTTGCTTCGTGGGGTACAGGGAGGCGCCCCTTTTTAGTCGATTCGTTGTTTTTGGGAAAGCGGTTGAGTAATCAATACCACCGGCCGATACCTGAGAGTGTTTGTGGCATTGCAATCACTTTTGTGTGCCTGAAATAGAGGGCATTTCATTTTTTCCACTGAGTTAGTCATCCCGATGCTATTGCGATCGGTCAAGCCTAGTGCCTGGAGCTTCAGCAGCTTGGTGATTTCCTTTCGACTAATGTCGGTCATGTCAGACGACCATCATCGGTTGGCTGATTGGAATTCTGAGGATTTCGACTTGGAAGTGAAATTGCAAATGCTTGGCGGCCCCTTGCCATACCCAGGACCAATTTAGTCTCAGGGCGATGCAATGAAGGCCTGTAGCCTGCAATTTTGCCGAGAGAATGAGCCGCTCACTGATGTGAACACGCAAGCCTCCTCGCTGAATGATATTGATAAAACTGCAAGGGTCAATTGCGTCAGTGAAACGCCTCATGACAGTGTGGACTAGCGAACGGTGACTTTGCCAGAGGATTGCATTCTGCAGTACAAGTGTGTTTGTGACGAGGTGACGGAAACAAGTGGTCGTGAAGACTGTAAACCAACATCGTTATCAGTTGTGGATCCGATCCATTCTACCGTCTCTCACAAAGGAAATTTTATGAGACCCATGAATGTTGGTGAATCGTGTTCGGCGAGGCGAGGGTGTGACTAACGGAACAACTTGTGGCATGCGTTTACGTTGTTCGACGGCCACAGATTGGAGCTCCCTTTCGAGCAGGGCTGTTACGCTTTGGGAAAAGTCGGATCTGAAAACTTCGACGATTGGGGTAATGGTTGGGGGGATTAATTGTTATCATCTCTGTTCCTGCCATTGTAGAAATAGATCGTATGGTAGGGGACCTCCTTACCATTAAACAGTTTGGATTGTCTATAGGGCCCAACCTTTGACTTCATCATGCGGTCACTCCTCGTTGTTTTCGAGTCTTTGCATCATTGAAACTCCAAAACTGCGTCGTCGAGAGCGCCATACGTGATATCATGCGTCGATTGCTTTATTAATTTTGACTAATCTTATATTCAGGTGGTCAACATTTATTCCTCTTACAGTTGCAGCGCGCTGGAGGTGCGTTTCATGCGCCGCAAGATCGATGAGCTGGAGGCTCAGGTGAGCCAAATGACTCAGCTTATCCGGACTCAGGGCGAGATGCTTACCAGTCTCACTGAGATGCTGCAGCGACAGCATCACCAACAGGCGCAGACGCAGCACCAGCTGTGACGTTAAGGCAACTTGCATTCATTCATTCATTCTCCCACCCGATCCATCCATTCCTTTCCTCCTTCCCCTTCCTCCCTCGTGTACATAGCACTCATGTCGCCTTGGAGGCGTGTGACAAGTGCCCTCCTCCTTCGTCCCCCTTTCCCAGTGAATAAAGGAATTACTTACTGAGCTCTTTGACAAACGATTGCTATCAACATCATCGTCCATTATACATTACCATTACACAAATACACGCTCACCTATCTATACGTGCATATTATAAATATTATTGTATTCTAATTCTTTATATACATATATATACAGACACATGGTACGAACAATAAAAACATGGCTTTACTACTCTCCGCCTTTTGCTGCGCAGGATGAATGAGCGGAGAGGAGGAGATAATGGTGCTGTGGTGGGTGGTGCAACCTGATCCCGCCTCCAGGACGGTGGCATTGGGTGGAGTTGTACCCAGTAAAGGGAAGTATTGTGATCAAACGAGATTCCAAGTTGGGATTTGTTGGACTGGTTAGTGAGGTGATAGTCAAAGCTGCTGGCTGATTTTGAGTTGGTGAAATGAACTGACAACAATCCAGAGGTGTTATGAGATGCTGCTGCAGAATAGGGGGTCCTTAAAGTGGGCAAGATTTTTGAAGAACGGTTGAGCTATGCGTCTGGAGTGTTCGGATTGAAGGATTGTGGAATCTTGTTGGTAGCTAAAACCGATAAAGCTACTCTTTTAGTGGGAGAATTATAATTTGTGCGTTCAAAGACGATGGAGGTGTGGTTAGGCAGTGGTAAGGAGGCTCCAAGTGATGACTAGCTTTTCATTGGGCGACCGAAACCCCCATCAGATGACGGTCTAACCACATGGGTGTAAAGTCTGCTCTGCGGACCTCGCTACAAAAACTCGCGGAATATCTCCGCCAAATGTACTGTACAGTACTTGGATCATTCGGGCAGATGCATCATTTTTGGCAAGTTCCTTTATCCTTTGTAATAGCAAAATATTGCCCAATGCTGACGCAAATACCGCTCGAAGGCATAATCGCTTTGAGGTCCAGTTACGACTCAAGCCTCGGGTGCCATGCTGAAGTCCAAGTAACTGTTACCGCCAGGGTCTATCCACTCGATACGCCTCAACGGTTCTCAGGGGTGGCGCAACACAACACACCGCCCCATTTTCAATGTTATCATAAAGCCTATCCACTTGCAGATTCTCACTTCCTCCCAGTGATTATTCGCCTTTCCAAACATCAAACGGTCTTCAGTCCATTTCAAATGACCACTAACAAAAGTCAAGTTGGAAGCGTCTCTTAATTGGCCAGGAAAACTGCATTTCGGAGCAAAGTGCTGGAATGATGCAGAAAGTTATGAAGCATTTTAGGAAGATCAGATATGACACCACAACTTCCCATCGCAATGATGTCGGTGGAAAATCTATATTACGGATAAAAATAAGCCGTTACCTAGGAGTTGATGAATGATTCACAGCCCTGAAGGGCTAGAACACCCTTGCATCGTCTTCCAGATGAATCGTGCGAAAGAGATTAGCCATTGAACGGTCCCGCAGAATACACAGATTCAATTTTAAAGGCCTCGAACAGTGAGCTATTTGGTAACCAGTTCAGCCACTGGAAAGGCACGAAGTCTCAACAGAAATAGTATCAAACTCACAGGATGCTTGTACATCACAGAGGATTTAAAGCACTGCCAGAAGACCGGATATCATGGCCTGGTATCACATCAGCACTGAAAACTTGGCAATTTTATTGCAGGCTTTAGGAAAAACGGGAGTGACTGAATTCAGTAAGTTCACTCTTATATCCGAAACAAGAAATTCTAGTTTGAATGTCTTGGAACGAGGGAATTTTGTTCAAAGAAGATGATTATCGCTTTGCTGATGAAGGGTGGGTTCCGCGTTCTGTTCAAAATTGTGTCAGCAGGAATATAAGGGAGTTGAACTTCAAAGATAGCGTTTTTGAAGACCTAAGAGCGGCTACTGCTATCGATGTGTGTTTTGAAAGCTCTCCAACCAATGCACCCATGTTTGTAAGAGGACTACTGTTTGCCACCAAAATGATTCAAGAGAAGGCTGGCTCAACCCTCCACCCGAGCAATCCGTTTGTGATCTGTATGAGCTAATCCAGGGGGGAGCTGTCAATGCATCAGACATGGAGTAGTGCCTTTTACGAGGCCTCTCACCTCTTTCACATGCGGTGGTCAGTCACGCGCCACTTTGACAACTGCGTGGTATTCAAGACTTCTAGCTAAGATGAGCAGGGAAAGAGCTCTGGTACCTCAAACAACATAGATGTGTGAACTGCTTCAATGGATTTTCAGGCAATGTTTTGGCATAATAAAAAAGAACGGTCTGACGGCATGGAAACTAATTCAAAGCAGTCACAACGTTACTATGTTCAGTCACGTTGTCTTTTTCGTGTCTTTATTCCAAGTTTTAACCAAACTCTGGTCAGCTTTCCAACAATGGGTGGATGAAAGAGTCGTTTACTTCCTCACAGACAAGTTCGTTCATAATACGAATATTTACCGCCTGCCAATTTGTCAGTATTCTACGAGGAGAAATCCAAGGCCTGACATCTCAGACATTGACAGCAAACGTGGGAGCTGCTCGCCTCTTGGGGGAGGAGGGCTGGATGTTGTTAGTTAGGAGTGTACACCTAAATGCACTTTTTCAATAGTGAGGCGATTAAGCAGTCCTTAGTCGAGGCGAACATTTCAGGGTGGAGCGCCTAATTTCCTCTTGTGATAGCAAAGTTAGCGACTACTCTAATTTCACCATGAAAAAGAAGTGTAAAATAATCTGAGAATAGAATGTCTAAAGAACACGCTGGTGTTTTTGGGACCAAAGGATGTATTCTACCCAGCAATGCAAGACAGCTTGGAGAAAAGTCCTCCAACTATTTCACACGTAGATAGGTAAGTCGATTGAGGTAGTTTTAAAGCCAAATGAGTAAAACGAAAAGCTCCGACATCTGTCCCGTAACCACCGATGATTCACTTGACTGGATATGTCAGCACTTTACAGAATCGAATTGCTGCAAGCGGTCTTTAAAAGGATAGGAGTAAAGTGACTTGCACCTGGCAAGAAAGGCATTCGTGATTTCCCATTCGCACCAAACTGTGAGGTGCCAGTTATATTCATGGCACATCACAAAGAGACATCATTCAACCAGTCTCGTTAACGCCAAGAACAGTTTTTAATTAAATACTCAGACTTAGCAAAACTAGCGAGTGGATTAATGAATGGGCACAATATTTTAAGCGGAAATTTTGGGTAGTGGGGAGAAAAGGAAATGAACAAATTGCAGTTACATCTTGTATAGTCACAGAACACAGAAACGAAAACCGGAGAGCCTCGTCTGCCCATCAAAGTTATGGAATGGGAAGGTTGCATGGTAGGGTCCCCTCTAGGAAGTAGCATGAATTGCATCAAAGACAGTCAGAACACGAGATGAAGAGAGGCAGCAGTAGCAGTAGTGAACTGGATGCAAAATTAAAACTACATTTAACAAATGCAAATCTTTTACAGAGGTTGAAATTGTGTTCAAGCTTCTAAAATAACGCTTAGACTCGTACTTTCAAAGGACGCGTGATTGACTCAGAACCAACTAATTAAATCACAAACACTTTTACAATTCCGAATGGAAGCCAAACACTATTCCCCAGTTGCCTTTACTTGTGACATTCTAATGGACAAGGTTATTTGTGACTGCTATTAAAGCACCAGAGTAAATTGAAAAGTCGTGTCATATGCTTTAACCTATCAAGCGTGGATTGATAACTTTATTTCTCAAACACAAATAGTTCTCAACCGATTGTCATAAATTTAAGGCAACCAAAAAATTCTAGTGGTTTTTCAAAGTAAGAAGCAAGTAACTTCGAGGAGCTCCCTACAACGGCCTTATAGGCCAAAATCATCACCAGTGCTTTCCATAATAATTATGTTCCCTATTTCACTGTATTTCTGGAAGCAGTCAACTAAGCTCTGAGCATTTTTTGCCCTACCTCTTTCATTTTGCTAAATACCTCTCCCATTTTACACGTGATCCCACGATCGACTAGTGCCAATACCAAGAGAGGGCTGCAACTACATTCGGATTAGAGGAATATCAGTACCTTCACCTTCACATTAACACAAGTTAATTCCCTGAATGTTAGTGGATTGAATAATTTAACAAATATCTACATGGTATATCTTTCCATCATTCTTAAAAAATACTAGACTAGGACACCTTCCAACTATTAATAATGGCCAAACCACACGATCATAGGGATGGTAAACGTGTTTTCAAAGTTCATAGAACATTGGTGAGTAAAATACTTTTGTGAAATCCAGCAAATTTTAGTTAAGATTTCTAAACGTGGATAAAGGAAACAGCAAAATTTATGTCCAAAGCGGCCTTCGGATATTTGTCATGGTGCTATCTTCGTCCTACTCTCAATAAGAGCCAAAGTATCAAAGTAGACGAAGAGGCAGGAAAGGGCTTGGTTCCTTGATAGCAATCCAAATGAAACTGTAAGTTCGTTGCATCCAGTCAGGGGAATTCTAAGTGAATTAAAAAGCTTCAAAACTCATTGATCGACGAGTCAACTTTCGAACGCAGGGCAAAAGAAGTGTGGAAATTAAGCAGAAGCACTGCCGAAGTCCTTCAGATTGAGGGAGCAAAGGTGACCGATGCTTGACAGTTAAGCGGACACTAACGCTAAAACGAAGTCGACTCACCATGACGAAGGTTTAAAGCTTCGAGCTTTGGCCTATCGCACCATTATATAGCTGCAACATTAGTATATCTAATACCTCTAATTCAATTTTAAAAATAGTACAACGAAAACTATCCTCACCACTTTACTTTTCTAAAAATTCAAATCACATTAATAATTGTAAAGCAAAACTTCTCGCTGAGCCTTCGAATTTGCTAAAGAATTTAATTATTGGATCCTTAGAAGGATTTAATAGGTTTTTGAGACCAATTATTGGACCACAAATCTCGATTAAAAAAACCCAAACGATAAACTGGAGCTAAAGCTCAAACAGTGACATAATTTAATGAAAACTTCTGTAATAAGTAAGATCCTTTTCAATTCCAACCACTTCAAAAGGGGAATGGTGTGAGAGGCCACCGTTACACTATTCACATCTAAAAGGAATATTTCGTTGAGAAATGGTCGAACATTAAAAGCTGAAATTTAACAATCACAAAAGTCATTGAACTCACGTATTAGGAATACGGGGTATCTTAGGCAGCTGAAAATCGGCAAGCTGGTTGTATAAAGAATAGCTAATTGACATTCTTCACGACCTTAGACGATTGAAACGCCCTCTAAAAGCTGTATTCTATCTACAAAATCATACTTCTGGCTCAAATAATTTCGGATTTTGTTTTAAGGAAACCTAAAAGGAAATATCCCAAATGGCTATACTTACGGCTGAATCGTTTTCTACTAAGATATCCTGCGGTGTCAACTCCCTGACAGAAACGTCTTGCAGATCGGACCCGCGAAAAATAACAAAATCATAGACTTGGGGATATATTTGATCACCATTTGCAGAATTTACCACACGAACTAAAATAAACGTACTAAAGAAAATACCTTTCGAAAGGGTGACTGTGTAATGCTTCGTGTCAATCGCATGCAATTTTCCAACATAACCAAGACCTGATTTTGAAACGATACTCAATATTTTATTTGTGAAACGGCTTCCCATCTCCACGTCACGACAACAAATTAGTCATTCGAAACCAGCGCACTGATTCATTATTTTCAAGTTGCATGGCAAAAAAATGAATTTAGGTAGAGTTTCCAGATAGCATGAGAGAGAAATTTAAAATCGAACTAAACATCACGGGTGTCGCTTAAATAAACCCATTGGTAACGGTAAAACATGCATATTATAATAGCGCCTTGTTAAATCCGCAAAATTAAGTGTCCTAAAAATTTTTACCCGGCTTTACCTTTTACTGAGCAAAGCAGTATTAAAATCTTACAATTTTTAATTGGTGCTTTTCTTGTACTAATTTTCTTTTAAGCATTCTCATAGATCCTTATGAGCGGAAAAGTATACTTTATTCTTATGGGTGTGAATTATAGCTTAAATTCCACTCTGTTGTATGGGTTTGATAAAGCCAATTATACTCGATATTTTAGTGGTTTATTTATACAGCCGCTTTTACAAGGTCATGGATCAGCTGTTTTGAGATAAGCGTTCACTTTAACTGCCTGCCAGAGCCGATATCTCTTCCGGATATGGGTAATTGCTTTAGGCGTCTTTATCGAAGATCTAATTCTTCGGAAAATGTACACGGACGCAATGCCCATTCTGCTTCAACTCAACCACCAGCTTGGTATTTGGTAAGCTATTGCATTATCGTTTCCTCAAGTTTTAATTTTTGTTGCTCTGATAATTTCCTTGGTCTTAAATCTTTGTGCTGGCATTGTGTTCTTTTCGAAATACGCAGCTCTGATTCCTTATAGATCTGTATTTATGTTGTCTGATCGATCCTAGTTGCTTCGCCACCACCATAACTCATAGACTTTGAACACTTTAAGCGTGGATTGGCATTTGAGCACCAGATTTCAAGTTCAGACAGCTTTTAGTGAATGATTGCTCCTAGCTAGGCTGTTTAGGCGAAGTTATTTAATTCTGGTTGAGCATTCTCATTACGTCAACAATAGAGTTTCATTTGGTGGAGAGATTTTTGTGAATTTTTGCTAGAACACATAAAAAAATATGGTAGACAGACTCAGGTTTCAAATAGCAATTTTTGAATTCTTACAGGAAAATGACCCAATCCTTCACCCAGCACCCGGACTATCAGTTCCCTTCTCTCAACTTACCGAGGATCAACAAGTGACCATCGCAATGCGAATGGCACTAATTGCCACCTTACCCGCTTTCACTTATGTCGTCAATGAGGACAATAAGCTATCAGAGTGAGTCTTTGCTTGATTTTATGGTTTTTGCGCCATCCAGGACTTAAGTCAGCGTTTAGACAAACCTAGCTCCTGCTTAATTTGCATTCCTCACTGATAGAGGGTAAACTATGTTCGGATTTCACCACGACCTGTTCTTTTTTTGGCTCTGTGCTTCAAGCTGCATTTTTCTGCTCATTATCCTAAGGTTGTTTTAGCCCTTTTGTTGAAATCTATCAATCTAATCATTTACCACAGTTACCACAACAACCAGGGCACTGAACTTTCATTGCCTTTGTTCTAACTGAGTATAACTCTTGCTCATCTGAATAAATAAGAATACTTCAGTGCGCATGCGAGTGAATAAACGGGTCTGGATTTTTTCGTTGCCACACTTGGGCATTTCTTTTGGGGGAGTTAAATGACAAGGCTGTGCTTTCTCATAAGACCGACTAGAACGAGGGCTGCCAGGTATCCAACATCAACGAGGGATTACTGCTCCCTTAGTCATGGAGGAAGCACTGACAGTTCTCCTTTTCATAATTCAGATTTGTCCTGGTCATTTCACCATTCAGCCTATTCTGGTCTCTCAATTGTCCACAGTAATGATTGCTAATGGAGCACTTAACAATGCTAGCAAATCTCTCGTTTACCATTGCTGCAATCACCATTTTTTGTAAACTAAAAGCCTTACGCTAATTTGGCCTTTACCAGTCGTCATGGCGACAAGAATTTCAGCTGTGCACTCCACCCAGAGGCTTCTGTTCATTGTATGTTTTCTGTGCCTTAAATTTGCCCTACCTTGGCGATCTTACCGATGGTTTGGTGGATTCATAGAAGCCTTTTCTGACTCATCGGTCGAGCTGTCCATCCCACTCGAATGATCAAATTGCACTAATAATTACTAGGTAGGCTTAGTCCAAACTACTTGGCGCTTGACTCAAATTTATGTGTTAATTTTACTTCTCTCTAAACATCCAGTATAGGTTGTTCTGGTTTCCTCCTCAGTTCTTCATTTCGTTCGGCTAAAAACTCGATAATGCCGACGAAGCGCTCCATTCTTTGGATTGGAAAGGGAATTTTTTGCTTTCGAGGCGACAGATTCGCCGAATACTTGTAAGACCCCGAAAAGCGTTGAACTGTGGTGTGGACGGCTTTTCGTGACTTCTTACTCATGTGAACTGCCGTCTAGGGCTGAGAATGACTTACTCTCAAGGCTAGGCTGTTACGTAATCGTTCAACCAAGTGATTTCTGAGTCGAGAGTGAATTCTCATCTGCAGTGAATGTTTCATTTTTGCGACAAATCGAGAGAGCGAGCGAGCATTGGCGACAAATCCTGCCTCGGTGTGTTTATTGTGTGTGTGTGTGTGTGTCTGGGGTGGGGCGGTGGAGTTGGAGGTTGCGTGCTTTACCTATTATTTTCCGAACAAACACTATGTGTATGTATGTCGTATTTGCGATGGAATTCGCACCTCAGCTCTCTCGTTCAACTCATGTGTCCGCATCTTTCCGCATTTCTTCCTCCTTCACAGATGGCTCAATTGACCACGGTTAAGTGGCCCATTTCGTTCCTCTCCCTCTGTGCTAGTCCGTGATTCTTGTTTAGTCTTCTTTCAGGCTGACGTCGCTCAGACTCACATGTCACCAGGTCCAACTCTTGTGATTTTGACCTTGACCCTTGTTCGATGGCGATGAATTGTACTGTTGCAGATAGTGGTAAGCTGATGTGGAGATGACAAAAGGCTAAACTTTAAACCCATTTAGGGTGGAAGATTTATTTTTAAAGTGCCACTAGGGTCTGGACTCTCTTGGGCGGCTGGTGTATTCTCTCGTGTTCTTTTCAGCAGGTTTTTGATTGTGATGTGACGTAAAGGTGTGATTATTTATTTACTATGCAAAAACTGTGACTGTGTGCCAAAGTCCGGTCCATCTTGAAATGTTGTCGCCACCTCCTGCGCTTGCTGATGCTGTACGTGCTCTTCCATCGGAGGACTGCAACATCAACCGTAGTTGAGGCACAATTGAAGATGACTTGACTAATTGACATCTTTCAATTTTGGGGATTCATTAAGAAACTGTTTGTTTTTTCGCTCAAAATTATTAAACATTATGTTACAGGGGATTCATTTCGAATGAATACTTGTTTGGGAACCATATCTACTCCTGTTTCAACTTGGAGTTGCAGCTCCCTGATTACCTTGGCAACACAAAGCTCAACCACTTGTCGTGGACTTTGCATATGCAGTGTTCCAGTTGACCCAGAGGGTGTTCTTAAGGCAAATTGGTGGGGAAGTAGATTTGCTAAAGGCGCGCAGAATGGTCTGTGACACTGTCTTGAGGCCTGATTTGTGGGAAAGTAACGGTGTGTGTAGTCAGAATCGTCAGTTCTCTGTCGCACAGACTCCAGTCCCTGGGGTGCTCCTTGCAATCCCCTTTCTGCCTCAGTCGTGAGAGGTCAAGTTCAACCATGAGACGGAAAAATAACTATTGAAATAAACTAGAACGGCGCATCTTTAGGTTTTAGTCGATTCACGTGTTGCTACGCCCTCCTAGCTAATTGCGTTATGGAGGTATTCATTTGCCATGTATCGCTTGAGGGTCGACGCGTCTCTAGCCATCTCCCCATCCTTCATGTTTTGTTTGACTTACAACCCCTTGGCTATGTTTTTTATCTCGGAGGTTGAGTTAATACCTCTATAATTATGGGAAGGCTTCAAGCAGCTCTCCCCCATTCAACTAGGCTTTGAAGACTCAAGAGTGTCAAAACCGTCAAGAAAAGGATCTGTCTGAATCCCTCATCGCTTTCAGTCGATTCTTCGATCCCACTGAATTAGAAGTGCTGCCTGCAGACTTCATCAATCTAACCTTTCGTATTGGCTTGATGCATTGTGAAGTTGGTCCAAACCATGGTGGTGTTAAATTGTTCTGCCTATCTTCTCCATCTCTCTCCTCCCCTTTCTCTGATAGATGCGTGATCTGCATGTGTGAATACGAAGTCGGTGATGAGCTGCGCAAAATGCCCATGTGTTCGCACATCTTCCACCGTGCCTGCATTGACGATTGGCTGACACGTTCACTCACATGTCCCTCCTGTCAACAAGAGATCCCCGTGCCCTCTTCCACAATCTCTACCACTCCCACTGCCGCCGATACCACCGCCGCTGCCACTGGCGCTGTTGCGGCCTCTACGGCTGTGGAGGACAACACCACTGAAAGCGCTGAAAGGGCAAGTACAGTTGGTGGAAGCCACTCATCCGATCCTTCGACTACAGATTTGAGGGAGGAAGTGCAGAGGATTAAGGAAAGATCCAAGGTGCCTGTTTTTTCTCGCCTAATCATTTTTTTAGTCATTCATCCGTCCAGGTAGTTGCAAAACGATGTGTTAGAGCCTCATTGATGGAAGGTTTTAAGTGAATCTTAATAACCCAAAGTAATGATTGCAGATTAGGCACAGTGTCCACTTTAGCTCTACTTTTCCTCATGATTAGTCTGAACTTATCGGCAAATTTGGACACTTCTGGTCATTGGAAGCTGAAGTATTTCAGTAGCATCGGTGGGGGTTCAAGGTAAATTTGGGGTGTGGTAAAATTTTGTCGTAAGCCAATATTGATGACCATTTCCTGTCGAGTTCTTTCTTAATTTTCAGTTTCCTCTTCAAATAACGTTTGAAGCTGTGAGTCGGAGCGTTCACATCTGTGTTGGCAAGAGGTTCCGAATGGACTTGTGCATGAATAGGTTTTTAGTCGTAGGTCGGTTTACTTGGGAGACAACTGTTGGGAGCCTTTCGTAAACAAATTCTCTGGCTAGAATGCTGCTTCAAAATTAGTAAAAAACGCAAATTGTCCCAGTCTCTACCTCCTTTACCTGTCCACTCAGGCGAAGTTCCTGAGACGTATTTGAGTAGTATCAATCCTAGCGTTCAAGGAGATCTTCTCATTGGATAAAATTTCGGCCATATCCCTGTCGTATTAGTGAAATTTGCGGTAGCGGTGATGTAGAACTAGAGAAAAGTCTGTTAACTTTCCGATACCTGTTTCACTCAGGGTGCACAGAGTTCCCGCGAGCTGTAAGCAGTGTAAGGAGTTTAACATCTGACATTTAACTAATTGAAATGTCATTTTTACTACGGCTTGGAGTATAAAAACTGTCAGAGGCTCTGTTATGCCATTTTATAAGGTGTCTGGGGTCGCCTTGAGAGTCAAAGCGTTAGCGAATTGCGAGTTGCTCAGTTCAAATGGTATTCTCGACTTGGACTCGCTAATCCACTGCATTCGACGTCGACTTTACAAATCCACACTCGCATGCATGTGGCAGCATGTTGGTTCATCAGATCCGACACCTTTGGGAAATCCGTATATTGCACCTCACCGAGGTCTTGGAGATTTATAGTGTGACCACTGAAATGTTTTTGAAAAATCTTTGATGCTCCTTCAAAGGAGTGGAAAGTGGCCTGAACTCATCAGTCGTCAAAGCATCGCACTAGGGCTTATCTTCAGGAGGAAGGAGCTGAAGTCAAAATTAACGACTCCAAAGAGGAGTCTCATATTTTCCTTTGAAGATCGGTTTTTACTCCTACTCGTCTCCGCCAAAAAGACTAATTTTATCGCAGTTATGCTGTGGTAGTTTTCTACTCATTGTAATTCACACACCGTGCCTATTGTGCAGCCTTATTAGCTAGCTGTACTTTCACATCCCCAAACACCTCGTTGGATGTTCTGAACTACCCACAATCATCCTGAAATGGAGGTCCAAAACACTATAATAAAGACAACCCAGAGCTGTGTCACCTTTACAGGGATTGAGGATATAGGTCAGGTTGTTTTAAGGCTTAGCATTGCAGTCACGATCATTTGGCTCTCCTTCTTACCATTTTTCTAAGCAAATACCTTTACTCAGAGACAAAATTAACGAAACTGTCTTAAGTGCGAATCGAAAAGCAAGTATTTAAGTGCTGGTCGTTCTGAGGATGCCGCCATCGAGCAGAAACCTCGCCGAGTATGAAGCTACCACTTGTAAAAATAACCACTTGCTCAAGGTCAGCCCACCACCCTTGACGTCTTATCGCCATGCTTTAGAGACACGATGACTGGGATACTTAATTCATTTCAGGAGCACGTCTCACCGTCCATTCCTTCTCAGGAACAACAGATACCATGTTCAAGGGAGGATAGGGAACTACGGCGTTTTCAGACCTCTTCTCCTTCTTCCTCCTCTTCCTCCCTCTCTCCCTGACTTGATACACGTACGTCGTCTACTGAAAAGCGTTCCAGTAGGCAGACTTTGCTGCTTTTATACAAGCTTCGATCGGTGCTTTGTACACATATTGCAAGCTACTGTTTGTTTGTTTACTTACTTACTTACTTACCTAATAGTGCTACTTTTTCTTGCCGAGATGATGGTGTACACATGTAAATCCTTCTTTCTCTCTCACTTAACCACGGCTTTTTTCGCCCTCGTTTGTTTTGTTTCCAAATGACCGTTTATTACTTTATTTTAGTAAGTAGTTGTTCTTTTGGACTAGGAATTAGTGTTTTATAAAGTCGATAAAAAAGTGACTTGCAGTTGAAGTTTGCTTAGGAATTTCTAAAAAAAGGGGTTTGCTTTAGTCTTCAAAGGCATTTTTGAAATGTTTAACCTTTTATGAATTATCAAGGGAGTGAAAGTGCTACTTAAACTTGAATTAGTAGGTAGATCATCTCTGGTGGGGCAGTTTGGGAAGGCCTGCCTAAATTCGATGAGGTAGCTAAGTTTTAAGTGGAATTGGAGCGCATTGATCAGACTACCATTGGATACAAATGCACCGTTTATTCTCGGTTGATTGATTAAGTATGATTTTTTGGTTACTAAGCTTTTTATATGCGTGGGAACCAATACTCTTCGGGAAATTAACTTTGTAATCTTGTCAGAATGCCATTTAATCAATCTGCACACTTGTCTAATCCGGGTTTTGTTCCCCGCCGAGACAACCCTGAAGTTGGAAAATTTGGGCTGATCCCGTTTCGTTATTCTCTAATGTTTTAACCCCGGGATTTTTAAGGTCTAAGTACATTTTCAGGTAGGATTCAAAGTGTTGCTAAAGGTGCTCCCTCTCTACCATGCCTTCGATATTACCTTTGTGAATTGGTGTTACCTCAGTTCCATCCATTCCCATCCCATGCAATTTCTTCCTTTTAGTAAAGTTTCCACCCAAAGAGGTCCCTCTTTTGTAACTCTCCAACCACTGCTCTGAATGTCAATCACTTATTTGTGCCTTTACCTCGCCAAACGCCTCATTTTTTGTTGTGACTGATGCAACTGCATTAGGTCATTCCATGACCCGTGGTTTCACTAGGTTGATCGTACCATAAGTTTTTGGGCGGACGACAACAAAGCAATGCAATGAATTATCTGTTCAGATCTTAGATCAGCCTCTTTCTCGAGAAGGCATGTATTGTAAACGCCGGTGGTTCCATAGGCACCATGAAGCAGGCCGTCAAAGTAAGTTTTTCAAAACATAGGAATAATTTCTTTGTGAATGAGAAGAGAGGATGATGAGATACCTCAACCATATTTGGATAATGGAGTCTACTGCCGCCTGTCACACCTCCTTCAAATGGACCATCGCATTGCTATAGCCGAGGTCAGTTCGAGGCCGGGTCCACCTTTACTCGGTGTCGTATGGTAGGAAGGTGGTAAAGGACGCAAAAATGCCTGTCGTGCTGATGGAAGGGAATGGGTTAACTCCTGCTTTTGGTGTGCGCACGTGAACATTTGAATCCATTTTACAGATCCATGCAAATCGTATTGCATGTGATCGTGCTTGTGTTCCGGTCATAAAACAGAAACAGGAGTCAATTCAACTGCCAACTAGATGGAGGCAGGTCCAGCTTGTCTAACCTGCTAAATCCATTTTAGTCAGTTTCATAATTGTAGTGTGAAAGTAGTGTGATGGCAGGAGGTCTCATCCAGGAATGACTTGGGTTTGGTTGATCCTGTTGAAGACTGCTTAGACGCAGGTAGCATCACGTGAAGGAAGGTCCCTCCATTGGAAACACTGGAACCAAGCAACTGACGAAGTTCGTGTCCGAAAGCGTACTGAAAGCTGTGTCCAATGTGAGGAATGAAACAAGTGGGGGCAGTGAGGCCACAGCGGAGGCTGCTATGTGAGGCTCTTTCACTTAAACAATTAAGGATTCTTAGTTCTCCTGTGCTTTTCTTCCTTGGCACAATTTATTGAAAACCTATCGGTTAGGATGATTGTCGGGGTGTGATGCATTGAAGCGCTGCTTAGAATCCCTCTTCAAGCGTTCATTTGGCAAGTAAGGATGTTACTGAATGCCCCCATCCACCCATCCACCTGCAACATCTACACCACTGCCCACTCCATCGTCACAACAATGCTATTGCTCTGTAGCCCTGTGTGTGCATATTGTGTGGCGGATCGCAGACAAATCGGTCGGTGGAAACGGTTCGCCCTCCCTCGATGCAGCTCAATAAGCAAATGAGGATGTCGTTCTACAAGGAGTACTAGCACTTTGGAAACAGACACTGCTAGTGGCAAATAGAACCCGGAAGAGTAATCTCCTATTGTCACAAAACTTACTCGCTAGGCGATTTGCACCCTTGAATGAGAATAAAGGAAAGAGAGGATAACCTACTCATTCTCCGCATACACACTGCTAATGATAGTTATCCAAGCTTCAAGTAGTTATTTTATTGGTAAAGTTAAAAAACGAAAGTAGAGCCATAAATATGTGACAGCAATGGAGGCTGCTTCGCTGTGGAACTCGCACCAGGGCAGGTTCTTATTATAAAGCGATGACAGGTCCGAAAGCAGATCATTTTGCCTGCCTAACCTTCATGATAAAACCCGTACCAAATTATTTCGCTGATATGGTGAACGTGTTTGGAGTATCCAAGCACCTCTCTTTAAGATCCTGTAGGGGTTTCCTTTGTTAGAGCCAAATGGCAAACAGTGGAGAGCATCCCAAAGCTCTCGTTCTGATTGGTCAATATCACGGACAGAGACTTTTAACAAGCCATTCATTGCCGTGAGGTAAAGACCGATCCGATAGCCATAAACACGCCACAAAGGAGACATTCTCTGCTTGCCTTTGTCAACCTGCGTCTATGATGCGGGCTTTAGCCTCTGGTTTTCTTGGTTTGCAACACGGTAGGCTTCAAATTTCTAAGTGTCAACAACTGAATATCAGTTGTCGGCATAATGAAGGAGGCCTTGCGTGGCTAATTTGGCAGGTGCATTATCAAGAACCACTGTCGGAGAAGAGGATATAAAATCTATGTACTACTTCCTTCAATAATTAGGTCCCTTTATTTTCCCACTGCTGTAGTTGGCAAATTTGGAGTTACCTCTCAGGCTGCCGGATAGCTGTTCAAAAGTGCACACGTATTTACCTTGTTATTCTTCTTCTTGTCTTTGGCATCTATGTCACTTTATTCAAACACTGAGAGTTTGAGGGTTGTGGAGAAAGTTGCTATCATTCAGCGTCCACTTACAACAATTCGGGTGCTGACGGAGTGGTCAACGCAAGTCATGACAGGGCAACGACAGGCAAGGTCACAGACGATTAATGCGTGGGATCATTCATCCCCGTGGGGACATCACTTGACTCCAGACAGTCAAATCCGTGCAAAGTGAACTCGCCATTGAGGATCGCAATCCCTCTAGCATGACATGACCGAGGTGCAGCGAAGGGCATTAATAAACAGGCGGAGAGGTGGAGCGTGACATTGTGGAGCTTTATGGCCACGAAGACAACCTCCCACCCTCCCACTCACTTCACTTGGGAGTTAATAGATTGTAGAATGCGGCATGAGAAGGCCACAACGAGATTTTTGCGGTACGGGCACAAAACGCACCACATTTCATGTTGATAGGATCGTGAAAGCATAAATTTTTATTTAGTCGAGCTCATCTCGATTGGTCCTTTTCGCACCCTCCAAATATGCATAAAAAGAAGCGGAGCTTTTATCTAGACGAAGAATTTTAAACAGTTCTCCCATATATTTTTCCGTAACTCTCCTCTCTTTCACCTTCTGCAAGGATCTTGCCTTGCTAAACGGTAAAATGAGTTTGGTAGAAATGAGAATGTTAAGGACGCTGAAAACCTGCCGTTTAGCGTAAAGAGAAAGTAGTGATGCACACTAATTCCTCTTAACCTCTGGTCTTGGGAATCTGGATTGAGAAGATTGTTTAGCTGGAATGAGGGATTGTAGTGAATTCTCTACGGAATCAAAGTTTGCCTCCTCTGTAGGGGTAATTAGATCGGTTCCATCACCCCTCTCGCTTACTTCTTGAAAGAAGCCTTCAAACAGGCGCGCGTATACTGCCAAATTCAAACTCGCACTACAGAAGGACCTAAGGCACTGCCGATACGGACCAAACGCTGAACTGCCTGAAGGAGGGACAATAGCGAGGTGTTCAAGTGAGCCACTACCCAAAAAGAGTTAAACGGTCTATTTTGTAGTGGTTAAGGATAATAGATACTACTCTCATGGTATTACAAGCTTCCATAGGGATTTCAAAGACATTTTGTGACTTGCCTAACACGGTATTGAACTACACGGTCACTTAAGCCTCTGCGTGTTGAACGTTCCATTGGCGATATGGTCTCCGAGCCATGCCAGTTGGGCCTCGGTCCTTCTGTGTGTCGAGAGGCTATTCTCCTCCATGCTGCTTTAATTTCTCACAACTTTTGGAAACATCCCTTTATCAATTATGCCTGGGGGAGAAAAAAGAATAATAACTTTATGCCCTCGAAATGTAGGAGAGCCATAGTGTCAGCAAATTGATCGACAAAACAGGTTTGACTGTTTTTGATTGCGCTATGCTTTAATATATGTAATAACCTTGATTATTTACAGAGATTATTCGATACATTAAAACTGTCGGACAGGTATGCAGGCATGACAGGGGTTGCCTGCCTGTTGATGAGGCAGATTTGTAGTCTCATCAAGTTGTCGCGTGTCACAGCCAGATTGGTTGGGCAGAATGGCAATAAAGTACCTGCTGCTTTAAGAGAAATTGCGTTTTGAAGGTTTCTTTTTTAGCATGGAGCGATGCAGACGCTGGTTGTCTTTGCACCGATTTCACGGTTTGTGTCACTTGTTGTTTAACTGCTTGGCCACTTCTCTGTCTGTCAGTTGTACTTCAACTCCGCGTGACATGGACTTAGCGCCATACGAGTAGACCTTCACCTTGGAATGGGATTCCATAGTTCAAATGAGACAATTTAACATCTGAACAGGTAGTCACCTTTCCACAATTTTCTCTATTGTTGCGGAGTCGCTTACCTTACCTGAATACGCGGTACCTCCCTCCACCTTTCTACCGACAGATTTGATTGATCGGCTTTGAAGTGATAATCAAGGGGCAAGGAGGAATAGACAGCAAAACTTGCCCCACAGAACTAGTTTGAACACCTCCGCTAACGCCATTTTTGGGCCAGTGGGATGGTCCGGACTTTTGTCAGCTCCGCATTGCAGATCCAATGCGGCACGAGACTCTAGATCCAGTAGAATTACCAAGAGGGATCAGTCAGGTTGAGGTCAAGTGTCGCCTCAGTGGCATGGGATTCTGATGGCCGACGCATTTGGTTCGTGGCTGTTTCCCTTACAGCGGACAGGATGCATAACCTGTTAACCCACCCGAGGCTCAGCCCCTGCCCGTGACCGCCACGCATTCAGCTGAGTCATCCAGTTTGGAGACTGGTATTTGGTAAATGACACCCTTGACCAGTGTAAGCGTGGGTAGGGGCAATATCACCGAACAGCCGAAGGGCACGTCAACTTGTCCTCACATCCCTGAAACAGAGCATCGGCATTACCGATAGCAGAACATCCTCCAATGGAAAGTACTTAAGAGAAAATTTGGTACGGATCGCACCTATTGGTTTCTTGATTTTAAAAATGCCACTTTCATGGGCACGAGCCTTACAACACGTATAAGACCTTAAGTTGGCGACGCTACTTTGGACAAAAGATATCAATATTGTGCAAAGAAAATTCCAGCCATAGATGTGTAATGTATGTGCATGTTTGACAAGTCGACTGGCCTTGACGTTTAACACACCAGTTGCTAACTCGGAGTAAAGGTGGAGGAGGTTGCGCGCAGACTGCACATAGGAGGGGCAGGCAGTCTTCTGAGGTGTTGTTATTCTGTTCTCGAGACGTCCAAATCTCCCCATTGTCAACGTGTATGCCGTGTTGGCATGACGATTAGAGAATGCTCATGGCCACAATCATGAGTACCTTGGAGTCGTTTCAAAGAAATGGATAAACATGGAAGATTGGCACTTCATTTTCTCTTGCTGTGGAATGTTCCTGATCTGTGATAGGGGTGGCGGTAGCGGTGGAGATGTAAGACATTCCCTAGTGCCTGAGGGAAGCAAGAAGTTATTACAAATGTCGTCATTTCGCCTGCACTACGGATGCGGGGACGTCTAGACAGTCTATCAATTGTATTAATAGCAAATCATGCGATATTTGTGGAAACAACTTGTCTCAGTGTATACAATAAAATGTGACAATTTTATGCGATGAGTTACTCAAAGGTGCATTACTTACATTTGTGTGTGCATGTATGAAGTAATTTAGCAGCGGAGACGATTGGACGCTCTTTAAATGGTTATGCCAAACTCGCTAATAGGAGGCCTTAAACAGGTAAAAAGAATTTGGGATTAACTGAGAGGCTACTGACTAAAGCACCTTCTTGAGTGCTTCTTGGGGGATTGTGCCAAACTCTTTGTGAGGTGAGATGAGGGCTGAAGTCGAAGAAAATGACGGTGCGAACTATTATAACCCAGCATATGCAAGATCGCCCGTTGGCTGCCTTTCAGTAATGTCAAGAATTTGACAAGGCGAAAAACGATCGGAGGAAATGCCTGCATTCCAGTTTTCTTTAGAGCTGAATCGACTCATTATTTAGTGAGTAGCATGCGGAAACCAAATCTAATTTCTGCATCGCCGGCCAAAAGGTGTAATCCCCAAAAGTTCGTGTTGTCGTCCTCGTTGTTGACACAAGTGGTATGACAGGCAGTAAATAAAACAGAAGTTTTGGTCTATGGCTTCAGATGCACCACACCCAGTCGTCAGGATGTGAGTCCGAGGATAATGAACCTTCAAAGGGTCAACATCAACAAGATTTGATTCATTAACTATTAAGGAGGTCAGACATTGATGACAAACCTCCTCTTCCACACGTTCAACCATTACTATATTCATAAATATTAATTGGTCACTGTCTCACTCATCGACAAGCACATTCCTTGGATCATCCATTCGCCTGGTTTCCTATCCCTCAGTTCCGTAGCCAATGGGTTTGCTGTGATTGCAGCAGTATTTAGCATTCCTACCCTCCTACCCGGGCTCACACGACACAGGTGAGTGGGGCGTCTTCTTTATCAGATGTTGACAACCACTGGTTGCACTAAATTGAGTTACAAGGGCACCTGGCAGATGCAAAACACTAAGGCTGATGTGGGGTGGTGCTCTCAGTCTAAAAATAATTATTTTTTATGTTTTGAGCAGCAGTAAGTGGTGTGATAGGGTCGTTACTTTCAGTGACACAGGATTATCTGTATGAATTGCTTTTGTTGGTCAATTAACCTCTAAGACTACTGCATTGAATAAGACGTTTGACAAGTGTTTTTTCAATGCCACCGATTCTAACCTGCTTCCATGTTTTTATTGAAAACAATGAAGCCAGGCGAAGGAGCAGAAGTCCGTCGCAGCAGAGCGGGTCACGTGATTGTTTATGTCTGACAATGGCTACTCTATCTGATCTGCATGAGAATTGCCGTGACGGTAAAAAGGCGGTTGTGAATAACAAGATCAATCTGATCAAATAAGATAGCGCTCCGTTGTGTAAAAAAAGCGTGTGAGTGATTTTCCTTCAGCACTTGAAGTGAAAGTTATGCACTAGCAGCTGCTGAGTGCTCCGATCTTTCAGCCGGCAGTAACCAGGACAATGAGAAAGAGGTTGTGAAATACCAAGAAATGGGCAAGTCAAAGTCCCATCTGAAACTGGATTGGAGGGGAAGCACAAAAATATGTTCCCCTTACCGCCGTCACCAGGATGTACGACAAATAGCTCAGTAACATTTGTACCAAATATTTTTCTCTTCTCACAGGAAATATAGTAGTCGGCAACAAACCAACCCAGACGTGTGAATCGGACCTCTGAATTGCTTATTTCTGAAAAGATTAATGGTCCACAGACAAGGGGCAAAGTACGAAAGGTTTTATTGACGCCACCATGGGACGCGGATTCCATGATTGCGTCAGCAATGGGGAGATGTCAGCTCGGCATTCATACAGCACCTCTGTTTACAGCCTATCATCTCCCTGCACAGTTATGACCAAGGTCTACGCAGCAGCGCACACCTCGCACAACGTCAACACAAAGACCTCGAGTGTCACTACACTTGGTAAGCGCAAACTAGCAGCACGAAAGACATGCTCTTGTAGACTCTGCGACTTTGAATCTCCGTGTTTTATGGAATTTTGTAGGCTTGGGGAAGACTGAGGGATCCACGCACAGATATCCTATTGAAAAGTCTCAAAAAGCGGCACCTCAACAGGCCTTTTCACAGACATTTTCTTTTAAAATTAAGCGTATTCGTTCAACGCGAACACAATAGTTAGCAAAAAGGTCCGCATTCTGGAATACACATCCACGCAATTCGTAATCGACAGAAGCCACCTGCCATTTTAAACAATAAAAGTGACCTATTTGCATTGTAGAATTGCTCTGGTTAGCGTTAAAAATTTACGCCGTGGTTGCAAATTGTTAAATAATTGGACGTTCGTACAATTAAAAATACTGTTTCTGATTGACTAATTTCTTTTGTGCCAAAACTCCAATGCAACTGACTATTTTGCTCACAAAATTTGTCACCTTTGGTATAATTAAATCAGTCCTCGATTTTTACCTTTTTAACCCAAAAAACTCTTCAGAACGGAACCTGAGGTATTATTTCCGTTCTTGTCACAATTTAATTACATGCATTTCAGGAAATAATACACATTTTAAAAAACACCAAAAAGCTGCCCGGTAGCTGCGCTTTAGAGTGGCTGCAATGGTTAAAAAGGGGCAAAAGATGACACAACTAAATTGCAGCTAAATGTTTTACCTAGTTAGTCAACTGAAGGTAGCACTTCTGCCGCCACTGATCTGCCATCCCCTCTCAAGCGGACACTAGCATCCTACGATTGTCTCTTCTATCCGGTAGCATAACTCAGACTTTCATTGACCTTGTCTTAGACGCCTGCATTTCTCTTTCATCTTAATTCTTTAAACCGCCTCCTCGGCAAGAGAACTCGAAGAGACGGAGTGAAGGGTGAGATTTAGGCTGCGGAAGTATCATCTCACTCTAAGTAAGGCTATAAGCACACACACACAACACACACACACATAGTTTTGAATTGTTGATATATTGCTGTAGGATTACTTTAACCAGCAGTCACACTAAGTCTTTATGATCCTCTGGATGCAATGCAGTATCGAGGAAGCAAATTTTAGGTAAGGGGACAAACAAGTCCTCAGATCGCGGCGTAAAGTCTCATTCCCGGCGAAATAGCAGCCTATTTTTGGAAATGGTCTTGTTACCAAATTAACGCCCAACCTCACTCCAGTATTAGAATTCGACGTTAGTCGCCCCCTTGCTTCCTCCTCATTGATAATATAATGACGGCCGGAACTGTTGTTTTTTTTTATTTCGATGGGATTTATTTAAAGTCATTAATGGTGAATTGACCGCTCAGCAGCCTACAGGGAGGGCCGAGTGGCCATAGAGATGAATAAGGACTAGTGACTCTATGGGCACCAATGAGTTTCTGCCGCTAGCAGGACAGGCAAAATTAAGGTACCGATTGCTTTTAAGCAAAAAAATAACAAGACTTGTTAGTTGTGCAGTTATGTAATGACAAGACACTCCACCGTCGCCGCACCAAACAGGTGTGTCATAGGCCTAATAATCAGTGCGCCTGTCATGGGCAAGCCCAAACACCATTTATCACAGTGGCACGTAACCGTGGTGCTGCGCGCATGGGACGCTGACTGAAGGCAAGAGAGTTGTCTTGTGCACAGAGGGACGAAATAGCACCTGTGGATCTATCGAAACGATTTCAAGTGCGCTACAGCAATATTTTGCTTAGGTATGAAAAGCTCGTTCCTGAGTGTGAGAAGGAAACCGTGGGTACAATTACTCACAAACATCGAGTACCCCGATATCCGTTAGTTTTAAAATTTTGGTATGGCAAGTTGATGAGTGGGGCCAGGAGTTTCTAAGATTTCATCGCTGAAGGTGGTGAAGGTCTATGGATACGCCACTACACGCAGAAATCAGGACAGGCACAAAAGAAATAGAGGCAGGCTAAAATAGGAGATTTCCTGTCCACAATGGCGTCACGCAGGTCTTAATAAGTCCCTGCCCTTATTAAACCATGAGTTCTGCTTTGTTGTTCCACCAAGGAGTAACAAACTGCCAAGGAATAGACAACAAATGTGCTGACGCACAACACTTTGTAGTAGATGGAGCGAGTATGCGTATTACAAGGCACCATAGAGTTTGCTCTAAACAAACACTACCTCACGCCACGAAGGTGACTCGATTTGAGCATTCCGAAAACCTCCAAGGTCATTTCATCCACACACACACACACACACACACACACACACACACACACACACACACACCAAAGCAGGAGGAAAGGCATCAATCAATTGACTTGCGCACACATACACACAAACAGCCATAAGTAGTCATTTGTCAAGCCTGTCGTGAGAGTACTCTCTACGCTACAACGATACGATGCGAGATGATGTGTCTGTGAGCGTATATACATGTATGTGTGTGTGTGTGTTTGAGTCCTCCCGGTGCTGTTGATGAATGGATAAGTTGGCGGACTAGTTCCGTGAGCAAAGTCCTAATCACCTTGAGGTGGCGTTTGTCAGTCCGAAAAAGGACACCGAGCTCCTCCACACCACCACTCTGCTCTCTCCACTCTCGGTGGGAACCTCATTAAAAAGGCTCACCTGTAGAAAGGAACCCTTTTGAGTCGAGTTGTCAGTCCTCTTGAGACATCATAGAATCTGCTAACTTTACACTTAATTACTGCTAAACCACCAAATTCTTCGCATCAAAGTGATGAGTCTACTTTGTGTATGAGGCCCTGCACAAAATATAAATCAACATTGTGACAAAAGGATATTTGTCTTTTTTTTACTTTGCATTTTAAATACGCGGACTCTTTAATCTCGTTGCGGACTTCTCACATGCGCAATTGTGCGCAAACAGGCGCTACTGTGTTGGCTAAATCAACTGAATTTTGGGAAGAAAATGAGCTTACTAGGGGAGTTTGTGTCTCACCTTTTAACATCAGACAATTGCACATTCGAAAATCTAAATCCCTTAAACCAGTAAAGTTTGCTTTAAAAAGCACCTTAGTGTTTCCTTCAACCTTTGTGAGGAGTGAGACGAGACCGTGTACAGGTCCTGGTAGCGATCACTTTTTGTGCACAAGGCAAACAGTCCCAGGGAGGAGAACTTTTCATTCAGTCTTCTAGAAAGTTAGGGGTTCAGTGGAGCAGATCTTTAATCCACCACCATGATTTGCTTCGGCGCTTAGTTTTACCACATTCATTGCTGTTCAATTTCATCCAGGATAGCTAATCATTCTGAATGAGTTAATAGGGGTGGAAAGATGATCTGTGGAATGCATGCATGGCAAAGCTCTGAAGACGTTCTGTCAAAAATGGTATGTCGAACGGATGAAGGTGAATTCAACCAACAGCAATGGAGACAGTCTTATGACAGTGGAAATCACTCTTCAATTTTATGGAGCGATTCGCAAGGCAACCAGAAATGATTTGCTTTCTGTTGATCCAGATGGAGAGTCATTTAAAGTATACTGCCCCGCCTACAAAACGGGACTTCTCCTCCTTCTTGCGTCCACACAGCACTTCTGAACCAATTCACTCCCTACACACGTGTCCGGAAGTGGGCTGTAAGCTATGCATAATGCGAGGTGGCAAACAAGTGGCGTACGACCGCATCAAGTAGGAGTGGCAAAGCTGCCAGGCGAGGCTGGTGGATAAAACTCCGCTGTGCAGATCGTTTCCATCCTTGTGACATGCATTTATTCACAGCTGATAACAGGCTTGGAAGTCCCTCTATTTGGCGACTCTTTTCCTCTTTGGATTACCTTTTTAAAAGTGTCGCACTGAGACATGCAATTGGGTGATAGCTGGAAAAGATGAAATGGAGGAGGAGGAGGAGGAGGAGGAGGAGGAGGAGGAGGAGGAGGAGGAGGAGGAGGAGGAGGAGGAGGAGGAGGAGGAGGAGGAGGAGGAGGAGGAGGAGGAGGAGGAGGAGGCATATCCTGTTCCCTCTATTCCGCTCCAAACTACAGGTTCTCTCACCGGCATAGCTTGCGATGTATGGCAAAAGAAATGAGGTCTAGTTTGAGGATGCGCTGAGCTGTTTGGAAGTAAAGTAAAACGGTCTAAAGTTCCGTCGATTCACTAGTCAGCAGGTATAACTTTCGTAGATTTTTCTTAGAGGTAGAATTTCCGTACCATTATAACAGTTGTACCAAGTGGATGAATTTCGACAGTAGGCGTTGTCTGGGCTTTGGGAAGTGGAGCAATTTCACCCAACAAGTCCTCTCCAGTCAACCATGCAAAACATACACCAAGAAAATGCACGGTGTCGTGGCAATTAGGCCAGGGGTGAGTAAGTGGTGTGGGTGTGGTGGGCGGACGGTTTGAAGGTAATCAACGACACCATCCTTTGTTGGACAACGATTGGAGAAAAGTAAGAAGGCCGCGAATCACGGTACAAAGCATCAGGAAATGATACAGATGCAACAATTTTCATGAAGGTCCAAAAAAAGGAGGAAGACAGAAGGATTTAGAGTCCTGCGGTCTTGTAGTCACCTGTGAGTGGGTGGATGTAATGTAGACGAGAGCCACCAGCGTGATGACCTGGCTTGAGGGCCTCAGCTATTTCTGCACCACTTCCACTTGATTTTGTGGTAAACCACTTTTTCATCACTCACACTGGATATAGCCTTCAACGCACTTCCGGACATGTTGATTGTCAGTTATGTGGTTCAACAATACCATGCATCAGGCGATTCAACAGTTCTTGATGTAATATAGCATCCACCACTAAGTGACCATTCACCAAAATCCAATGGAAGTGAAAGTTTGGGCAGTTCATTCTGTACGGTACCCTCCTCAACTGTCACGTAATAAATTTGAAGTATTCAATGCTTTTCGAGGCAAAAAAGGTAGGCGAATTCACCTCACCTCAAATACTCGGGATTCCACATGGCAGGAAGACTGTGGAGAGCGCAGGACGCCACGCGGACGTGTGCCAAGCCAATGAGGCGACAGAACTTGAACATCACGTCCTCCAACGCATGGCACTTAGACAACTCCATCGAAAACTGCATCAACTGTTTTGACTATCCCCAG
The DNA here is from genome assembly GCA_023375655.1 of Taenia crassiceps. Lineage (NCBI taxonomy): Eukaryota > Metazoa > Platyhelminthes > Cestoda > Cyclophyllidea > Taeniidae > Taenia > Taenia crassiceps. The sequence goes on along the minus strand of JAKROA010000005.1, from coordinate 3,121,833 downwards.
CATGCAACTGAACAAATACCTTCAAATGTTGCCAGCTCTTGCGTCATTCAAATGTTTACGCCTTGTGTTCGCCCCCACCAAATGTCCTTTAAGCGCATTCAAACAGGAGCCGATTAAGGCGATTGCTCCCATAAAATAGTGGCTGCGTTTTCTTCGGCGCAATCGCACCATCCTCCAGTCATTAATTAATGGACTGAAGGTGGAAAACCAGACCCAACTCTTATGAGGTATGGCCTTTCATTGATGCCTGTTTTTTCCTCTACCAACTTTGATGCACCACTTCTCTCTCCACCCTAAATCAGCAGGAGAGGTTGTTTTATCCCACACTTATGCAAACAAAAAGTGGCTAAAAAGTGGACGGCCTTCTGCGTTTAAAACAAGGAGTAAGTTAACATTGGTTTACTAGCCGCTGGATTTGGTTACAATTTCCCAGCTAATGGTCAACGTATAGATCGGTGAACGTCCACACTGAAGCCTTTCCAAAAAGGAGTCAAGTCCCCCCTCAGAGGGCAAAACAAAAGTAAACTGAAATTTGTTTGCCCTTATTAGCCAGAGTGAGTTAAAAGATCCGCAAAAATGCAGGAAAAAGGAGGTGATTAGGAGGTAATGTAAAGTAGGGATCGGTAAAAGGTCGAAAGGGAGCAGATTTGATTTGACCACTGGAGACTGTGATTGGTGGGTTCACATGTGCCACACGTGGTGCAACCATCACGACATCGACTAGCTCTGGGGAGGCTACTTGAAAGACAAGAGAAGTGGCGTCACTTGCAGCCTGTCACAAGAAGTGGGTGGCGTATTGCGGGGTCTGCAAGAAGGGCAGCGAGCTGTCACCTCAACCCAAGTGGTGCAGCCACATGCGAATCAAGTGTGTTTGTCTCCAGAATTTGAAGAAGAGGCAAGCAAACCACACAGTCCTCCTTCGGACTGAAATATATGCCAGTCAACCGGGCACACCCCATCAGCATAGTTAGGTTTCGGCGACAAAAGGTACGCATAGTTGAGGTGAAATTCAACTCCAATAGCGCTGTTTCGATCTGCGTTGCATTGCAATATTCAGGCTCAGACGATCTCCTACTCCATACTTCAACGCACAGTATTTGACTAAATACCCTTCCGGTGCTTATGTTTTGCTCCATTTCCATTTGCTCTCTTCTCTACTTTTTTTTCCCAGCGCCAGGCAATCGCATGGCAAATGGGAGGGACAAATGGGGATTAACAATGAAGCAGGAATGCGATTGCCCGGGTCAAGGTCATTGGATTTTAGAGGCCAAACGCTCTGTAAGAGTGGGATTTACAGCATCTCGTCCAAGTGGAAAATTACAAATGATTGGACAGAATATTAGCAAACCATACCATAAGAGTTTAGGGTTATTCACTTGAACATATTTGCTGTCAGGGTTGTCGAACAAAATTGGTTTGGTGTGACCAGGTAAACTGCCTAAATAAAATTGCAAAATGTGAGGAGGTAACGAAAATCGAGGAATGTTTAGTTCCAGCTTGGTCACTCAGCTTGTGATGCACAATTCGGTGCAACCAACTACCACAAAAGCTGTTGGAGAATATGCGTCACGTACATGTGACACTAGGCGGTGAGCGAAAAATAAGGGTGTTACACATCTGTGACACTGAAAGCAAAAACGTAAATACAGTGGGTTGTGAGGACGTTTTGCTTGACGACTGCGCCTGTGTCTTTCGACTCACTGAGGCTTTAATGGCCCTAACAAACTGCTCTGAGACAACGTCACAGAAGTCTCTTCTTTATAAGCACAAATATCTGCACGTATTGTTAGAAAGAGATTGTAAATAAGCTTCTGTCTGTTTTAAACACAACTTTGGGCCGAGACAGTGGATTCACCCTACTCCATGAAACACACTTACTGAAATGCATTACTGGGGCGGAGCTTGTTAAAGCAGAACCGGAAGAATGGCCATCAGTAACACCGAGAACGACTAATAAAAAACTGGTATGCCCTGCCTCTCTAGAACCCCAAAATGGATGCCCTGACGTGCTTCTACAGCAGTGCACCCTAATTCGCGCCTCCCTAGTTCATCTGACTTTTTCATCATCGCCTATATTCCCGTAAAGAGGCTTCCCGATCATAAAATTACTCCAAAAGGTAGCTCCCAAAGTGATCTTTGGAGAAGGAGGAAGGCTAACTGTAGTAAAAGCATCTATTTCGTTTGCCCAACGTCGGGAGCCAAAGTCAAAAAAAGGAACAGACAGCAAAAGAAGTCAGAGACGGAGCAGTACGGGTTATCTCAATACATTATTTCCAGCATCGGGGATGTCTATGGGTGGGTACTCGGTAGATGGAAAGATGAATGGAGGAGATGCAGACTTCACTTTGTGCATCTCAGCAGCAAAGTGCGAGATGAACTTCTTTCTGATGCATCTCTGGAAGATATCCCTTCACGAATGTGTTATAGCAATGGGGGTTGTAACTTCGTCATTGTGTTTGGTACCGGTGCAATCTTCACCACCATTATTGTTCCTGCCGTCGTTGCTCTCCTGAACAAAACTGGTGGATTCGTCATCGTCACCAATGTCCTCGGTGTCTTCATCATAGACTTGGGAGGCTCCTCGCATTGGTGACTGATACAGCTCCGTCTCGGAGCTCGCCTGCGTTGGAGGTTGAGCCATACTGCTAGCGGTAGTAGATGCAAGTGAAGAATCTCTTTCTAGAAGAAGGTTTCCACGAAGAGCACGAACCAGTTGTTCGGTTGTGTTCTGCAGTTAGAGAGGAACGGTAGTGTCAGTGTTGCAGAATAACAGTGGACTCGGAAGCCTTCTCTGCTTCTACCTCACAGATGGCCTTACAATACCAATCCACCTCCTGTCCATTCCGCAGGCTTTCAAAAAGCTATCCCAAGAATGGCATGCTCTACAACGTCTACAGGTGTAACTTGAGAGCATGATAGCAGGTCTTAGCTGCCGAAAAATTTGCATTTATTTCAGTATGCATCCTAGCCTTCGGCGCCTACCTTCTGCTGCATCATTATATCTTCATCAGCAGTAGCAGAAACAGCAGCCGTAGCCACCGCAGCGGCAGCTGCTGCAGCGCTGAAATTTTCCGCGGACGCACCGAATTTCTGCAGGTTAGGTTCTGACGCTCGACGACTTAGTGAGTCCGAACGTCTTCGAAGGAGTGATGCTGCAAGATTCGGCAATTGTGAGGAGTATCCCTCACCATCTGCAGCAGTAGTGGTGGCAGTGGTCGAAGAAGGAAGGATAAGGGGAGAGGGGAAAATACCATTCTCATGAAGGTGGTAGTAATTCTGAAATTGGGAGTACAGTTGTGTCGCGGTGGTGGGGGTTGATGTGGAAGTAGAAGGAGCCTCTGAGGACCGATTCATGAGAGAATTGCTGGCCAAGAGGAGACTGGAGGCAAGGATGCTGTCATCGCGGGTAAAGAGACTTGTACCGGAGTTTTTAAACAAGGATAATCCACCAGTCATTGGACTGAAAAGAGGAGAGAAAGAAGGATTGTAAAGAGTGGTTATCACAGCCGATACTTTAGAGTTTTAACACAACTCCTATAACAGGATGGATGGAATATTTACAATCATCCTCAACGGGATTCATCACGGCTGCTTTCCTTTGCAGTTTTGAGGTGCAATTTCATAGAGAAGGTCAGAAGTGGAAATAGTTTATGCGCCCTCACCCATCGACCTTCTTTCGCGCCTGGAGGCACGGTAATTAATGACATGCCAATGGCTTTGTTTCATTCCTCCCAATGACGTAACCTCAAGGTTTGGACTTTATCTCCACCTCTCTGAAAGCGATCCCTCTGCAAATGAAGAGGCAACATTTCCCAAACCATGAAGCATCGTTATGCCCTTCTCCCAATCCTTCAGAGGTGGTGCAATAAATTCTTCTGGGACGTCATAGATTTAGTTACAATTTGATATAGAGGTTAACTATAGTAGGTGTCAGCTATTCCAGACTATCCACAGGAATCAATCCGCATTTCTGATGAGGTCGGAAGTACCTCGTCAACTTTGCTACCTCAGTCAAACGCAATTTGAAAAGAGACAACCTGACCTCACTGTGACCTCATTGCTTCACCTTGAACACGATGTCTGTTTTTCTTCTCAAGGGAAGCTCAACCACGGATTATTTTCTGCACTTTTATTAAGCGGCCTTCTTCTGAAGACATTTCCACAGTCCCTCAACCACCGATAGGGGCGTAAATTAGTATTGCTGAGATGGTGTTGATTCCACGATCGTTGCTTACGCCTCTTTATCACGTACCAACTTTTCCCACGTGTGGCTATGGCCTACAGCCAATGGCATTACTGCCGCCACGTCAAAGCAAAATCCACGACGACAGTCACAATTTGGGTGGGCAATGTTGTCTGTTGCATCGTCTGCTTTGAGTCGTGACTCAAACCCAACCATCCGGGAGGCGCCAAGCCTATTTGTGGAGAGCGATGAGTTGGTTGCTTTGTTTATTTTCATAAGTAGATGATAAGGGGCTACAAATTTTGTAGGAAGGAATTCCTATTTCTTTCATTCAATTTTTTAAAAGGAAAAATGCCATTGACAAAAAGGAAGACTGATTTCAATGAAACTAGATAGCGTTCACTTCCACTACTTCCTCCCTTCGTCACTGTTTCAAAAACTCCCATTTTCACATATTATTCTGCACCGGAGCAAAAAAACCTTGTGAAACTCAATTTATAAATGTGATATTCATTTGAGAAAAAAGAGAGGAACTTATACACATTAAGGCGAGGATTAACGATTGGAATTTGAACTTTCCCATCCCTTGGTATAGGACCCGAAAAATAGGTAGAGCCGTGATTGTGAGCTGACCCATTCCTGCTCCTTGTTATTTTAACATTTACCAAAGTTCGACCTCCTAATAAAACCCAGTTATTCTGTTAATTTCACCATTCCCAGTCCTCCAATGACACATCACCTTGATCTGTGCCCTTCGTGCACGATGATGATTTCCCTCGATTAAATAAAATCACTCGAATTTTGACAGTATTCTTTGTGTGTGTGCGCGTATGCTGGCCCAAATTTAGGAGAAGCCTTAGGGATGACAGTGGTAGCAACAGCAGCAGTACGCCGGTGTTTTTGTTTTTTTGCAGTTGGACTTGTTTACGTGTGTGTGTTGGTGTGTGCCCGTTTACACACTGGCGGTGTTCTGTGCGTGGGTGCGGGCTGAGTAATCACAGGTGTCTTGCGCCTCTGTTGAACAGGGGCACTTTCTACAATCAGAGCCAGGTCACACACACACATCTACACACCCACAACCGCCTTGGCCACACATTTTCATTGCAGCTGGGATCCCTAACCGACTTTGGTCTTGGAGGGAGCAAAAAACGAGTTTGGGAGGATTTGTTGTTCCTCTGGTAGGGATTCAGGTCACCTTGGAATCAGGATCCATAGGAATCAGAAGACAGGACATTTAACCGTGGGTAGAAGTTGGGGGCTTTCAACAGTTACCTTGCTCCACCGAATTCGCTGATCTTTTGATGGATTCTATCCGCACCGCTTCAACCTACAGAGATTTGGTACCATGACAACAAATCAAAGTCCATTGCTGAGAAGCTTAGAATCCCTTTTGAGGGAGAAGGAAAATTCGCTTCGTCAGATAAAAAGTGTCATCACTTCTCTGTGCATCTGGAGGAAGAATTTGAGGCGAGGTGAAGACGAAAAAAAATCAAGTGCTGTGAACAGGACAAAATCAAAATTTATGCCCACAAGATCCTATCAACACGAAGTGTGACCGTAACGCAAACGCCCACCTTTCTGGCTTCCCCATGCTTCATTCCCTAGTCATTCAGCCCATAACTGAGGTAAGCGTGGAGGGAGGGTGTCGGTTACTCACAAGTGGGAGTTGCCATCGTGGCTGTTGGATGGTGGTGCTTCTTTGAGCTACGGCACTGCCCCAAGTCGCTTGGAATTCGCCAAGGTAACTTACAACGAGGACAAATGGATAGCAGAAGGCCCCTTTTCCTCCTCATTTCAGATAGCTGGTGATTGTAGCATGAGTGTTGATCGCCTAGAACAAGGTGTTGTCTCCACATGCCTCAGCTGTAACCTCGGCATGGCCTGCTTTGATCACTCTGTCAAGGGGTGCACGTGACAGCATCGAAGTTGTCATAAGGCGGCGTGGCATAACGACAACTCCCTCCAACCCTCCCAGACTCTTGACGTCAAAGACGATGAACGTGACAGTGGAAACACAAGTGTGAGGATTGGGTGGATACCTCGAGTGAGTGGCACATCAACAGACTCTGTTGAAATAGGTTTACTTAAAGCCCTCAACCTTAATCCTCAGACTTTTCATTCCGCTAGTGACTGAGTAACCAATTGAACACTTTACCACCCCTTCACCAAGGGGTAATTCTCCAAATCGGGCTATTTTCGTCTAATAAAGCCCCTCTCCATCCATCACCGAAAGGTGGTAGAACGCTGTCTCGGTGTGGGTCACTTGTGGAAGGGTAGTGTAATACCAAAACATGCCCTCACAATCATTCCATATCATCACACCAGGGGAGGTTAATTATTCATTCCTGCCCACCAAAGGGCCTGCACAAGCGGAGGCTATTGTTAGTGTTGTTGTCGCCGTTGATGTCGATGTTGCTGCTGGCATTAGTGCAATTGCCACTTTGGGCCACAGTTTACAACCGTCCTGTCTCTCCTTCATCCTCCACCACCCCGCTTCTCGTTTTTGCCATACGCACACACAAAAACCGAGACAATGTAAGACGTATGGCAGTTATGTGGTGTGGTGTGACTGATCAAAGCATATCGAGTCACCTTCCGCAACGACAAAGGCGACTTTACAGTTAATGAAGGGGCATGGTAACAATGCCTTGTGTCTTGACAACGATCATAACTTCTTGAGGCCACTTTGCCCTTTTGTAAGAGGCAAAAGACGTAAGCCTCCAGCTATTTGTCCTAGTAACCTTAAAAACGCCTCCTAACTACACCTAAGTGCTTCGTCAATACAGAGTCCTGGGGGAGGAATTGAGACTGTTTGACCGACTAATTGTTCTTTTGGCAAAAAATACTACCTCCGGGGTCAGATCCACTGGAGATAAAAGCCATTCTGATTCCACTTCCTTGGAGCGAGGCCCAAAGGTCCCCTCAGTTACTTGGCGGAGATGACGCCTTTACGCATGAATCCTCTGCCTCTCTGGGCTGAAAGGTGGGAACGAAAGCGTTGCCTTTTTATCCACCTAACTGCATCATTCACCAGCCGCAGTTGGAGATTTCTTCTGTGTTTCCATGCAGGCAACGATTCAAAACAGTATGAAAAAGGAGGCATGGCATACTGCTTTCTCCAGGTAAGTGATGGGGAGTTTTTTTCCAAACCACAGGTCAATCTTTACGATCTCAAGGCGAAGGCTTATGCAATAAAACGGTAGAGATTTGGTTTTTTTCGCATTCACTGCGTCTGAAATGGAGAGACCACGGAGGTGGATCACTGCATTTCAAGGTTGATTCATCACACTCCCCATCTTCTATAATTCAGATATTTTACAACTCTTGAGTTGGAAAGATTGACAACTTTTGGAGATAAAGTGGTAAAATTTCTCCCCGGCAGGATAAAAATAAACAACCACAGGCTGAATTGGGAGGCACTTCTCGCCAGACACGTGGAGCTGCATGAGCCACTATTCCTTCTTTTTACCTCTCGCCTAGAACTCCCTCTCCCCGTCCTCCCTCTGTGCATGAGGTGCCAAGATATCCATTTGTTCTGTGTGCTTCAATACTTTGATTTCTTCCACACAAGAAATGCCACTTTGTTTTCCTCCACCAAAAAAATAACCAAGCATTTGGTGACATTAAGTGCTTCAAATTATTTTCTAAGAAGGCTGAGTAAAATGCAAATTTTGTACGACCACCGCGACAAGATCATCCACAGATTGGAGAGGGGATAAGGGGGCGGCAGGAAAGGAGGAGGAAAACTCCGGTTGTTTATTCAACCGTTGAATCGTGTGAAAAAGAAAAGAATGAGCGGACAAATCAGAAATTTGTGTATTCACGATTCTATCGAAGCAAATGTTCTTAACGTTTACGGTCAGTTCCTTTCATAGCACCCTCTGGATGAGAAGTGGCCAGTACACGCTGGCGTTTGTCTTGACCTCTGGAAGGGGATGAGGGAAGGCCAGCGGGGACAGGAACTCCAACCCCACACAGCCTCGATTGCCTGCACAGCCCTGACAGCACTCATCAGATGAACGTTAAGGGGCAGGGAAGTAGAGGTGGACCCGCTAAAGTTAGTCATTTTGATTTAGTGGGAAACAATTGGGCTGTCAGGGGATCGAAAAAGTTGGTGAGGTGTTCGATGCACGTCTACGAATAGGATGGCTTCAACCGAATCAAGATGATCCGAAACAATGTCAATTTAGTAGCAAAAATGCAGAAGCGTTTGGAAAGGATGTGGTGTGTGGCAGCCGAAAGCGTTAAACTGCGGTCGGTTTGCAATGACGTAGGGATGCTGCTTGTGCAAAAAGGCGCGATGATTAACGTGTCTGGAAATTTGCCAAAAGTGGTGTCCAGCACACAAGCGGCGTACAAAGTACATCGTCAATTGGTGAAGTCATTGAGACCTACCATCTGACTCGTCTTCACCTCCCACTGACTTACTCCAAGATTCGTGAAGCAAACAGCCCATTCTCAATGGGAGGGTGTTTGTGGCGGACTACAAAGGCTTTTCATCAAAGTCTCGTCACAAGAAACAGCTAAACAGTCAGGAAATCCTCCTCGCATAGGACGATGCCCCGACCTTTATTCATCATAGGGCTCTAGTGACACGTATTTGAGGTCGAGGTGATTATCACCGTTTTAATCAGCAGCACACACAATCACATGACCCCATCAGTGGGAAATAAAAGTACGATAGGGGCTGACGCGGCCAAGACTACATTGTTTCCTGCTTTTGGAGGCAAAACACTTAGAAAAGGCAAAATTGGCACTAAACCTGCATCTCACTGGGGCAGAATGATGGATCACGCTTGTGGCTACTTCAACCCAAAAGCCCTCGGGGAAAAAAGCACGTTTGCAATGCAAAGCCGTGAAACTGTAAAATAACTTAGAGTTGCTATTCTGATGGCAAATTAGGCTGTTGTTTCTAAATGGAAGAAAAACGAATGGAATTCTTTTGCCCTTATTTTCATTAAAGAAAATCTAGTGATGTAAGTGCGTTATTGGCTTGAATGAAGTAATCCATCTCCGAACCTCCAATGGGAGCAGTGGTGCAAGCGAAGTGCAGTTTTACTGCATCTCTTAGGAGTGCGATGTCTGACAAAGCATGACAACTGTCTTCTTGGTCTGCTTGTAGCTTGTTGTGGGATAAATAGTTGAGTGGACAGATTCTATGTCTATCCGAATCAATCAATTCGGCAAATCAGTCAGACAGCGACCAGCTTCGAAATGCAATCGTTGAAAGGAAAAGCACATTTGACGAAGTTATGACAAAGAATACTTACGACGAAACGGGGAATGGGAATTGGAAACGCCAACCAACGCATCCACTCTCGCAAAACTAACTTACTCCTTTGGAAGAAAATTTGTTTCACTCGTCGACTCGGCGTTGGAATTCGAAGTCGCGGATGTTGAGAGAGAGTCATGGAGGTTGAAGAGACGTGAATTGTACCCAAGGGAAGAGGAGGAGGAAGCGTTTCTATCCCTGTGGAGGGTTGAAGGAGTCTCCACGACAGTAGGCGACATGTTGGGAGTGGTGGTGGTGGTGGCGGTGGTGGTTCCAGCAGCGGAGGTGGATCCAGAATTACGTTGCGGTGAGGTATTGCTAACCACGTAGGCTGGAACGGCGTAGGAACGCTGTCGCCGTTTCTGGAAGGCCTTTACCACAAGATGTGCCTCACACTCAGGATCTAGTCGCCAAAATGCCCCTTTGCCTGGCTCCTCTTGCCCTCGAGGGATGCGGATGAAGTAGCGGTTCAACGAGAGATTGTGGCGGATTGAGTTCTGCGTGGGAGGAAATCAATAAAGCACCGACCTTACACATTTGGCCAGAAAAATAAATATTTTGGAACTTTGAAACTCAAAAGTACCTCAACTATTAATGCAATAAATCGGGGCAAAAGATGTGGCTCCAGTGGCCCCTGAAAGTGGATTAGTGTTGGAAAGGTGAATCGCCACGAAGAGAGTAGGGAATACCCAAAGTCGGGAACGTTTGAGGTCATTGAAGTCCGGTAACTTCTAGAAGTCACATTAACAAAGCTGTCCAATCGCCCATACGCACTGGGCATACTCATTCAACATTCGACACATGGGTAGGCAAAACAGGTCAACGTCGTCGCGCTCCTCGTAGACTAGCCTATTTTCCCTCTAGGTAATAGAGAGGAATCAAAACCTCCGAGTTCATTCCCCCTAGAAGTACTTTCTCAGACATCCGTTCGTGAAAGGCAGCAAACAAATCCACTCTCAGTTCCTTAAGAAATGGCCTTTGTGTCTCGTTTTGGGGGACGACTGGTAATTGTGTCCCTTTAACAGTTAAAATGACTCACGAAATGGCCATACAGCCAACGTGGATAAGTCAACTTGCCTTTCCTGGTCGTTGAAGAAGTGAGAACGGTTAACAGGGTACAGAGACTAATCCCACCTCCAAATGCTTCTAGAGAGTCGAGAGGGGGTGAACATATCTTCTGAAGAACCCCATTCGATATGTGAACAGAAAAGCGATCGTCCTAGAGAGTGTCTGTAAGGTCCTTTTACCACTTATTCAACTGGGTGTGATAAAGATCCCATCACCACAGATGATATTCTCTGAAACAGTGCCATTGTTGGAAATCGGTCCCAAAGATGAAGGTGCGTATGACGCTTGCGTCAGCAAAGCTAAACTAAACAATACTAGAGACGCCAATTAACGTCTTCCGCGCGTGAAGTAGGCTTTTACATGAGCTATCTCCACTCTGATTACTGAGTATTTAAATAGTTAAGCACATGACTACATTCATGCCTTTCCACCGTGAAATGACCAAAGAGATCGAAGCAGAACCTAAGCCTCGGAATGGATTTGGCCACCACGACAAGGAAACAAAAGCATCCAATATTACGCAGGCCAACATACTAGAGGGAATGAGGATGAAGAGGAAATGGCATAAATTATCCCCATCCCCGACTCTGGGAAAGAATGGTGGGGGCGGGAGAGGGGAACCCCTTGAAAACCTTGACAGCTAAGTGACGTTGAAAAAAGGTGAGAGTAAAATGAAGGAATGGATAAATTGGGCGAGCGTTAGGAAGTGGTGTTGAAGTACACGCTACATTCAAAACAACTGTTTCGGGTATGATGTATGCGACGATACGCCTTGTTGTACTCTATGCCACTTCCTCTCCACATTGGTTTTGCTTTGTGTACCCTATGAAATATGCTTTAATGCGGTTCCGAGACTGGAGAAGCCATGGTAGCACAACAAGTCACCAGAAGAGCCTAACACTGAGAAGTGTTTTTGGGTGAGGTATCATGCAAAGGTGGAGCGTCTCCCCTCATGGCGTTGAAGAGCTATAGCATCGATGGGGAAAGTCGGACATCTGCCTATCTACTCAATACAGTTAGAGCGAATACAGGGAGAATTTCTACTTGTGACTTCTCAAGAAGAGATTGAAGTAGTGAAATAGTGAGGAGAAAGTCTCCTCCTCATTCTCGCAAGCCAACACAACAGAAAACCACAGACAGAGACAAGACGCCCTCGCGGGAAGCTTTGCAAGCTCCTGCGCTCCTCTGATGATGACAATGCTGTTCTTGGTTTTAGTACCACATTCACTAGTGGATGGGTGGATCCAGGACAGATAGACGAGTAAATAGGTAGGTAGGTGAGTGGAACAGTCAAGACGCTGAAGACCGACAGGAAAGCACTCCCACGAAACTGTGGGAACAAAACAACATTTGATTTGATTTAACACCCTACTCGATCATCAGTGAATCTCCTTTTATTCCAGTGGGACGGAACTGTGTTATTCACCTGCCATGCATTCCCTAGGTCCACGACAATACCATTCCTAGACGCGTGAACCTTACAATGTTTTTGGGGATGAAGCGATCGCTATGGAACCGGTAGTGATTCTTTCTATTGACACAACTATGCCAAAAAGTTGCATGAATTCAATACTCTAGCAAATACTCGGCAACTCACCTGCCAGCCCTTCTGAGTGGGTTTGTAATAGGGGAACTGGGTGGAAATGTAGTTATAGATGTCTGAGAGGGTCAATCTTCGATTGGGCGACGAGACAATAGCTTGGACAATTAGCTGTGCGTAGGAGTAGGGTGGCTTCTCGTACACTGTGCCATGTTCCACCGCCTCTGTGGAACCTTCCAAATTGGGAGCCACTTCGTCGCTTCCCGCTGTCGAGAGGAAGGGCGACCCATTGGCACCAGGCGAATGAGACAAGCATCGGTCAGGGAATACTGCTCTATCAGAAGGCCCCGATTGGGTGTTTGAACTGTCTGTTCCATTGAAAGTCTGACTGTAGGTGGTTGAAACCTTCAGGGGACTTCGTGAGTACGCTGCAGGGTGGAAAGACCATTTTTAAGTGTGTTTGAAATCTCAACTGGAAAATCTAGTCTCTTTTCAGCTCCATGGTCTCCTGGCTTCACCATACGTAAGTTATTTCACTATCTGGGAAGACCTGGGGCATAACGTCTGTGGCTGAGACAGCGAAATCTGTCCAGATTCAATAGAGGAGGGGGCGTAATTCGAACCAATCATAAGGAAAAAGACTGTATTTCTACGAACTCAGATGCCTCCATCCCAGCGAGGGGAAATTGTCTTTCCCTCATCCTACAAGGAGCGATTAATCCGCAGAAATGCACTCAAATGAGGTCCTCTTTGATACGGTTCACCTATTCATAAGTGATTAAGTTCTCTCCGATGCTTAGTATTGCGCCACAGCATTTCCAACCCTCTCGAGGTTAAATAATAGTCCGCTGGGGACGACGACCAAAAGTTTGCGACAATTTAGCTCTTCAGACATACAGATATTCGTTGCCATGACGATCCATTTCATGCCCATGGTCATCCGGTCCTTCCATAAGCTAGTAATCAACACTGCTTCGCTGAATGTACGATCAGTGCCACAATGGTTCTCGTTCTCAATTAAGCTTTCTAAATCCAAGTCCTTTGGAACGTAGGTGAAAATAATGTTAGCAACGAATCACATGACTCGAGCCGGTATGCGACAGGCAACTTTGAAGTTGACTACTCAGCTAATGCAAATAACGGTAGGGGTGAGGTCCACAAAAGGAGATTAAAGGGGTAGGCCTAAGTCTAGTCGACGTCCACATTCAAGTAGTCACGGTAACAGCACCACCACCAATACCAGCAACAACAACAACAACAACAACAACAACAGCAACAGAGCGCTGATAGTCGCATCGCATGGCTAGCCACAGTCGATAACCCACTAGCCAAACAAACGACAAACTAACCAATCATTTGCGTGTACTTTTACAAGTGTTTGCACTTCTCATGCGCCTATTTGTCAAACAGCCTATCTCACTTACTCTCACCCATCCATTCGGGCGGAGGTGTGGAACGGCACAATCAAAAGGGACACCAGAATTACGGGATTGCGAGGTCGAAGGGCCAATTTATCTGGGGAGGTGTTTTTTCTGTTCGAAAACCGGCGCGTGGCGCAACAAGATGTACTTCTTGCGTCATTGGCAGACACGGGCGCGCACACACACGTGCACGTGTGCACGTCCGTGCTTTTACAGGAGCCAATGACGTCACTAAAACAATGCACACGAGGACGGCCTTGGGTAGTGGCCAATGAGCTCACAAAAACGAAAAATCCGCTGTTTTGCCGTCGGGTTAGGGAATGTAAACAACATGGCATGTACATGCACGCACTTATGAGTGTTCGTGCTTCTACCTCACCGCGCTACCACTGCCAAGGAGTTAAAATAAGAAAAGAAAAACAAGCTAAAGGCAGAAGCATGCGACTGACCCGCGAGGAGATTAGGGAAACGAAGAGAGGTTGGCTGTTCAGCAGTCGTGGTGGTGGCGACGGCGGGAACGGCGACATCTAGGCGTCGGGATTTGGTTTGATTCGGGTTTGGAAGAAGGGATTCGGGTGGGGAACAGGGCTCCGGTGTCGAAAATGGTTCGGTGGAGTCCGATTTGCACAGGGAGGAGGCTATTGCATTGGTGGTGGAGTCAGTGATTAGGGCATTGAAGGACTGGGAGTTCTGTTTCCCATCCGGCTGGGTTGGGTCTTCGTCCTCCTTCAGAGAAGGCGTCAATTTTTGTCGTCTGGGAATTTGATTGCAAAAATACGGATGGAATTTCTGCTGTGCATACGCTACGCTTAGGTCACAACGACTAATTTCGTTTCAGCCAGAAAAGCGACCTTTTAAAAATCGGAATTAGCATAGTAAATTTTGATAACCTTTACCACATCTAATAAAATGAGTGCTTGCTAAGGCTCACAAACAAGGATGGCCTTTTCCGTCGTCAAAACAAGAAACGTCCTTGAAGTCCTTTCTTCTGCTCATTTATGCGAGTGGAAAAGCAATGTGTAAAAACTGCATAGGCCCAACACTCACTCTCATGTCAACCATGTGAAAAGGGCGGAAGAAATAATGTTGCCATGCGCAGTTTTGACGACCAAGAAAGGGAAAAATTTCATTCTACATTGCTAAGTGGCTTTTTAATTTAAGGAAGATTTGATTATTCCATTGCAAACAGTCCTCTCAACTGGATTGCTATAGCGAATGAATCTCTGCCAAAGTTTGTTTTGGATGGAAGATGGGGATCAGGCCTTACCGACTGGCCAGCCTCCACTTTATGGAGCTAGATCGAGATCCCACCCATGCATTGATAATCTACAAGTGGATGGGAAGTGGTGGAAATGCACACAGGCCAGCGAAAACATTGGCATTACGCAAGTTGTTGTGTGCGTATGTACGTTTTTTGCTATTTGTGGCACCACTGAAGCTGATCCCAATTTGTGATTCGTGGTTTAAATAGCGCAGTTGCTATTACCAATTTTTCAAACCATTCGCGTGAGCTTGACCAATCACAAAGGCGGAAAAAAGTGCAAATGCAATGGTTCTAGAGCCTTTGAAGTGGAGGGATTGTTGGAAAGATCGACATACACACACATACACAGGAAGAGAGAGAGAGACCGATCACGTCTAGAGAAGCAAAGATGCAGTTATTAAGATCTACACTTTTGAAATAAGTACGAAAAATTAACCAATCAAAAAGTCGAACAAAAGTACAAGTTTAATTGTTCTAGAACCCTAGAACTGGAGGATTTGCGGAGGAAATCTACACAAAACTAAGTTGGTTGGGTCTAGAGACTCAACGCCGGCGTTGCGATAACCTCCCGAAACGCTCAAGGTGGATGATTAATAGAAAGTCCCCATGAGTAGATTCAGAAGTTGAAAGGCTGGCGTCGTGACCACATGCTTCGTCCTGCATTTGAAATACTCGAACGTGGTTCCATTACCTAAGTAAGATGTTGGGTTTATGGATGGTTGAAATGCCCTCAAAAACCAACCAAAACACGGTGAAAACGTGTCCATCTTTTGCAAGGTTCCAGTGTCTGTAAAATAGACCTAAATGCGGCCCACTGACCGCCAGTACACCCGTGCACACATAGCAACACACGCAGGGAGAGGAATGCGGACACGTCAATCATCCCAACCCACAAACTCGTAGAAAAGCCCACCTTTTCTCATTGTCGTTCGACAAACTACATCGAAGCTGTCGGCTGTCAGAGGGGAACTCGGGGTCAATTATTGCGGTATAGATGTGTGAAAACCCATAGACGCCATATCCTCAAATCGAATCGAAGGTGCAGTACAGATTAGAAACAGGATATTGGCGGACCCTTATTTGGCATTAATAAAGGTAGACTGGTCTCTTCGCTGCGTCCTTGACTGCCCCCTTACCTATGTTGTTTATGTCTCGCTAGGCTGCGCTGCCTTGCTTAGCTGCGCTTCGAGAAAAAAATCGTCCCCCACTTGCTCACTATCTCACCAATACAAACGCGCACGTCCTATGGGCTGAAATTATCGTTGCTACAGCAACGCAAAAGTACGGTTCTTCGTAGGCAGGCAGACTTTCGTAAACACAAACACACCAAGTGCGAGCGGGCATTTGGAAAGCAATTATTTTCGAACAGAGCGCGCACAAGCCTCCGACCACCCCTATTGGTCAGTCTCAAGGTCATCAGGTAGCCGCTGCTACCACTGCTGCTGTCTGCACTGGTGCGTGAGTTGTTTCATGTACTTTTCGGAAAGCACACACACGGACGCGCAGTAACGTTTTAACAGCCTTTTACTTGGACGACTGCGTTATTATTGTTATGTTCCTTCCACATACTCCTCCGCCTCGTCTAGCGCTGTTTACGACAACACGAAACCTAGACTTCCAACCGCTCTCCTCCTTCACCTCCCCTTGTTTTCGTTCTTGGGTTATTTATAAACGTATGAAAGTAGAACAGATTACTAGCCTTCGCTACCTGTCTGGCTGCAAAGCCGAAGGTTTTATGCATATTTTATAACTTCCTCACCATTAATAGGCCACTCCACTCCGCACAACATGAGGTCAGGTTCAGTGACCTGACACTGTGCTGCGATGCGCTGTCGTGTACTGAAAGGCCATGGCTGCCAGGGCGGCACAGCAGAACATCTTCCTAGGTCAACACCAGTTCATCAAGGTCACTCTACATGTGTGTTTGTATACACACAGATGTGTTTGTGTGAAAGGCCTTGGAGACTGTTAGGACTTAAAAAGTTTATGGAAAAGATAGTGGTGCTGAAAATTTGATGATGAAGAAGCTAGTGAGGCGATGTGATTTGTGATGTCAACAGACACAACAAAATGAATCACCTCGAGAAGAATTTGCTTTTATTCAATGAGAGAATATGTACTTTTTTCCCACCGTTCCATCAAAGAACAATTAGAAAGTGTAAAATGAAAAGACATTGCAATTTAATCCGTCACACGTTAACAAAGGTAATGATAACTTATTCCAATTTTGCTATTAATAAAAACAGTAGGCTGGAAAAGAATGTAGAACTGCACTTAACTAGATTACATAGGTTCTAGCACAAAGGAGGTTATGACGAGCTGCCCGGTAACAATAAATCAACGCCAGGTGTAAACATAGTAAAGAACTAGGTTAAAAGGAGATGTCAAAAAGTCGATCGAAAGTACATAACTTAAAAGTTTGTAATCAGATTTACTTCACTCGTGAAATACTGACGAACAAGACCAGATTAAATAGCCAAAGCAAAGAACTAGTCAATAAGTTTGACTGCAGGCAAAAGATACGTACTTTTCATCCGGAAAATCCGGAATATCCGAACCATACCCGGCTAGACCGGCGAGTTCAGCAGAATACCTCCAAATGGTGCGTTTCTTTGGGTGACGCAAGCTTGAACTGGAGTCCAAAATTTCAACAACAAGCGTAATGGGCGTACTTGGGAATCTAAGACGGCAACTAAGGCAGGAGTTAAAAAAAAACACAAACACCACCAGTTGGGTAGTGGAATGAGTTCCTCACTGAACATTTGAAACTCCTCATCAATAAAAATACCATTCTTGCCAAGAATGCGAAGAAAAAGAGCTCCATTGATTGTATGAAGCTCAAGATGCTTTCGGGAAATACAGACAGAATCGCCAAGGCATATATCGGTAGGCAACTGACTTCTTCTACCGACGGTTATAACCTCTTTCTTTAGGCAGTGCGTAAAGTTCGGTCCTGTAACTCGAGTGTACATTAGTCCAGTGATTTTTGGGTTACTGAGACCAAAAGTGGTCAGTTAAACCGACTTGCGCTCTTCCCACGATATCAGGAGCAGCGGATATGCCAGAAGAATGCATGTACACCGCTATTACCACTAAGGTCATAAACATTGTAAATAACAAAACCAAACACAATTAGATTTTACACACAAGCTGTTAAAAGAGAAAAATATTTTGCTTTAAAGCTTCATGCATGACTAAAAATATTGACTTTAAGATAAAAGGGCAGCGTTTTATTAACGAAATTATTTTGTAATGTACTAAGGTGGTTTTAGCTTTTAATCCTAATGTTAAATTTCTATGAATTTTAGAAGCCTTTGATCGCTAACCAAAACAGTTAAAACCTAATCTATTGCTACGGTTTTTTCCAGGTATGTGCAATATTCCATCTCGAAAATCAAATTCCTAGGCCAATTATACTTAATCTGTGATGGAGGTATCTACCATGCGTATAGTTAGAAATCGAACTTGTATAACGCTCTACTCCGGCAAAATACGTATCAAAATCCCACGGGATCTTTACTTAAGACGAGTCTACCCACACCACCAACCTTCGACAACTTTCATGCTCCCAACCGACCCGATCTCGAAATAGGAGCACAACAAATC
Organism: Taenia crassiceps; assembly: GCA_023375655.1. Classification (NCBI taxonomy): domain Eukaryota; kingdom Metazoa; phylum Platyhelminthes; class Cestoda; order Cyclophyllidea; family Taeniidae; genus Taenia; species Taenia crassiceps. The sequence goes on along the minus strand of JAKROA010000005.1, from coordinate 3,103,479 downwards.
TATTATCAATTAAATTACATATACAGAAAACAGGGAGGCCAAAGTCAGACATTAAAATCGATTCGTTTTGCCTCATATCCCGCGTTCCCCACCAGTGTTACCGTTTTGCCCCCCTCTGCACCACTGCCACTGGATCCAGTGCCCGCTCCACTCGCTGCTGCAGCATTCACCACGGTGGTGAAAGTGGTGCCTCCTGCCGTTGCTATAGTGACTCCAGATGCGCGTTTAAGGCCACTAGCCACAGATGCTCGTCTTTCCGCCGCCCCGATCACGGCGTTGAGTTCGAGGAGGTCTTTGCTGCTTCCCTTACCTACGGTGAAGGAGACACGTTTGGGAGAGAGGGTTTGGCCCCCGACACCAAGGCCAGCCTGAGATGGAACCGCGGCGGCTGCTGGTGGGGGATGATGAGTGATGCCAACCTGGCCTGAGGCGTGTAAGTGGTGTGCTTGTTGTATGTGGTGCTGGGCTGAACCTATGAAGACATTGCGAGTGGACGCCAAGCGCCTAGAAAAAAGAGAGAAACTACGTTTAAAGCCACCTTCATTCACCTGTTTGGTTAATTAGTAATTTATTGATGCATCCCTTCAATCTAAAAAGAATTCCCATCTCCTCTTACATCCATCTAGCTACTCTGATAACCCTCCACCGACTCGAGCACTTTGAGACATACAAAAGTTTCCACATACTCAGCTAACGCTGATAGTAATTACCTAGCAGGTAGAAAGCCTTCAGTAGGGAGAGCAGAGTAACCACCATGTAGTGCCTGCAGAGCTGAGTGGGAATGTATGGTAGTGGCGGCAGTGGTAGTAGTAGCAGTAGCAATGGCCGAAGTCGGATGTGCTGCCGGTAGCGGGGTGAGCGGAGGCTGCGTTTTTCCCGCGGGATCGGAGGCCGCACTGGCGGTACCGGCAGCAGTGCCAGAGGTTACAGAGGGCGGTATGAAGCGTTGTAAAAAGGCCTCAACGCGAGCGAGAAAAACGAGATTGTAGAAGCGAGTTAGATCACCACGTTCTTCAATTGCCTCAGTATTGGCAGCAGTGGAGCGACTAATCAGCACGCGCCGGTATGCATCGCGGCTGGCCTGTGGCTGCATGCGGTAGGCCTGTATGGAATGCATAAACAAATTAATTATGAAGGTCCCAGAAAAGCAAGTCATTCAATGCCGATTACCGCTACCCACCTGCACGATCTCTACCAGACTCAGAGGTCTTGCACTGCCTGTCACCCCACCACCACTTGCAATCGCCTTGGCAACACCATAGAGACAACACAGGAGGATCTGATCCAAAAGTCTGTCCCTCAACAACTCCGTCTCATTCACTAACACATGCTCGAACGTAGTCCACGCTCGAGCTAGCAGGGAGGCAGTCGCAGTCCCTCCTGTCGCGGTTCCTGCTCCCCCAGATGGCGCCGTTGCGCCTGACGACGATGGAATCCTCTCACAAATGGCTCGTAGTCTCGATGCTGCCAAGTGGTAGACATGACGGAAGAAGATGGCCGTTGAGTCATGTCGTAGGGGTGGTGGCAGGGCCGTTGTCGTTGCTGTCGCCGACCAGAGTGACGTTCCTCGCGGCTCTACCTCGGATTCAGTTGCAGCATCCAGTCCTTCCTCCGTCCCGGACGCTGAAACTTCCGCCTCCGAAGCTGCGAGAAGGCTAGCAGCTGCACGAGCTGACTCATCCTGGTGTTGTTGCTGGAGCGCTGTAGATGCAGTAGAAGTGACAGCAGAAGCAGCCAATCGAATCTTCTTGGCTGGAGTGATGGAGGCGATTCCGCAGGACTGATTTGATACCGGTGTGGTAACAAGTAGCTCTCGACGGGAGAAACGACCCACAATACTCTGTAGAAAGGAATAGGGGTGTAAAATTCCCCATTTTAGTCGTGTCGCAAATATGTGACACCTGGATTAAGAGTTGTGCATTATGGAGAACTGTAGATTTCCTTCTTGACTTCAAAAAAGTTGACTTCGTGATCAAAAGGTACTCGAATTCAAATTCAAATCCTCAGAGTGAGATTATAAGAGCAAGCATCAAATTATATTGCCCAGATCACTCACATCATCCAGCTTTTCCGGAGGAAATATCTCCTCCACTGAAGGCACAGTAGAATTACGAGAACCCGTCGCGGAACCACACTGTATGGTGGCCCAAATCGAGGAGGAGCTTCGCCAAGCATACTCGCCCAAAATTCCCTCCACCGCGCAGTTCAAGTACTTCACCAACTCTCTCGGCAACTCGACATTTTTCACGAACACTTCCACCACTTTGTAAAAGGAGATGGCATCCAAGGCAAGAGGCTCCAGGATCCAAGGGAATCGTCGCCCTCCATCCTCCTCACAATTCACAAGAACAATTTCCAGACAACAGGCGTAGAGGGCGCGATGAAACTCCTCAGATCGAACAATTCCTCCACCACTGCGTCGAGACTTCTCGTCGGCAAGAATTGATTCCAATCCGTAGTAGTAGAGTTGTTCAGCTAAGTGGCAACGATGTCCAGCCGCATCGGTGGTGGCCGAATTGCCACTAGCCAAGTAAGCGGCGGTGAAGTCGCGAGAGAGGCTCTGTAGGCGTGTGCGGATGTTAGTCAGCGGTGTCTCATTGGTGATCGTGGAGCGCACAAACTCAGCGAGAGTCTCACTGGGATTTCGACTACGACCAGAGAGGAGGGCTTGAATGTGGTGAAGGTTTTCGCTACGTGTCTCCGCGCTGTTTAATCCCACAAAACCACTCAGACTGCCCATCACGGGACCGTAAAGAGCGCTGTCAGGACGCGTGGAGCCCATGTAGAGGCCATTGCCAATGCCTTCGATCCCAGATGGTTCTTTGGATTCTCGCTACAAAAAAGGGGATCTTGTCGACAGTCGTTCAGTCCTGAAACCTCCTTAGAAATGCTCTACCATAGTAAAGTACGTCAAAAAAGCTAAACCGCAGAAAACGGTTTCGGGACCCCACGATCGTTGTTGTGAGCAAATTGATAGAACACAACAAAAATAGATTTTGTAGCACGAGTTCAGCAAGTGGATGTCTAGAAATATTTTGTGCAAAGCTTAAAAACTCCACGAACTATGTGTTTTGTATCACCCAAAGCACTGGGCCGAGCGGAGCCAATTTCTTCAGCAGCTTTGGAATTGAGGAAAATGCGTTCATCGAAATCCCCGGTGCCGAGAATATACTCCTCGTAGTGGTCATTGAGACGCTGAATAGCATTCGCAAAGTTGTCTGGACGCAAGAAGTCCGCGGGTCCCGGTGGATGCAGTTTTAACATATCCTTGATTGAAGAGGATAAACCGATAAATAGGTAGATCAATACGGAATGGCTTCGTAGTCGTTAAGTGCATGAGGAGACCAGAGGTGGATGAAAGAAATCTAGCTACCTACTCATCAAAAAGTCAAGTACTAAAATCACATATTTGTGAGAACCGAAAGACCGTCACCCACTTTTTCAATGAGCCTCGAGACGTACGGCCGAAAGAAGTGCTCCTTGATCGCCTTGCATTCCACAAAGTTTATACCATTGTCCTCACAGATGTAACGAAGCATGCAGGGCATATGAGCTGCGTCTGTTGTCAATGGGGCAGCAGCGCTAAGCGGACCTCCTGTCTTTCCACTACCACAACGGTAGTTTCGATTCAAGAGACGTCTTCCACCTCCCACCAGCAGCACACCGAGAATCCAATCCAGACAGCAGGCAAGGAGGTAGAAAGAGTTTACTAGATCATCTGCTATTGCTGGGAAGTTAGCTCGCGTCTTAACAAAGAGAGTCCAGGTGAAGCGAAAGATATCCATGGGAGTCACACTGGATGGATCTTCGGGAGAAAAAACTACCAATTCACTTCTTGAAGATGTATTCAATCGAATCGACAACCATTCAAGACAAAGTTTCAATAAAATACCAGGTAAGCAGTCTATAAAAATCGAGCAAACTCATTCCCTAAGATGGCATAAGGTAAACCAGTCTAAACAAACACACAAACAGGTGGTACCTTCAAAATGTTACAAGAGGAATTAATCTCACTGTGATAGCCAGCCTGCCCTGAAGTGATAACAAGGGAAATATTAGCTCTGCAATGCGCTCGTTGCAACGGCTCTGGTTTTGAATAACCAAGCCCACAATCAACGAACGGTAGGTGAGATACACTGTCGGCAATGTTAACTCCACTTCAGCAACACGGAGCTATTAACTTCCAACATTGAGGGCGTCCGAAGGACGAAACCAAGAAGACATAAAAAGACAGGGTGCAATGTTAAAAGCAAGACCAAATGCCTGTTCATGACTTGCAAGCAGAGTTCGAGGCGCAGACCATGGCGCATTGGTTTGCGAATAAGAACGATGATAATAGCGACTCACAACAACGCCGCTTGACTCAAATAGCACTTATCCACACCATCTCTTCAATTCCTCCCCATTTCCACCACCGCCTTAGTGACTAGGCTTCCTTTTCGTGTCTACAGCCTCCCAACCCTTCCACACACCAGCACTACAATTACACCTCTCATTGCATCCCCCAGACCGACCCCACACACTAGAAGAAACCAAATTACCGAAAACATCTATCAAAAATAGCTCACTAGCACCAGACTCGTCATCCTCGTCCTTCTTCGCACGATTGTCGCCATCCAACCCGCAAAAGTACAAAGGGAATGCACGAGAATAGTATCGAAAAGCCACCGAAGAGACAGCAAACTGACGCTCCAGGCGCTCTATCCTATCATGCATTTCGTCTGACATCTCGTTCATGTCAGACCACTTGCGAATACGGTGGAAAAATTGCACCAGACTCATCTTCGCTGTAGCTAGAAGACGAGTGAGGGAAATGTAGGCACTATCCACCATCACCTGACCAGAGGCGCTATCCGTGGTGGGCCGACGACAGCACTCGTAGAGCGAACACACCAGCCATTGCAGTTGGTCGCCCTCGATTGAGTAGTTTGTCCATACCTCTGTGCAAAGGCAAGCACACAAATCGACCTCTCATTAGTGCACCACTCGTTACTCTGCGCAGTATCAAATTAAAGGCTGTGCGGTTATTTGACAAAACCTCAACTCCAAAAGTGCAAAGAAAGTGCACACACCTACCTATCCACTACGCGAATCAGCAGCAATAATGGTTGACAGACAAGGGTATCCACTCGATTTGAAAAGGAAATTAGAGCTATTTAGACAGAAATGCCTTTTGGGAAATAAAATTGGACTGATGGTACACAGAATGAAAAGATACACAGACATACTTGGGTAGATAGAACAATTGGCTACTAGATGAATGGAAAGAGCAATGTACACAGGAGATAATAACATCGGCTGGCAACTTCTGATAGCCCACTAAGGATAAAACGACCCACCTCCATCAATATTGGCACCAATGAAGCAAGCAGTATTCTCATAGCATGGAATATCAGATATAACTAAGCTGCCCAATGCTGAAGAACAAATTGATTGCGGGTATTGTATGTATTTTCGAATAGAATTTCCGCTATACGCAATCACACCGGAGAGGGGCGAATAGCTTAAAGTACCTGCTAATCAAGTGAAAAAGCGAGCTGAGACCAAGACGATGTAAGCAACAAGAGGACGGGCTGTGTGAGAAAACCAATGGCGCGTCTGCTCAGCAATAATCGTCTTGACAACGAAGAAATTGAAGTGTGCTAAACCAAAGGGATTAAATTCAGCACATGAGGCGAATTTGACTAGCGAAACGCAAGAATGTCTGAAATCTTCGAATCCCCCAAGCAGCAGTAGAATTGCAGCATTACACTCTGGTTGCACTTAATTGCTTTAATGCCTTTGGAAGCTATATAAGGCATAAAACGTTCCATTCCCCCAGAGCCAAGCTTAAATGTGACGGAACAACTTAAAAGATATTTTTGAAATGCACTTAACGCTCAAACGCAATTTCAAAGGCACCTTAAAAATCAAAACATTACATAGGTCAATAGGCAATAAAAAAGATGAGTATGTGTAGTTCGACAAGTATTTCCGCCGGTCTTAACACCAAAACATTTGAAAGACTCCAAACAAAAAATATGGCAAACAAATAAGCATGAGATGTTTTGCACATTAAACCTAAACAGTTAAAACTCTCAAAAATATAGCAGAAATAAAATCAAGAGACAGCGATACAGTGTGCGACGCATGATTTCAGGTAAATTACAGGTTAATTCACCTCTCAACCACAAAATGCAATACCTCAACAAGCGACAAAGCATGTCTACGGAATTCAAAACAAGTTGAGGTAAAATCTAATGCAAAGGACAGGCGAAACCACACCAGGCTGAACAGCTACTAGTCTATTCAAATCACATATTTCTGCCTAGGGAGGCATGAAAAAATAAAGCCACGGAGCAATAAGATGTACTAAATCGACTTGAAGATAGAGTGGCATTAATGTAAGTCTCCACTAACCCTTGTACTTATCCCAAGCCTCTTCACGGACGGCGGATTCAATGCATAAAGCGTTGCACAAGTCTTCAAACCGTTTTTCAATGGGCTCATCCACGTCATACATATGTAACGACTACAAGACCAACTGAACAAAAGAACACACTAATACAACCCCCCGCGTGATTCACGGTTCAAAAACCAAATCCCGAACTTGTTTTACTGCACTCAAATTACCTCAAAAATTCATAATAATGTAGCAAAATAAATTAAGTAGCAACAAAATCCTAAATTTGATGCTGCTTTTTGTAGCTAGAGGCAATGTTAATATTTGACTAGGTGTGTTTAAAAAAACTGTCCGTAAAAGATTTTCTCGATATCTAACGTTGAAAGACGGCACGCCTTTGTCAACTATTCAGCATAAATTGGATTCAAGACAAAATAATTTCACGGTAAATTCTGAAAGTGATTTTCGTTTGTTCCCATATGTTCTGATTGTCCAATTGTTCTTTTGCTTTCGGTCTCTGATTCCCGCCCTACATAATACACACGACTCATTCTGCCTACCTTTTATTTGACAAGGCTGGCAATGAGTTCGTGTATGTCCAGCCCTCTTTCATACTATTGCATGACGTTCTCAACACCAACACCTATCTGCGACTGACGCACCTCATAAATCTTATCTGTGCCATTTTACGGCGCATAGGTTGATACTAGCAGAAAAGAATGTACAATCGACGGACTAGTTTACATTTGTATTTCATTCAGCAGAGCACTACAGCGCTACATGAATGCATCTATTCTCACTTAACAAGTGACAGTGTATGCTAGGTAGATCAAATCGCGGACTTTTATCCATGGACAAAACACTCCTCGGTCTGAAAGTAAGCGTCATATCATTACTATTATTAAATTATTATCCAATGCTAATCCGCACTGCCAGAAGAGCAGAAACTGAATGCTGTTCCAGAGGAAACAAAGTGAATTATTAACATAGATCACCACTGGTTCACCCTACCATCAGACTTGGTTGCCGTGTCTACAAAAGCCAAGACACCGCCGAGTGTTAGGCTTTCAAATGTTTTCTTGTAGTACTCAGGCTTCCCCGATTGGCCTCTGCTAAGTAAGACCTACGTCTTGACTAATCTGCTGACCATCTGTCTGTATGGCATACTGTCCGCCTCAACGCCTCAATTTACATAAACTACTTTTCTTTCCTACGGCTAATCTATTACCGGACGCACATGACCCCATTCAAACGGGGCGAAAACATGCCACCGCGTTAGTGAAGACGGTCGGCAGTACACAGAGGCGGCTCTTCGTAACTTCTTTATTGTGACGTTGTATTTTTGTATTCGGCTGGTAAAAATACAAAGGAGCCTCTAAATACAGTTTCCCAAAACTGACACCAAGACGAACCCCTATGGCCACGTCTAAAAGCACGGAGAGACATTAATGCAGCAGTATGGAAGGAGTAAGAAGCTGGTAGGGGAGCTGCATATCTCCAGCATGGAAGGCGATTTAGTGAGGACAGAAAGCAAGTATTATACAATCATATATTTTCCACCAGCCGGGCACTCGCGTTTAGGTCGCTTCAAATCAAACGCGAAAAAGGACTTAAGTCAACATTATTTACTGTTTGCACAGCCATGTTTTGAGAACTGATTGATCGCCAGTCTCATCATCCTGTAAGAGGCACAAACTACAAACTCTTTAATCTCTTCTCCCCTGTCCTCCAAGCATGAGCACTGCCCTCGTCGGTCAGTCCGGTTGCGGAAAATCAACTGCACTTCAACTCGTCCAACGCTTCTACGATCCCTCCAACACCGACTTCACCGAGGGCATTATTTTGGATGGCGTTAACGCCCGCACTCTCGCGCCCAACTGGATCCGTCGGCAAATCGGAGTGGTGTCGCAAGAGCCCAACCTACTGGACCTCACAATCCGAGAGAACATAGCCTATGGTCTCAACTACCGTTTCGAGAACGCCGAAGACGTGAGCGCAGGCGTGCCCATGGAGGCGATAATGGAGGCGGCTAAACAGGCCAACGCGCACGACTTCATCAGCAACCTGCCTGAGCAGTACGAGACACGGGTGGGACCACGGGGATCGAGACTGTCGGGCGGTCAGAAACAGAGGATTGCGATTGCCAGAGCGTTGGTTCGAGATCCACGACTGTTGGTGTTGGACGAGGCGACAGCAGCGTTGGATAATGAGAGTGAGAGGGTGGTGCAGGCAGCACTGGACGAGGCGATGAAGAGGGGCGGACGGACGTGTCTGGTGGTGGCACATCGACTGATAAAAATGCTCTACCCAATCCAGAGGCGAATAGGAACATAAGCTGTTGATTTGATCCACTACTGCTTATCAGTTTCAAAGAAAAAAGTTGCCGTTTAATGAATTATGGCAACATTTTGCATGGTCGTCAAACCTTAATTTCAAAATAAATCCACAAGGATATGTTAAAGTTGAAACCCCTACAGTACTCAACCGATTATCGGTTATCACATCGAAATGCCTCCGCAACTGCGCATCTATGGAACAGCATCTCCCCTCTGCCTCAAATCCAAAAGTGCCCTTTTCTATGGTTAAGCTTAACTTAGCGGACGATTTCAACCTCCACAATAAACCCTCAAGTGTGAAAAGTGGCAAAAAGTGGTGAATTGAGAACAATGCCATAATTTAGAAGCACTGAACAGAAACACATTGCACGGTTTACATGAGTCGACTGACATTGCTCCCGCACCAACGCCAAGTGGATACAACTCACATCATCCAACCAGCTTCCATGAAGCTCTTTTTTAATGGTAAAGGTACGACATTCCCAGACACCAGTGGAGCAATTTAATTGCCTCATATTCACCTAAAAGGCCGTCAAATCCCTCACCTTCATAGGACATTACTGCAAATCACCTTGCCAAGTCCCACCTCGCCATCCACCAAAGAGTGCTCCGCAATTTGTTTATGCATGGTGGTAAAAGGCAGAAAGTAGAAGTCACCACTTGCCTATGCAATTATCACAGACTGAGCAATGCGAAGTTCTCGGCGGCCTGTAGATACGACAAGTGTGGCAGTAGACCTGGTTGTAGGGAAAGTCCCGGATCTTGATCTCCCTACTGGGGATTGTAGATCGGAGGTATTGGTGATCCGCTGAGCCAAATATCTCCCCTGAAAACAATTAAACGAGCATGCATGACCGCATTCTCTCGATTGCAGAAAACCCGACAAGCCAAGTCACTCCCACACTATCGCAATTCGAAAAAGCCGTCTTCCTTCTCGCTGGAAATGTCTATCAGTCCAAAACTTGGTTTCACCACGATTTCAAAGGCTCCTATCCACAGCAATTCTCCAAACTCTTCGAAGCAGGAGGCACTCTCGCTCAGACCCTCCTCATCCTCATTAAGTCATCACCAGCCAAGATCCACTCCAACAGCCACTCAAATATCCAAGGCATTCAGGCACCACTCGTACTCCTACCTAATGGCTCCAGACACGTACTCGCAATTTAGCAGTCTCTACTCCCTAGCCACTACACACCTGCATGCGCGCACCCATCAACTTGGCTAATACGCATCAGTTCTCAGGCACATCCACAACATACCTGATTAACAACCTCCACAGGGCAGGGTCCAGCAGATCCGCCAATACAGACTACTACTACTACTACTACTACTACTACTACTACTACTACTACTACTACTACTACAGACTACTATTCATGGCAACCCAGTCTTCAACAATCGTCCACGCACCTTACGACCAGAGCGTACCCAATTTATAAATCCTCGCGACAGAAAAGACGATGACGCAACCTGTGGATACATGCACTGGATCATTAATGCGCTCACTACCAGCATCACATGAGTGACCCCTGTCTGCTCTTCTGACGCCAAAATCGGTTTCGCCGCCACCACCACCACCACCTATACCTAACTGCATGACACGGACAAAGGTATCCAGCTCGAAGCAATAAAATATGCACAACATATCACAGGTCTGCACATTATTACTACGTCCTTTGAATGGTTGAGTTGCAGTTGTTTTCACCATTCGGCCGCACCATTGACTATGCACTTCTTGGAGAGCAAAAGAGGCGCGCAGGTGGCAGTGGTGGCCGATGTCCCCTCGAGACACCTTCCTAGAACATGCATCAAACCACTAAACCCTCGACTTCAAATGCACATTTGTGTGAAACACGGTGCAATCAATCAACGTCCTACAAAGTAACCGCACAATTCACTACTAACCGCACTGCTTTGGTGTCTCATATCAATGGCGATCCCTGTGATCCCTTCGTGCCAATGGATCAGTCAGTGGCGAGTGCAAGACACCGCCCAGCGGCCTACTTTCAAGCTCACATTACTCACGTCTAAGGCTGCTTCATGCACGTCCCAGATGGCCCCATTCCAACATACACTATTCTACCTCACTCGTTCCCTTCCCTCTCACCACTTCCACCCTTCAGCTATTTCCATGCACCCCTCTGAGCCATTCACATTTACTAACCAATCTATTCGCTGAACAGTCAATTGCAAAACAGAAAGGCGACCCACCACGGCTGCTTAAACACGCCCCACTCACAAACAAATCCACTCCTCATCGCATCTGATCGCCCAATAATGCCAACTCAACCAGCATGCAATCCAAAACAACGCAACCAGCAATCCCACCCAAACCTCCCTCTCCTCAACAGTCACTGTAGATGGACGTGTCTCATCTCGCCTCTTCTACAAGCCAAGCTAATCAAACACTAACAAGCAATGCAAAAACACTCCACTTGCCTCACGCACAGACAATCCAACAGCTACCTCCCTCTCTTAGGCTCACTCCGTCCACGGCACTCGAGTGCACATCGTGTGACCTGGTGCAACCACTTAACCAAAACTGACAAAAATCCTGTGACACACTCCACACGCATTGACGGAAACCACCAACACTAGCGGCACAAACTAACTGTACCTGAAGCAGAAGGACAGAAACTGTGCGTAACCATGAACAATAACGAGACCTCCAGGCACCGCAATTTCAGAACCCTGTTTGTGCCAGCTTGGTCCACTGACGAAAAGCCTCGACCAATTTCGTTTGACCTTTCAACATTTCTCCAAAATAACCCCCAGCCTAAACAGAAGTGCATTCATGCACAATATTCACACCTTTATCACCACCTGCCTACACCTCTCTCGTCACCAGCATCCACCGACACCTCTGCACCTCAAGCTGTCGTGGAGACATCAACCACCATCAACCACTCCAGAACTGTGAAATCTAGACTTCAAAGTCATCCTCGCTCTATCTAACTCTGCTCCCAAAGCACCCCGAGGATAGCCATAACGCTAGCCGATGTGAAAATAATGACGCATTAACAATCCCGAATGCGAAACATCACAACAAAACCAATTCGAAGTTTGCTGTTGTTTGAGACTTATCTACAGAGATAAGAGCGTCTAATATCCAGGCGTAGGCAGGATTACATAAAAAAGGCGTTATGGTCATTCACACAACGATTCTATGCAGGAGAGGCAAAAATAACAATGTGATGTGCATTGTGTGTATTCTTCATTAAAAAAAATAACCAAGAAACTTATTCACGCCGCCACCGGGAATAAAAAATTATGCGACAGCTTGATTAGGGGGTAATTAAGATTATCTGCCCCTTACTGTATACCACAAAGCTGCTGTGGCTGTAAATGTTCGGATATGTAGAAAGATTCGTGGACAGGACTAATATTGTTTATTGAGCCCTCATATGCAGCCATGAATTACTGAGGCCCTTCCGGTGTAGCTCTCTGCTAAACAAAATACGTAATCGAAGCGCTGCGCTAAAAATTGGTTTGCTTAACTCGCATTTTTGGCAAAGGTTCACATGATTCTGCACTGCGTCTTTGTTGAATTTAATGACCTGGGGGTTATAGTGGCGCCCTCCATCCTATCTGTGAGCCAAAATGTGCATTCATCTTGAGTACTATGCCTTTATTTATTCAGAAAAGTCTCATGTGAATGAATTTTAATTTTTTGAATGCAAAAAGTTTAGCTTTAACATAGTATCTTTCTCGCACGATCAAGCAATTTTATCCATAATCTAGACTAGGCAAAATGCATAGAATTATTATTTAAGCCCGTCATTTTTAATAGTAAAAAGGCAGCATTTAATAGCATAGGCAATCTGTATGTTTTAATACGTTTGAGCCATATCTGATCCTTACACAATTTACTACTACGTTTGCACTTATGCAATTTATATGCAAATGCCATACGCGTTTAAACAAACCGATTTTTTAAATTTTAGTGGTCCTTGCGAACGCACGTTTTCGTATGGTATTCCGCAATGGCTGAGGTTTTAACTTATAACGAAGTAGAGGAAGACACCCAGGAGTAAGTTCTTCCTTCTATAAACTTCTACATTTAGAGACAAGTTATCTGTTCATGTACACTACTATCAACTACTCAAATATGCATCGCCTCTCGAGATTGCCATGTTCATCATCGGTGTAGTTGCCAGTGCCTTGATTGGCGTCTCCACTCCCCTGTCCCTCCTTTTCTTCTCTGATTTAGTCAATGATTTTGCCTCTCCTACTCTCGGTGGTTTTGTAGTCATCATTCAGAAAATGGCCATATTGGGTGCCATCACTTTCGTTGTCGCCTACATACAAATGTTCTGTCTGCAGTTCTGTGCCCGAAGACAAACTAGGCGAATAAGACATCGCTTCTTCGCGGTTAGATTAGTCACTACACTTTAATTACTTTTTACTAGAGTGTTTTGCGGCAAGATGCGGCCTGGTTTGATGTCGCCAATGTGGGTGTTCTTATAACTCGACTTGCCGAAGGAGTGGATAAAGTCGAGGCAGGATTGGGTGAAAAGGCGGGCTTGTTCGTTCAAAACCTTTTTGTCTTCATCGGTGGCGTAGTAATCAGTCTAATGAAGAATTGGGAACTGGCACTGGTATCGGCGTCCTTTTTCCCTCTCGTCGGCGCTTCTTTTGCTGCCGTTGGCTTCGTCGTGAGAAAGCTGAGTGCGAAGGAACGCGCAGCCTACTCGAGAGCTAATGGGATTGCGGGTGAGGTGCTGGGAGCAGTGAAGACCATCTTTGCGTTCGAGGGACAGGCGCGTGAGGTTAAGCGCTATTCGGGGGAGCTCTCGGAGGCAGAAAAAGTTGGGCTGAAGCGCTCTACCATAGTTGGATTTGGTATGCCAGGCGAGAAAGTGACGTGTGATTTTGTGTGTTAGATCCGACTTTGGAGAACGAAACACTTATTGAGTCTTTGTGTAGATCTAGGTGCAAAATAGATTCTAGGCATTGAATCGATCTCATTTCAGTTGAGAGATCCGTGAATGCCCATTGTATATTTACACTGTCAGTGAAATCGAATAGGTGGGTCTTCTAAATGAAAGTAGGAGATTGGGATAGGTTTGCATTTCATGTGAGACATTCTTTGTTAAAGTTACCTCCCAAAGCTGGAGTGTTTTCGGCTAAATGAGAATTTAAGGATTCTCTTGTTGCATTTATTTGAAGCTAAGCTGTAAATAAAGGGGCATTCCTTAATAGTTTTGGGAACAACAGATGCGTCTATCTATGTATTGATGGCGGTGACCTTCTACTACGGTATCATCATGCTTGGACGTGGCACTTCGGATCCGGGAGAAATTATTCTGGTGGTGTTGGCAATGCTTTTTGCTGGGGCCACAGTAGGTCAGGCTTTCCAGCAGTTCGACTACTTCAATTTTGCCGTTACCGCTGCTGGCGAGATCTTTCCCATCATCGATCGGGTGAGTGTAACTAAAGCCACTTGTTATTTACGTCAGCCTACTTTGTATCTCACCAGTCAACCATTCGCCCTCCCGTCCATCGATATTCAGTCATTAATCTGCGTTTATTTTCAATTTTCCTATCCGGTTTGTGCATCATTGCTCCCCTCATCGTTTCACTCTTCACTCATCCATTCACCTATCCGTAAACCTGCCCTATTCTTTCTCAGTTTCTTTCCCTGCTGTCCACCCGCAACCACTTGGCCGTTCTTAACCAGCTTCTCTGTGCTCATTCTCCTTCACCTCCCTGTACTTCTTCCTGTTCATTAATTCAATTTAGCTTTGATTCACTGCCGTCTTGAGGCAAAGAAAGTCATCAGGTTAAATTAATTGATGCATTACGGATGCAATACCCATTGTAAACATGCAGAAGCACATACCTGATCTACCATTGCTAATTTACCCCCATACCTTTCCTTCGTCGTAGATACCACCCATCGATAAGAGGCCTGATGACGAAAAAATTCGCCTTTCGTCGGTCCACTGCGATATCGTGTTCGAGGACGTGTCCTTCTCCTATCCTACTCGTCCTGACGTCCTCGTCCTGGATCGCTTCTCATGGCACCTCCGGCCCGGTCAAAACCTTGCTATTGTTGGTGCTAGCGGTTCGGGCAAAAGTACGCTCGTTCAACTCCTCCAACGGCTCTATGATCCCGACTCTGGTCGTATCACAATCGACGGTGTGGATCTGCGTGACCTTGACCTCGCTTGGTGGCGGTCCTGCATTGGGGTGGTCTCGCAGGAGCCCACTCTCTTCGCGGGCTCGTTGGTGGAGAACATTTGTCTGGGGAAGCCCAATGCCAGTTTAGAGGAGGTGGAAGCGGCTGCAAAACTGGCGCACGCTCACGACTTTATCTCAAAGCTGCCTGAGGCATACGAGACCGTGTTTGTAGCACAGGATGGGGGAGGAGGCATGTCAGGAGGTCAGAAACAGCGGGTGGCCATTGCGAGGGCTCTCATCCGAGATCCGAGGTTGTTGTTGTTGGACGAGGCGACGTCGGCGTTGGATACGAGGTCGGAGAAGGCGGTGCAGGTGGCACTGGGGGAGGCAACGAAGGGTAGAACTACAGTGACGGTGGCGCACAGACTGTCGACGGTTCGAGATGCTGATGTGATTTTGGTGATGGAGAAGGGACGCATGGTGGAGGCGGGTAGTCATGAGGAGCTGATGGTGCGAGGTGGAGTCTATGCCAACCTGGTGATGCGTGGAGTATGTTGGACATTCGAATTTGCTGCTGATGCATTTCTTGAAGCGAACCATGTCTTTGATACTCGATTTACTGCGTGTTGCAAGAAATGGAAATGAGAAGTGTATTTGTCATTTCTTTTCAGCTCAAAGAAAAGGACGATGAGTTGGATAGTGATGACGATGGCGTGGGTGACGACGACAATGTTGAAAACATCATCAGAGCTATTCAGCTGGTTAGTCTTCTAGAAAGGATGGCTGGCTGTTGCATCTGGCAGTTTCAGTGCTGCATAATTTTTTGTTATTCTAACAACTTAGCTATCACTAATTTATTTACTGCTCTACAAGCGATGTAGAAGTGATCAAGGCTCGGCATTAGTCTGGAGATGTTTTAACACTGCCAATGTATAAAAAGAAAGAAGTTTAGTTACTTGACAGGGGAGTCGAGGCAACTTGGATCAATTGCTCTTTTTCTACAGGTTGATTCCTTACGCATTCTGATTAAAATTTTGGGTCGTATTAGTCGGTTTCCTGGCGCTATTTTGCCTGCTACAGCCTTAGCATGTTTTTGCAACTAAAGTTTTGCTTAATCGGTCATAAAGGCCATGAAAGCGTGTGAAGCTGGATGAATTACCCTCTTTCGTGCATTTTAGGACCAAGAAAAAGGTGATCACAAGGTGGTGAGTCTTTGTTCTCAGAACCCTTTGATAGTCTCTCACCTGCTTCAGTGGAAATTCCCCTAAACTTACATACCTTCTTCCTTTTAGCTTGATGGAGATGGTGATGTTGAGGGAAAGACGGTCTTATCCTCACTGAGTGAATCAGTTGACGATCTCGTAAGTTGGTTGGGAGGGGTCAGTGAATATGCTCGATGGTAGCATATGCGAATCGCCCTTCCTATTCCTCCACTGAGCCAGATGAGTGTAATTTGTGTTTCTCTTCATTTTCGTTGCATATCCTGGTTGTCTCTTGGTAAATTTTCGATTTCGTGTCTGAGGTATTGTGGCTCACTTCTAGTCCATTTGTTCTTAACCCAGAGAGGCTGCTTGATCAGCCGCTTTGTAGCTCATTATGATGCAGAGTGGCTGATTGGATGGCTGGGTTTGCATGATGTTTAAAGAAGGAACAGGGGAGCAATGCGTTAGATAGTTAGGCTGATGCTTGCATAAGCGGTTTAAGCGATTGGTAAGACTGCTCAGTGGAGTTGCAATCTGTGTTGTCTTTGTTGCAGTTTTCTCTTGCCGCTGCTAATGCTTTGCTGGTTAGGTACTGGAGAAGAGACCCAACACCTTCTTGGAAGTTTTGCGGTTGAATGCACCGGAGAAGTGGTTCATCGTTCTGGGATGTATCACCTCTGTCTTGATTGGTGGAACGCAGGCTGCTTTTGTCATCATCTACACCGAGATTTACGATGTAAGTGGTGCTCTTTTGACTTCTCCGCCTCTAGGTTGGGGAAGTTGTCAAAAGCCCTGATCTCCTTTGGTTTCTGCTATGGTCAAGCGATTTGGCACGTATATTGGGTGGGAGACTTTGCCGTCCCAAGGAACTTATAGTGTGGCAGCGAACATGCAAAAGTGAGGCAGATTTCTCGTGTTCTTTCATCATTGCCTTTGTATATGAAAAAGTCGGAGGGACGCAAAAACGAAGCATCGGTAGATGTAAGCAACAACGTACTGGATTGCCTTGGTAGGAAGTGCCAACGTGTGCGAGCGTTCAGGAGATTACTTCTGAGTTGGGGTAGTTTAAAAGGCTTGAGTGTACCGGTTGGCTAGCCGGCTGACCCAATGGAAATGTTGACGTCGGGATGATTAGCGTTGGGGCCAGCAATGTGGAGCATATGGTGAATTAAAGTAAGGCAGTTTCCCTCCTTTCCAGATATTCTTTGTGAACGAAACCCAAACACGTCTTGATCGCGCCTCCGCTCTTTGCGGTGCTTTCGGTGGTCTAGCTGCTCTTCGTCTCATCTGCTATACTCTTAACGTGAGTCCTCTATTGTTTCGCCCCTTTCTATCATTTCTACAGTTCTTATTCAACCTCCATTAGGGAGATTCGCCAGGTGTTAGTGCTGACTTCTTACATATGAGAATCAACTGGTATGTTCTCACTTTGCACAGTGGGTTGGTCCTTTTCTTCCAACTGTGAACTCATTCGTACATCTACTACCTGTTCTGTCAATGGTCCTTCTGCCTCTACGACATAGTTCATCTCGCTGCTTCTAACTAATCCGGGAAGTTGTTTAATGCGTGCTTTGAGGCTCCATGGTCCCGGTCACTACTCAACCCTCCACCTACTGTTGCAACGACAAGAACTATGACAGTTTGCTTTGGAGCATGAATTGTGGTGCATTTTACTCACCGAATTGCAATGATAGGAGGGCCGGAGTTCATTTGAAAAGCAGTGCCGAGGTAGCTGGAATTTTACCGCAAAGTCAGTGTCAGGCTCTGTTGCACGGATTCCATCCTGTTTTGCACTTTGTCTCTGGCGCTTCACGGGATTCTTGTTTTCCGCTATTTATCATAGGGAAGAGAATCCGAGGGCATTTTCCGATATGCACCATTTGTTAAGTCCTCTGCTCTTCCATGAGCACTTCTCTATGCTAGTCGCATGTTAGTCAGTTTTCTTCGGACGTTCGCCTCAATCTTGATACCGATTGTGAATGGTTTGTTCTCTCTCTTCATAGTCTTCCTTCACCCCCCTCGTTTGTCATGAGAAATCCGAGTGTATTCCTCTGAAGGCCAGTTTTTCGTCCTTTTAACACCACCTTACCTTACTGTTAAAGTTGAAAACCATGAAGCTTGCTAGATGACTCCTTGATTTATGATCATTCTCCCGTTTAGGTGATTATTTTGCCTCTGGAATGTTGCAGGGCTACGCGTTCGGTGTGGCGGGTGGGCGTCTAACAACACGATGTCGAATTCTCCTCTTCGAGACCATTCTCAAACAGGTGGGTTGATCCATTGTCTTGCGATTGTGAGCAACTGTTCGGACGTCAATCTCCAAAGTGTTCCGATGGTCTCTCCTCTGCATGAATAGGTTTGGGAGTGAAAGACTCGTGGTTGAATGAATGGATGGATTGACGGTTGAACCCATGGACAAATGAATTAGAGGCATCACACATAAAAAGGGACTGGGTGGAGGGAGGAGCCACTGGTTTATAAAGGTTGGGCGCCTAGAGAATTGCTTGATTGGGTATGGATCGCCAGCAAAATAACTGGATTTCGGAATGAGAGTGGGATGATAACTTGAGGAGTCGACTGGAAAGTTGGATGGATGGATTGAAAAGCAAGCTAGTTGTCAATCTCATACACGCTGCTCGACTGGTGATGGAAGCAATAGGAGCATGCTGGACGCATACTCACTGAAGTCAGGCAATTCGATGCGAGGTTTTGAAGATCAGTGACTGGCTGGTGTCATCTGGTAGCAGCAAGAGGTTAGCAACAGCTCTGCACGCGTAGATGCTTACATATGTGGCTATGCGCTTCTGCGTAGAGGCCAATGGACATTAGACACAGTAAGTACTATGACATGCTCGCTCTCCGCCAGGCTTTCCTGGGTCATAGTTGGCCTTCGTTAAGAGCACACCACAGTTGGAGAACTATATAGCGTTTAAATAGACGAAATGTGGCTATATGAATTGAAGACACAATAGTGGGACAATTTCTAAACTGATGGGTCGAATTTATTATCTTGCGACTGTGTTTGCCAGCTGTAACGTCGATCTCAAAAGTACTTCGGTAGTTCCTTCTCTGTGTGACCGGGTTTGCATGTGAGAGAATGGCGATTGAATTAATAGACGTGTGGACAAATGTCAAAAATGTTTGCTAATGTGTTCGAGAACTCACGCACGTTGACCGGCTGTGGTGGTGGTAACAACAGAAGCACACGATCCGATCCAAATAATCTGATACGGTGTGTGTCTAGCCTGTTCGGGATAGTAGCAAAGACTACATTCGCGTAACTGCCTGCATACTTGGCCATGCTCGCCCTCATGCAAGCCAATTGTCTAGCAAGTGGAGTACCTTTTTCGTCCTTGACTAGGCTTTCCTCGGTCTTAAGTGACCCTCAATGAATATGCAACAGAAGTGAGATAAAGCAGTGCAGTGGTCAGTCCATGTCCTCACGTTTCTCCTTCCCTTCCCTTTGTAGGAGGTTGGATGGTTCGACAAGCCTGATAATCAGCCAGGTGCCCTGACAGGCAGGCTGGCGGCTGATGTGCCAACACTGCAGAACATGACAAGTCGTAGGCTGGCATCCATGCTGGAGACATTTGTTCTCATTGTCGCCTCCCTCTTCATTGGGTTCTTCTTTAGTTGGCAAATCGCTCTTGTCTCTCTCGCCTACTTCCCCATTCTCGTCATTGCTGGCGCTTTTGAGGTTTGTTTGGGAAGCTTTTTTTCGCCCTCGTCATTGGAAGTGACTGAATGGATAGATGAATGGTTAAGTGGATGGTGAGTGGTATGATAGCAGCGGAGAGACACTGTACTGAAGGGGCACACAGTTGCATGCATTTGCATTGTCTTTTTGCTATTATGTTCCAGATGCAGACATGGAGCGCAGAGGTGACACAGAAGAGTGTAAAGGGTGCATCTTTGGCTCAGGAGGTCTTCACCGCCGCCAAGACTGTCTCCACTTTGCAGGCCGAGGAGTACTTTGCTGACAAATACGCCAGTCAGGCTCTTCTCTCACAGTCGTAAGTCTCCATTTTGAGAGAACATGTTTAGCGCGTGGAAATCCTTTTGCTAAAACGAGTTTGCCGATAGATGGATGGGCGGATTTTATTTGTACAGTTGAAATGGGTGGTTGGGTCAATCCGCAGTTGCTTGAATGGTTGAAATAACACCTTTGTTCATTGAGTGATCCGTTCCTTTGTTTATACCTTTATAGTAATGTAAATGTTGGTAATTTGTATAGAGAACGAGAAATAAAAAACAGCCGATTCGTTGATCAGTCTAATAAAAGGATGTTTATGAGATTGAACCGTTGAACTGATTACTTAAGTCGGTTGGATTGATTGACAGACACCCATTTATTGCAAGGCCAAGAGATGAGCCCCTTCACTGCACTTCTTTTTTGCTTTGCAGTCAAATCCTCAAAGGCGTGGCACGCTATGCTCTGGTGAATGCCATAGCCAATTCCCTCATGTCCTTCGAATTCAGCGGTGTCTTCTATTTGGGCGGGATTCTTCTCGAAAGAGGCGAAGTTACCATTTTACAGCTTTGGCGGTATGTTAAACCAAATGCCAAGATAATCACATAACATGATTTCATTCAAATGAATGACCAAGACCAGTATAGTGTAGTAAAGTACGATGAAAAAGACCTGGAGTCGGGAATTGAGCTTTGGTTTTGCGCTTGCCGATGATCTCAATGTATGGCAATAAGGGTCGGGGTCCATATTTTGTGGTTATAAATTAAATTACAAAAGTTTTTCCCGCAGATCCTTCTCTGCCATCAGTTTCGCAGCTTCTAGCCTCGGCTACGCGGCCTCCTTCGCGCCCGACGCCAAAAAGGCATCAAAAGCGGCAAAGTCGATCTTTGAAATCATTCACCGTCATCCTCATCTACAGCCTGACCGTGGCGACTTCCCTGACCACTCCTTCACCGGCAACATCATTTTCAGCAACGTTCGCTTCCGCTACCCTACACGCAAACAGGTTCCTGTGCTCAAGGTACAATCAATGGAGAATAGGGACTGTCCCGTCTGCAGCGAGGACTTGAGTAGTGGAATGCATTGCACTGGAGGGCGAATCCATCACAATTCATGTCATAATGCGAGAATGTTTTTGTTGATGCAAGGAGGGCTAAAAAGCACGGGCATGGCTGGAACCACATTGCACTAGATTGGAGGCAGAACCTTGGGGGAAGGAGAGCTTGAGGTGCGCGTCTGGAGGGCTGTAGCCCAAAAGAGGCTTGTGGCTTGACAACCCGATTTGCGTCTATCATTTGCAAAGCTTTAAAATCATGACTTCTGGACGAACCATTGTCATTGGAGTAGTTTGCATAAGGAAGTTAGCAAAAAGCCCTTGCTGGGAGTTTATTTATGTGAGGTCAGGTCGCGCATGACTCTCCCCTTGGCTTCGATTATGTGAGAGGTGTCTTGTTACCACAGCCTAGCCATCTACCGAAAATATGGAATGTTTACTTGCTGTGTTGCCTTAGTTGGTGACGAAGGTGAAATGTGCCACACTGCCCCACCCATGTTTTGAGCTTCTTCCTCAGTGCCCTCCATAGCTTTTCTTTTGTGTCAAACCTAACCGTAGTAGCCTTGGCTATTCAAGCAACAAGCGGGACAGAAAGGAGGATCAAGAGACAGTAACTCTTCATCACATTGGTAAGGTATTATAGTCTTCATTGGTTGGCTTGTCGAACACTCCATGGAAAGCTCTTTGCTAGGTTGAGAAACATTGCCCTGCGTGCTCTCTGGGTGTTAACTGCATGCCATGGAGACGCTTACCAAAAGTAGAGTTGCAGAGAGAATCATGGCGTAGGCTTTAATCTCACTTTGTTGCTAGTTTAACCCTAATCAAATGCTCACCTCTGTTCTTTTACACTTGGAACATGGGAAGGCATCAGCCTTTTCAGTAACCACTCACTTTACTGATTGAAAGCTGCTTCTAATTTTACCTTTCACTGTATTGACTTCTTAAGCTTAACTAGCTTTCCAACACGAAAGGACATCGAGGCACTCATCAAAGTCTGGTTTCATCCCATCACTCAATCAAAAGGATATTGAGAAGAGGAAACTTGCTGAATGACCGATGTGAACGAAGCAACTGTTCTGCATTAATTCCTTACAAACTCAGTTATCCAGAACAAACGCCTTTCTTCTGTGCCGCCATGACCTTGCATCTAGTCGCTGGGGCAGAGCTTGATTGCCTGGCATCTATTCACCGGCGCTGCCACTGTGTTAAACTTATGCATTTATTGTTTGAGATGTTATGAAGCCTAGGAATAAGAAAATAGATTTAGTTTGTCACTACGGAAGGGTTGCGAGACAGACAGTAGAGCTGTGTGTCTTTGGTGTGAATGCTGAATCGCGAAGGACAAAAAAAATGCCAACCAATGCCAGAGATCCAATTATTTTAACTTTTTTATTCGAGGGAATTCAAATGCACCACGATACATGATTAATGTCCATACGATGTGTTGCTTGCCATAGACGCATTTTGAGAGCCGAATAGTTGGTGAACTTCCCTTCCTCTGTCTCTTCTAACAGGGCTTTACGTTCAATGTGCCGCCGGGTAAGAGTGTTGCCCTCGTCGGTCAGTCCGGTTGCGGAAAATCAACTGCACTTCAACTCGTCCAACGCTTCTACGATCCCTCCAACACCGACTTCACCGAGGGCATTATTTTGGATGGCGTTAACGCCCGCACTCTCGCGCCCAACTGGATCCGTCGGCAAATCGGAGTGGTGTCGCAAGAGCCCAACCTACTGGACCTCACAATCCGAGAGAACATAGCCTATGGTCTCAACTACCGTTTCGAGAACGCCGAAGACGTGAGCGCAGGCGTGCCCATGGAGGCGATAATGGAGGCGGCTAAACAGGCCAACGCGCACGACTTCATCAGCAACCTGCCTGAGCAGTACGAGACACGGGTGGGACCACGGGGATCGAGACTGTCGGGCGGTCAGAAACAGAGGATTGCGATTGCCAGAGCGTTGGTTCGAGATCCACGACTGTTGGTGTTGGACGAGGCGACAGCAGCGTTGGATAATGAGAGTGAGAGGGTGGTGCAGGCAGCACTGGACGAGGCGATGAAGAGGGGCGGACGGACGTGTCTGGTGGTGGCACATCGACTGACCACAGTGGAAGCCTGTGACCTAGTGGTGGTGTTGGACCAAGGGAGGGCTGTGGAGTGGGGCACACCGAGTGCCTTGTTGCAGGCCAAGGGTGCGTACTATGCTCTGCACAACGCAGTGTAGCTCACTTCACTTTTTTATTTATTCTGTATAAGGCGATGGGATTTAAATCATTTGGAGTTGCCAATAAAACATTGCACATGTATAACTTCTTGCACACCGTTCTGCTCCACACCTTTCTGGGCGTGTTCAACCACCTTGCATCGGTTGTAATCCGCATTGACTCCCTTTGCCGGGTTGAATTAAACAGTTTAAGTTGGTTCCTTTGCTCGGGTTATCACACGAAACCTTGAAATATACATATTTTCCGAAATTGTTTTTGTTCCAAAACCAATCCATCTGCTATCATCTAGTTTCACGGTGGTCTTCTACATGTGCGCCTACTTGCCTATTCAGTTGGGTGGATTTCCCACTTTCTAGTGCTTTGCAAAACTTTTTTTCTTACAGTTCTGTTGCGAGGTGTTTCACCCTTCTCGCGGTCTTTCGGAGGTGACTAGGAACTGCCGTTGGTAGAACTCAATGCCTAATGTGCCCTGTCAAAGAAATGACAGCTTTTGCTGGTGTGTTAAAAGACCATGCTTGAATGACTCGGGTGGTTTCTACGCTTCCGGTAAAGCCCGTTCAGTGAAAAGAAATGGATTGTTATAGCCATGGTCTAAGGCTCCACTCTATTCAAGGTATCCACAAACCACTGGAATAAAAGGTAAAGAAAGAACTATATTAAGATGGGATGTTCGAAGCGCTCTGTAGATGTGGAATTGGAATAAGTTCTTCTGCCGAATGCAGTGTCATATGCATCAAATCCAATAACTGACACTCTTCACGCTGAATGAAACTGCATTTAGTGGCTGATTGTTGCCTTGTCGACTGCTCAACACTTTTCTGTGGGCTGTGAAAACAAGCTAGGTGCAGTTGTCAACCATGTCATGCATGATTAACACATAAAGCTACCAAGCGGCTCTTATACGCAAGCAATTTACCAAAACTGAGCATGCCTGCCACCTTAAGTAGTGCATGATGCTCTCTCAGGCCTTATTATGCAATTGTGATTATATCGCAGTTCCAGCTGCTAGTGGACTAATGTTACTCCTTGCAGAGGTTGACGCATAGAAGGAAGCACACGAAGTTTGGTGCCGAGCTCAATTGCCCCAGACCACCTGAAACCACTTTTCTTTGCATAAATGCATAAACGAGGTCATTAACGAGCATTTACTGAGTCAAATGAATTTGAAATTGTGATCCGTGCCTGGCCTTACCTTAGACATGGATGGAGCGTCTTAAACTTCGCAATTGCTTGTATGGACTATTGGAGCTCAATAACCCCTAGATATGTGACACTTTCTGACTCTCATGTGTCACTTCGGCAGCAGATCTGGTTCTACCCCCACTGTATTACAGGCCAGATTAATAAACTGTCACAAATACATGCGACCGCATCTGGTTTGTTGACCAGGCCTCGAATTTTTATTTTCCAGTGAGGGTCCTTCTCAACAACGACCCCAGGCAAAGTCGCCCACTGGCATCGTTGTCTCGCTATTTTATGCTACTGACCAGCATTA
Organism: Taenia crassiceps; assembly: GCA_023375655.1. Taxonomy (NCBI): domain Eukaryota; kingdom Metazoa; phylum Platyhelminthes; class Cestoda; order Cyclophyllidea; family Taeniidae; genus Taenia; species Taenia crassiceps. The sequence goes on along the minus strand of JAKROA010000005.1, from coordinate 3,078,694 downwards.
CAGGTACATGCGAATAGGGTATGCGATGATGACATGGTCATGCCGATGGCTCAGGTTGATGCGTGATACATCACCCACATTGTCCTCAACCAACATAACTCTGGAATTTTTATACTACATGGCTTAAAAAGCTGTCTAATTGCCATTCACATCTTACTTAGTGATATGCATAATTACGTAAGGCATTACACATTGCAGTGGAACCATGTGATCGCGTCATCGAAACACGAACTGCGTGCAGGCGTCCCCACCTAAGGAGTCTGAGAGGCCACCCTGTAAGATGAGCGCTTTACCCGCAAACATTTTAATTCTGAAGGCGTGAAAAGGGAAGTGAATAGTTAATTTTGAAATGTCATTTTTTCAATCCCATACTTGACTGTAAAGTATATTTTGAAATATTGATGTGCATTGCAAAAGAAAGCCAAAAAAATAGCTAACTCGGGGCGCATGAGCTGGTAAAAAAGAAGACTTCGCAATTAGCGAATAAGTGGAAAAGCCTGCTTGTGAAGAACGAGATTTGGGCAGAGAATGGGAAAAGATGTTGTATGAAGCTTCACAGTTTTTATGCAATACATGATTTGCTTGTCCAACTCTCGAATATGGCAAAAGAGCCAATTTAAAATTCTATTAGCGCACCTTCTTTACAAGGCCCGATCTCCAAGATGTCGCGTTGGGCTGCATGTGTAATACTTCGTTCGGTTGACTGCCAGCTGAGAGGTGGCTTTTGAGCCATGCCAGCTGCTTCGATTCTTTTTTGGTTAATATATACATACTACTTTAGTGCTCCGCCTTGTCTTGACTTCAGGAAAGTCTCGGGATGCTACACCATGCGTTCCATCATGGCGTTATAGTTCTCCGTCCATGCTGGTGAACCCAACTGTTCAGCACATCAACAGTATGTTTACTACCACATTAATACAGATCCTTACAGCTTGTTTCATCACAAAGAAGATCAAGTAATGCATTCTCTGTTTACATTTTAGTCTGGTTAATGGTTCAATTTGGTTTTTCTGCTGTAGCTACTCTGTGTGAGCTGGCCTCTATGTCCTGGCGATGGCCCCAAACGCTAAATATTACACATAAATATCTTCTACCAGAGTAACAAGCATTGTGTCGCGCTTAAAGAAGTACCGAACCGTAACAGCCAAATGAATTCGGGCTACGATAAAAATTGCAGGGTATTATTTTGTAGTAGGCATAATATTTACCCAGCCTACTGTATGCATTTTCGATGGAATTTTTAAAACCTGAACGATTCTGGATGGCTAAAACCCACCAGTTAATGAACTAATTATCGTGGTAATGTGAACATGTTCCTTGAAAGGAAGGGAAGACGGTCAAATGCTTAAAAAAATATGGACAAACTAGATATGCTAACGTTCCCTTGACACATAACGCTTCCTGCTGAAACAAATAGCGGTATTCATTTTTTCACTTTATTCATCTGGTCTGGCCTTCCCACCCACTGCTTTCATTGGTTAAATTGGTAAAGCATTTTTTGAAACTTTGCGTATCTATGAGAGCTTTATTTGGAACCCTCTGTGTTGTAAGACAAACCTGAGATTTTGTTTCCAAAGTCTAAGCTACGCGGGAATTTGTGGCGATGTGCTTCTTTGTTCAGCTGATGGTTTGCTGAGTGCGTGCTCACGGTGGGGATGCGTACATCGAGAGATCTGAGTATTTGTGGCAGATCTTATGAACAGAAGGCTTGAAATAGACACGAAGGTGAGTGGGCTTCCTGTTTTTCGTAATGCTACTGGAACTTTTCGCCGGTTTGGTAGATACTTCAAAGGAATGTGTGTCTTTGGATTCCTTCCCTTGCAACGCTTTTTGTGTCTATGGGAGTTTGTGTCACCCTATTGTCCACAAGACGCGTCCACTGTAGTCATGACTTATCGGTTATTACCACTTTCCCTTAATATACGTAACGTAATATTACGCCTGGCCGTTACATTTCATAGGCGTTGCGAGGGGGCAGGTAATACTTGCTGAACTCGCGCTTTGGCTGAAATGCCTATGTTTCTCAATCCCGACTTTTGATTTCACCTATTTATGTCATGCAGAAGCCGTTCTGCCTCTGAGTAGGGCTTAAAAGTGCGGACTGGTTAACCGGTTTGCGTAGCAGTTTCTGATACGGTCAGAATATACTTCATCTACATATTGACCTAAGCTACTCACGTTAGAATGCGTTTTTTCTGTATCAAAAGACATCACCTTCGAGTACATTTCCTCCATCATCCGTTAAGGTGCTTTTTCTGAGTTTGAATTCTGGGTGACTCAGCATTCTTTTGTTACAAATTCATGGGCGGACTGAGAGCTTACTAACTTCCCATTACTTTACGAAATAGAAGAGTAGTTTTGTAGTATGCGCTTGAGGTCGTTGTTTAGCGTTACAAACGCCTTTTAAATTGATGCTTCACAAGGATTGATTACCCTTAGGCTTGGCTCTAGAGGGAATGAAGCGTTTTGGACTTAGTGCAGGTTCAAAAAGCCTCTAGCAACTTGACTGCGTGCAAATTGTAGTGTCGAGTTTGGTGCTGTTTATCGAGTTCGGGCATTCCTTACTTACTGTGTTGATATCTCATCAGAGTGGCCAAATATTCCGGTGCCTCATCGTATCCTGTTAATTGGACGCATTTTTAGTCCTTATTTTTCGTATTAGGTAGCTCAGCACCCTTGAATCTACTGCCGTGTTAACAATTACTATGCTGATTTCTTCATGGTTTGAGATGGGTCAATGCACTTGTTTACACTGCTTTACATTGCCTCCTATTTCATTTCGTCTACTCCACTTCTTCGCTTAGTTCGCAGATGTTTTACGTTTTCGCCTGCGCTTTTACGTAGTAATTTCACGTCGTAAATCCTTTTCGCAAATGTCGGTGTAAACTTCAACCAGCCCGTTCTCCAACATTGAGCTGCTTATCCAACTCTAATGTTGCTCGCCGCATTAGTGGCAGTACTAATGAAGATGGCACATAATGGATGTTGGGCTATCGTCGGAAGGAGAAGAGTTGAATAATTTGTCAAGTTGGAACCGATGGTCGGCAAGGTAGCTCAACAGTTCATCTTAAATCCCAATTTTATTTGTCCATCGATTGACTCGTTCTGTTTCTGCTGGATACTATCGCCTGGGTACGCATCTATTCGTTCTATGTTCAATCTACTCAGCCCTTGTGTCCGTGTCCTACCAAAGTTGATTGATTTCGTCCCTAAAGATCTTAACCCACACCGTGGCAAAGCTTGAGGTGAAAGATTGTTGACTATTTCCGTCTTTGCATTTTCAGAGTTGAGGTTTTGTCAAATAACCGCACAGCCTTTAATTTGATACTGCGCAGAGTAACGAGTGGTGCACTAATGAGAGGTCGATTTGTGTGCTTGCCTTTGCACAGAGGTATGGACAAACTACTCAATCGAGGGCGACCAACTGCAATGGCTGGTGTGTTCGCTCTACGAGTGCTGTCGTCGGCCCACCACGGATAGCGCCTCTGGTCAGGTGATGGTGGATAGTGCCTACATTTCCCTCACTCGTCTTCTAGCTACAGCGAAGATGAGTCTGGTGCAATTTTTCCACCGTATTCGCAAGTGGTCTGACATGAACGAGATGTCAGACGAAATGCATGATAGGATAGAGCGCCTGGAGCGTCAGTTTGCTGTCTCTTCGGTGGCTTTTCGATACTATTCTCGTGCATTCCCTTTGTACTTTTGCGGGTTGGATGGCGACAATCGTGCGAAGAAGGACGAGGATGACGAGTCTGGTGCTAGTGAGCTATTTTTGATAGATGTTTTCGGTAATTTGGTTTCTTCTAGTGTGTGGGGTCGGTCTGGGGGATGCAATGAGAGGTGTAATTGTAGTGCTGGTGTGTGGAAGGGTTGGGAGGCTGTAGACACGAAAAGGAAGCCTAGTCACTAAGGCGGTGGTGGAAATGGGGAGGAATTGAAGAGATGGTGTGGATAAGTGCTATTTGAGTCAAGCGGCGTTGTTGTGAGTCGCTATTATCATCGTTCTTATTCGCAAACCAATGCGCCATGGTCTGCGCCTCGAACGCTGCTTGCAAGTCATGAATAGAGGTGTGCAGTTAGTTTCCCATTGAGGTGAGAGGACATTCGGTCTCAGTGTGCGAAATGCATCGCCGTCTCGGGAAATCTGCCGGTTAATCATCTCCGATCAACTGTGAAGTTGGCAGTTCGCCTTCCGTTTGTTCTGTCGTTGGTCCCCCATTTTCTCGTCTTATGCAGCAAATAACTGGTGTTGGGTGTTTCATTGCTCTGTCACTGACGCGTCTAGCGATTTTATAGCATAGGCGCTTTGAGGTACAAGCATTCACCCTGGGTATTTTTAGGGGAGGGAAGTATCGAAGGAATTAAATGCCAAGAGGAGCGAGGAGGGCGTCATGCGTCTTCTTGGTTCCTTTTTCTGCTGCAAAGTTTGCTACAAGCTGTTGCAAGAACGACGTCACTGCTGGCCGATAGGCGCATTAAAACCATTCATAAAAGCCCTAAGGGGTGGGTTCAGATGAAATCCTACCCAGTAAATGGTACTGGTGAGGAGACAGGCTTACGTAATAAGTGGTGCTGGAGTAAACTGTACCTTACAAGGGGATTGGTGTCGGATCACGGTGTGTGTTTTACGTCCTGTTTTCCGCACCCTGTCTGCCGGCTGTCACAGGTGGAAGAATTTTGCGTCTGAGGGTAGTGGTGCATTTCATCTATCAAGTCCTTTGCTCTACAAGTTTGCTTTGTGTGCTTGTCAATTGTCTTAGGAAAATTTGTCTACACCTTGATTTTATTTGCCCTTCTGCCTCATTACAGCTTCATTACCACCCTTCTCTATTGCTTATTTGCAATGTACCATCACTGCTTCAAATTGCGCAACATCGTGGACGATTACTTTACTCGCTACCCTCCTTCTGTTCATGCAATTAGTTTGCTTCTGAAACTTTTCAGGGCTCAGCATTTGGGGTGGTAAGTAGGCTTTTGGCAACACGATACTGAATACCCCTCCTTAAGTCCACTTTCAAACAGTTGAGCTGATCCATCGTCCTTAAACTTCGAAAAAGCGTTTTGTTACCAATCTTTGAGGGGTGTATTGGCCACCCCGATTAAAACCTAGCGTGACTGCATTTAGCATTTGGAATGCTGCAGTTACTTCATTCCACAAGAAATGCCATCGAGTGTTTAGATCAGACCGTAAAATGACTGAATTCCCATCTCCATTAGAAAGGGGCTTTCCTAATCCTCCCAAATGAGAGAACTGGTGACTGGCATAGGATAGATGAAGCGCCAGGCTGCTTTAGTGTGCTCCACAGTCCATTCCCCTGTTCTGCTAATGGAACAGGAAAACTACTATGCCGAGGAACACTTTGTTGAAATGCCAACGCCACCTATTGCAAGTAGTAATGGCATTGAGAACATCTCTGCTCGCTCCCTCGTCTTTTCTTATCCTTCCAGCACTGAAAGGAGACCTTGGACACTAACTAATCATCAATAACTTTGAAATTAGTAGGTCTTCCGGTAATGCCAACTACTTTACATTTTGCAGTGGAGACTCAGACCGATTCCTCTTGCAACCATTGGTCGGTTTACATGACCCATTTCCCATTTTAAATATTTGTCCTACTACGTGATCCTCGTGGATCCACCCACTCCCTTTGTTTCCTTTCAACCGTTCCCCCTCCCTTCAGCCTGGGAGTCAGTTGGATGCTACCCTTTCGCTTTTGTGAGAGATCGCTTACAAATCTTGTGCACATACAACGACAGCATCTTTTCAACACTGGAATAACTCACTACCAACTTCGACTGGATTCCTCCATTTAACTCTCCATGTGTTCATAAATTCTTGCTTCATCGCGATTCTCCTAATCCATAGTCCATATTCACAAAGCATTTTGTTTTTATATTATGGAGTCGAAGTTTTGTTGTTTTTTGAATTTGGGAGATGGAGAAGACTCCTGCAATCTTCGCACGTTATTCTGCCTTAGATTTCTGATCGCTCACTTTCAAATCCATCCATCCACCCACTTACTCACCCGTTCAAATGTTCCCAAAGAATTACTCCCCTCTTGGAATTATTCATCTACAAATTCACTATTTAATTTCCCCTTGAAATATTGACTCTTCAGGACTCTAGTCTTTCCACCCTCGATTTATCGCTGAAATCGGCATCAAAGGTGAGCCGGCTGGAAGAAGGAGCATTGGATGTGTCCTCCCCAGACTACTACGCTTTCCGTGGGAACCTCATGAACGGAAAGAACCTTACAAACGTGAACACTTCCTTACCGTCAACTTTGCGTACACCTCGCAAAGGCCAACTACGATTAGATGGATATGCAGGAATGCGGTTCCAAAAGCGTAGAATTGCTACTTTAACCAAAACACGTATTTCCACGTATCCATCTTCATCAAGTACCTTCAATAGTTGAAATCATCGTCTGGAGCGTAAACTTTTATTTGGCTCACCTTGTTGCTGGCACCCTGGAACCCCTCTCCTACAATAACTCCGACGATAGTGACCCTCATCACTTGTTCATGGAGAGCAAAACCTTTGGAGCGTGGCTCTGCATTCTGGAGCGTCAAGTTGAACGTCTGAGACTGCCGCATTCCAAGACGAGCTGAGGGCATTTGAAATAGAGTAAGCCAAACTTTAGCATTCTAATAAGGGCCGTTTTTGAACTGCTGGAGGTGTCTATATAAAATATAAGTGATACCGAGGGTGGATGGACGCATAAAGGCTTTAATCAATACCTGCGTATGTTTCCACCGAAATACAGAACGAGTAGCATTTCTTCATGAGTCTTGTCCGGATGAGCACATTTCCAAGGCTTGTTATTCAGCGCTTTGAAGAGCTGAATGAGCCATAGGGAGAGAGATGATTTGAAGTGGACATCTCTTCGTTTAACCTCGTCATGTCTGTTTGCAAGCTCAGTTCCTCCACAATCATAATAGGACTGCACACAATCTGGAGTCTTTTGTGCAGTGGCCTGCAGTCCTCCGCTATTCCTTGTTTTTTAACTAGATGTTGATCTTATTTCACCTTGGCGGTCGAAATGTGGGACATAATACGGACAGGAAGATGCAGTATTGAACAAGAGCTTTAGGCAAAAAACGTTGAACTATTGGACAAGGCATGAGTATGATCTGGGAATTTCTCTGAACACTGCCCATTCATGACCCTTTGAGAGTATCCTCGAAGTCAATACGCAGCCGCGAGTTGCTCTTCGTGCGGATGCTGCGCATAATAGCAGTGATTGGCACGACTCCACTGTCACATTACCAGGTGCTACGAATGCAACTCAGACTATAGCCATGACACTTTTGCTTTGGAAAGCAGGACTTCCTTTATGCTGATCATATCATTGATAAGTGGAGTGACAAGTGACAGGGCAATGCGATTGGCAGCTGAAAGCTGCCTTGATTACAATGGCAAAACATCACAAGGCAAGGTATGAAGTGGCGCAACAATTTGCTAAATTGCGTTCTTTCCCAACTGGTGGTCCCATTTCTTAAAAGTAAAGTAACTGGCTTTCCTATAGCATTCCAACAAACGCTGTTCCAGGAATCGCAAAAGCATTTATACCTGCATTGCGTACGTGAGGTGCCATTGCAAATGAACATACTGGGACTGCTACTTGTCTTCGGCCCCATGCAACGCACCAACCACGCGTAGCTTTGCTACATAACCGACAGCACTTCACGACCAAGTAAGTTGAATAATCACCAAAAACGAAGGGGCTTAGTGTTGCAGGCAGACCGTCATGAAAGAAATGATTGAATTGAATGTGACTGGAGCAGTCCGGTAGTCGTCTTCTCGTTGGGTAGTATCCTCGGTCATGGGGCTACGGATCCAACTACGCATACGATACACTGGTGGCAATTGCGTTTCCACAGCAGGGAAGCTGACACTAATAGACTACTCAGCATCGGTTGTGCTGTCGAAGAGTACGCGAAAATGCTGCACTCCATGCAAAAGTGAACAGGTAGACTGCTCCACGCCTTGTTTTAGTACCTCCCATGCTGGTATCCCCAACGACTGCAAGTTTCCATACACATACACACACACACACAGGTTGAAATTACACGGTGAAACTAGAAGGCTGTGGGTGGTGTGTTTAAAAGCGCGGTGCTGATGTCCTTTCTGCAGCCCTTCGAGAAGGAGATGAAAGAAGCAACATGGCTGCTCTGTGCCAAGCGATGCGGTCATCTCGCAGGCCAACGCGACATCTATCGCTGTCACGGACTGCCCGAATGTCACGCTGGCACTTGGTATGACTGCTCGAGACGGTAGTTGCAAAATGCCAAAGTAACTCAATCACTACTCTATGCATGAGGGGCCGCTCTTTGTCGCGAATGTCAGAGGATTTTGGTCCTCTAACAAGGCATGTTTAAATCTTCCGAGGTCGTGATAAGCCTTTGTGGTGCAACAGGAGGGCTCAGAGGTACTGACATAGTCAAGACTGCCCATCGGAGGCACAGTGGGTCCTTTTACCGAGACTTAGAGTAAAACAAACGACGAACATATTGCATCCTGACCACAAAGACGTACAAACCCCTTGCACCAAACACAGGATTAGGAAAACTACCAAAACCTTAAAAACGTCTGTTTACGTTTCATGTTCGTGGTGTCTTATGAGCAAAACTTTTAATCTACTGATTGTCAAGCTTTCTTTTCCCGCAACCTAGGAGTTTCGATTGAGCAAGTCTTCTGGTTCTTCTTTATTGCATAGTTTTACATTTTAAAAAAGATTGGCTCTTGGGAAGACGATTCAATAAAACAAAATTACCTCCTTTACCCTCCCTCTAGTTGTGAAAGCTGTTACGATTGGAAGGCTTCATCGACTCCTTCGGTAAGTCGAGTTATAAGAACACCCACATTGGCGACATCAAACCAGGCCGCATCTTGCCGCAAAACACTCTAGTAAAAAGTAATTAAAGTGTAGTGACTAATCTAACCGCGGAGAAGCGATGTCTTATTCGCCTAGTTTGTCTTTGGGCACAGAACTGCAGACAGAACATTTGTATGTAGGCGACAACGAAAGTGATGGCGCCCAATATGGCCATTTTCTGAATGATAACTACAAAACCACCAGAAACAGGAAAAACCAAGTCGTTGGCTAAGTTTTTAAAGAGGATAAAAGAGAGGAGAGTATAGACACCAACCAATTGCTGGAGGCTAAGCCACCAATAAATATTGCATTATTGAGAGACAGGGCATATTTGAGTAGTTGGTGGTACCAGACGCAGACATTCACTTCATTTCTAAATAGAAAGATCAAGTGGCTTAGACTACGTACTCGTGAAACTAACTCTCTACGGTGTCTAAAGGAATACCCTTCACAAACCAAAAAAGCGATTGTAAAGATTACCACTATCTATTGCGCAGGTTCGTTTAAACGCAGGCAAATAATTCGCAAAGTGAATAAGAAAGTAATCTTACATTACTGCTAGTAAATAACAGGCTTAAAAGATAGATTTAAATATGTTGACATCGTTTAGGACTAAAATTAAGGTGTCATAAGTGGAACCAATAAAGGCATTTAGATTACATGCCAAATCCTCTTTCGGATTGACATTCTAAGGACAAAGGTTGTTTTTCGAAAAGTTTTAATAGCTGAATTGTTTGGATTGTGAATGAGTTTTACCTCCATTTTGAGAAGGCGTTCACTTCGTTTGATTTAAACTCAAAGAAGAAATACCATTGCTCTTCATTAGATTTGATGAAGTTGGGCTAAACTAAATGCAATGTAAGGTGTACTTCTAGACTAAATGATAGCATGACTTTGGAATGTACCTTTAATCTAACATTTTTAAAGTATGAATAAGGATTTTTTAATGATTGAGGTGTAGGAAAGGCATTTCAGAATAATTGCTAGGGTATGTCGTTAATACTAGATACGTAGAGCTGCTACCAAGCGACTTGTATAACGGTGCTTCGAAAACCATCTGTGTGATTTGTCAGACTTTTGTCCAGCTCTCGGTGTTGTCAAAAAAACCAATGCATATCTCTGGCATTGCACTCAGGACATGTAAAACGGACCTATAAATAATGCTGATGGACTCAGATCCCGTTTGCAGTTTAAGAGCGTATATTCTACACATGTATTTTGTCTCTTCTCGAATTTAGAGAGCTCTCGGAGAGGCTTTTTGGTGTCAGAAGCTGAACTATCGCTCACCTATCTTCCGTTAATTACTGCAACAATTAAACTTAAGAACGGTTTGGTCAGTGGTGGTGCCAACGACTTGAGGCAATTGCCCACACAGGCTTGATAGAGGTTACACACCAGCTATCGCGGCACACATTCCAAATTTGACAACTCCCTTACAGGTAAGTAACGCTTCACGTCCATGTGTAACTATTAGGAGAGTAAATACGGCAAAAGGTGGATTGAATAGCCAAGGCTATTGCAGTTAGGTTTGGCACTGAAGAGAAGCTATAAAAGACGTTGCAAGCGAGGTTTAAAACATGATTGAGGTCGTAACTACGCACAAGGACGAAGTAGCAGACAAGAGCCCTTAAATTTTCTGCGTCAGGCTAGACACCTTGCGTCAGAACAAAGCCAGAAACATGATTTATGCGTAAACTAGCCCTATAGTAATAAATTATTCACCTCAACCTGCTCCCAGCAAGGGACCAACTACTGATCCTGCTATGCAGACTATTCCATCAGTGATTTGATTGCTTTGCAGACACCACACATGGGTCGGCTCAGTAGGTCACCCTCCAGACATCTACGAAGAGCACCAGGTTTGTGAGCAAAATTACACTTGAGCTACTTGATCATTTAACTGCATAGACTTCTTTACACTCCACGTGTGCTGCCTACTTGCTGATACAATTATGTTTGTTGAATGAGTGACTCTCAGACCCCATAGCATCAGTGTTTATTCTTCTTCCATGCTAGTATGCTGCATGAAAAGTTCGCCTTTTACTCCCAAATATTTTGACATCCAAGTTATCGAAGTCTACTAAGAAAGGCTTTGTGAAGGAAGAAAAGAAGGAAATTTGAATGCTAATACATATCCATGTACCGTACTTAAATAAACTGTAACGCATTATATAGCATTTAGAAATTCGCTGATGGCACTGCAAGATCTAGCCATGGAATTTAGGAGGGTTGACATTTTTCTGGGAAATACTTGCAAAACAGCAGGATCGAAGCACTACCTTTCTTGAGGAAAACCTTACCTACAAAGAAGACACCACCGAATTGGAAGGCTATGTGAGAACTAACAATAGCATCCTCCAGAGCATAACGTGCCACAATTGCGGGAGTTTGTCTGTGGAGCACGGGGAAGGAAAACTTAGAGCGATTTAATCTCCATAGACACGCATTCATTGTCTGTCTGCTGCAAAATTGAGCAAGACACTATTCAAAGCATGATCCGCCAATTCAGCCTCATATCCATCCTCCCAACTAAGCAAATTGCCATAATTATGCAAAAACCGTCAGTTAATCATTGGTCTCGTTATTGTCCTTCTCTCCACGTAATGCGTTTGCACTTCCATCTATACTTCTCGCAAGTGGATAAAATTATAAGCCAGTTTGACATAAAGAAATATATTGCAATGTTCCATTCCATTGTAAGTAACTTTTTTGGTGCTCTTCGCAGAAAACTTCCTGTTATTAATCTCACCAAAGTTAATGAACTCATAGTCAACAAATGTATTTGTCCTTTAGTACTAAACGGCTTGTGCTCCTGCCCTGGTGCGTGAGCAAAATGTCATACGTGTGAGCAATCAGCCCACTCTCATGGTGGTCTAATCTATTTCAATGGTAGGAGAGATGTAAATTGCTATAAGGTGGCCAGAGGTTTAGCTGAAGTATGCTTCTACTGGTCGCTTTTGCAAGCAAACTTTAAATGAAATTTTGGGAACATCTTGTCAGTATAAAATACATAATTGCAATTTCGCTACAGAGACCTGTGAATTACCCAACTTTTGAACCATTTATGCAATGTTAGCGACAAGATGATAATAGTTTTGGTCAGGTGTTAATTGGTTACGGAATTTATAACGCTTACTACGCCTCGTTAGGCGACCAAAAACAAGCCAACATAATTGAGACGACATTTATAATTACTAAATTCACTAAGGCTATGGGCTAATTTTGGGCAAAATTATTTTATCATGGCTGAGGAAGTTAGTTACTATACGACACTTCTAGCCTAGCATCCGTCTGTTAGGCGGACCTAACCTAAATGTTTATTCTACCTCGGTACATATTGCGGCTCATATTGGAATATTACTCAGGTTCCGGATTTTCTTTGGCGCAATCACGACCAAAAGTGTTGTATTGGAAATGTTTTGAGCACTACAGTTCACACAGGTAGCTGTTCGTCCCTTTTCATGCTGTGAAATGCACAACTACGAGGAAGATCGTTCCACCAGCAACAGCTTCACTCATTTGACCGACTTTCCTCACTCCCAATTTCGTACTCACCCACGCCTGGTGCAGTTAGCGGGTGAGAAAACTCTCCTTCCGTACTATCGCATGCATCCCGGGCGCAATCGATTCGGGTGTAGGGGTCACTGCGTGATGAGTAAACAGCTGGGTCTCTTCTACTTCACACTCTTTCTCCTTTTCGGGTTGAGTGGTCTCTTCTTTGCCTTTGACGCGCGTTACCTTACAACAAGTCTGAGTCCTGCTGTGCCTGCTGTTGGTGGCGTGCTCTTCCTCTTCGTCTTTTTTGTCCTCCTTCGTACGAGTTTCTCTGACCCTGGAATTCTACCTCGTGCCACACCAGTGGAAGTGCAATGTGTAGAAGGTTAGTAGACGTTGGTGACTTGTTGTTGCGTGACAGTGCTTCTTCGTTGGGCTCATCATTCCTATCCGATTCATTGAAGGGTTGAAGCTGGGGGCAAGTATTCGCTCATCCTTCTTCCTGGGTCGGTCGATCATTTCTGAACGGCGGGGTGTTGAGACAAATAGAATATCAGTTATTTTGATGTTTAAATATCTGGTGCTTTATCGTACTTGAGTTTATTGTGAGTTATAGAGTCGGTGAAAATAATGACAAAATGGGTCAAGGTGGTGTCTGTGCTTGCCGTATACCTAGACCAATTTCGTTGAACTTGTTGGCTGGCACGATATGTGAAAGGTGACTTATTTCGTTGACACACGTGAAGCGTCCCTGATTGGAGTCAGCAATTGGTGTGGAGACTGATGTGAATCGCAGCTGGGGAAGGTTATTTACCCAACCCCATTTCCCAATGCATGTTAGGCATTTGTTTCATGTCATTATTGTTGTATCGATTTCAGATGTAGGCTTGTGGGATTTTGCTAGTTGGTAAGTCTTTGGGCAACATTTCAAAATAACCGGTGCTGCATAGCACTGGTTTGCAGCATTTACAGTATTAGGGGTTTCATGACAGTAAAGTTGAGAGTACTGGTACATTTTGGCACTCGAATGTTTGGGCTGCTAGGAATTTTGAATGAGTTAAAGAATATTTTATTTTTTCTGTTTTCCTTGTGTTTACCATGATCCTCTCTTTTGCATGTTATTGGCTGGCTTTTATCCTCCACGCCTTGCATTTTAGTCCTACGTTTGGGGGCCTTTGTGAACTCCACCTATGTATGTTGGTGTTGGCAGGTTAAGCATTTCCACTAGGGGTTTCTGATATATAGTTTTAAAAGATGTTAGTTTGTCCTTGTTTTTCTGCCGTAGGCGCTAATCTTTTCACTCCCTAATTCTAACATCAAAATTTGTGATTGGCGCACATGGTCTCCATGCGTGCATTAGTACTTTTTGTGATTGAGGCGGCAGGAAGGTCTGCTCCAGAGATTTTGTTATTTATCGGCTGAAGTCGCACTTAAAGCCCATTATTCTTAGTCAAGGGGTCAGTTTTTAGGCTTTTAATTACCTGTTGGAGTTTGGTTTTGTTGTGATGTTTCGCATTCGGGATTGTTGATGCGTCATTATTTTCACATCGGCTAGCGTTATGGCTATCCTCGGGGTGCTTTGGGAGCAGAGTTAGATAGAGCGAGGATGACTTTGAAGTCTAGATTTCACAGTTCTGGAGTGGTTGATGGTGGTTGATGTCTCCACGACAGCTTGAGGTGCAGAGGTGTCGGTGGATGCTGGTGACGAGAGAGGTGTAGGCAGGTGGTGATAAAGGTGTGAATATTGTGCATGAATGCACTTCTGTTTAGGCTGGGGGTTATTTTGGAGAAATGTTGAAAGGTCAAACGAAATTGGTCGAGGCTTTTCGTCAGTGGACCAAGCTGGCACAAACAGGGTTCTGAAATTGCGGTGCCTGGAGGTCTCGTTATTGTTCATGGTTACGCACAGTTTCTGTCCTTCTGCTTCAGGTACAGTTAGTTTGTGCCGCTAGTGTTGGTGGTTTCCGTCAATGCGTGTGGAGTGTGTCACAGGATTTTTGTCAGTTTTGGTTAAGTGGTTGCACCAGGTCACACGATGTGCACTCGAGTGCCGTGGACGGAGTGAGCCTAAGAGAGGGAGGTAGCTGTTGGATTGTCTGTGCGTGAGGCAAGTGGAGTGTTTTTGCATTGCTTGTTAGTGTTTGATTAGCTTGGCTTGTAGAAGAGGCGAGATGAGACACGTCCATCTACAGTGACTGTTGAGGAGAGGGAGGTTTGGGTGGGATTGCTGGTTGCGTTGTTTTGGATTGCATGCTGGTTGAGTTGGCATTATTGGGCGATCAGATGCGATGAGGAGTGGATTTGTTTGTGAGTGGGGCGTGTTTAAGCAGCCGTGGTGGGTCGCCTTTCTGTTTTGCAATTGACTGTTCAGCGAATAGATTGGTTAGTAAATGTGAATGGCTCAGAGGGGTGCATGGAAATAGCTGAAGGGTGGAAGTGGTGAGAGGGAAGGGAACGAGTGAGGTAGAATAGTGTATGTTGGAATGGGGCCATCTGGGACGTGCATGAAGCAGCCTTAGACGTGAGTAATGTGAGCTTGAAAGTAGGCCGCTGGGCGGTGTCTTGCACTCGCCACTGACTGATCCATTGGCACGAAGGGATCACAGGGATCGCCATTGATATGAGACACCAAAGCAGTGCGGTTAGTAGTGAATTGTGCGGTTACTTTGTAGGACGTTGATTGATTGCACCGTGTTTCACACAAATGTGCATTTGAAGTCGAGGGTTTAGTGGTTTGATGCATGTTCTAGGAAGGTGTCTCGAGGGGACATCGGCCACCACTGCCACCTGCGCGCCTCTTTTGCTCTCCAAGAAGTGCATAGCCAATGGTGCGGCCGAATGGTGAAAACAACTGCAACTCAACCATTCAAAGGACGTAGTAATAATGTGCAGACCTGTGATATGTTGTGCATATTTTATTGCTTCGAGCTGGATACCTTTGTCCGTGTCATGCAGTTAGGTATAGGTGGTGGTGGTGGTGGCGGCGAAACCGATTTTGGCGTCAGAAGAGCAGACAGGGGTCACTCATGTGATGCTGGTAGTGAGCGCATTAATGATCCAGTGCATGTATCCACAGGTTGCGTCATCGTCTTTTCTGTCGCGAGGATTTATAAATTGGGTACGCTCTGGTCGTAAGGTGCGTGGACGATTGTTGAAGACTGGGTTGCCATGAATAGTAGTCTGTAGTAGTAGTAGTAGTAGTAGTAGTAGTAGTAGTAGTAGTAGTAGTAGTAGTAGTCTGTATTGGCGGATCTGCTGGACCCTGCCCTGTGGAGGTTGTTAATCAGGTATGTTGTGGATGTGCCTGAGAACTGATGCGTATTAGCCAAGTTGATGGGTGCGCGCATGCAGGTGTGTAGTGGCTAGGGAGTAGAGACTGCTAAATTGCGAGTACGTGTCTGGAGCCATTAGGTAGGAGTACGAGTGGTGCCTGAATGCCTTGGATATTTGAGTGGCTGTTGGAGTGGATCTTGGCTGGTGATGACTTAATGAGGATGAGGAGGGTCTGAGCGAGAGTGCCTCCTGCTTCGAAGAGTTTGGAGAATTGCTGTGGATAGGAGCCTTTGAAATCGTGGTGAAACCAAGTTTTGGACTGATAGACATTTCCAGCGAGAAGGAAGACGGCTTTTTCGAATTGCGATAGTGTGGGAGTGACTTGGCTTGTCGGGTTTTCTGCAATCGAGAGAATGCGGTCATGCATGCTCGTTTAATTGTTTTCAGGGGAGATATTTGGCTCAGCGGATCACCAATACCTCCGATCTACAATCCCCAGTAGGGAGATCAAGATCCGGGACTTTCCCTACAACCAGGTCTACTGCCACACTTGTCGTATCTACAGGCCGCCGAGAACTTCGCATTGCTCAGTCTGTGATAATTGCATAGGCAAGTGGTGACTTCTACTTTCTGCCTTTTACCACCATGCATAAACAAATTGCGGAGCACTCTTTGGTGGATGGCGAGGTGGGACTTGGCAAGGTGATTTGCAGTAATGTCCTATGAAGGTGAGGGATTTGACGGCCTTTTAGGTGAATATGAGGCAATTAAATTGCTCCACTGGTGTCTGGGAATGTCGTACCTTTACCATTAAAAAGAGCTTCATGGAAGCTGGTTGGATGATGTGAGTTGTATCCACTTGGCGTTGGTGCGGGAGCAATGTCAGTCGACTCATGTAAACCGTGCAATGTGTTTCTGTTCAGTGCTTCTAAATTATGGCATTGTTCTCAATTCACCACTTTTTGCCACTTTTCACACTTGAGGGTTTATTGTGGAGGTTGAAATCGTCCGCTAAGTTAAGCTTAACCATAGAAAAGGGCACTTTTGGATTTGAGGCAGAGGGGAGATGCTGTTTTCCCCTTTTTTCCTTGTTCTCTGCGTTCCTCTGACGCTGCTTCATCAAACTTCAGGTCAGCACTTATCTGGTCTTGGCACCTGCTGCAGGCGATCGCATGACTGCATGTGAAAGAGAAGTGGCGGAGAGATAGAGACGGGAGCTGTTCCAAGGATTGGAGGCTTTTTTATGCAAAATACTTGATACATTTGTAGTTTGCAGCTGGCTTCAACTGGTTAAGATGGTAAAGAAAATAACTTGCGGCGGTTTTTATAGTGCCTTAAATTTAATCACGAAAAAGTTAATTAAAAGTTTCGAACTTTCTTTACTGTTCGTGCACTGCTTGATTAATGCAGGAGTTCTTTCTCGATGTCATGTTTGTCGGTGGTTATTGCGCCTAGAGTTGATGATGTGTGTGCAATGTGTGGATGTGTGTTTTATTGAATGAGCATGGTGGACTTTGCTTTGTGAACCCACTTGTGATTTGTGGGTGACTAGTTTCGCCTTGCTTTCTGTGCCAATTAATGTCTGCCCTTTTGTGCTAGTGAGGAGGTGTATTGCTGTCATCTTTCGAGTTATTTGAAGTTGGGGTATTTTTCAATCCCACTATCGTCATACTTTGAGTCTGTAACATAGCGAAGTAGTAAAATACTGCTGATGATTTGCTTGAGTGCGAACTTTTGTTCTGATAGCCTCTTTTACCTGAAAAAATGAGTTGTTAATTAGGAATGGGTGCAGTGAAGCCGAATCCACTTATCTAAAGCCACGTTTGAGTTGACAGCACCAATGCTGTGCCCATTCATTGCGGCATCTAAGGCTCGTAATCGAAGTGGTTTGATGTCGAATGCTTTAACTTCCTGTCTTGCGAAGTGTTTTTAATTTTAAACACAACAAGATTCAATTTTCTTACTCACCGGATCCCACCTCATCATTTGCACTCAAGGGTTCCTTTGTTCAAATCGACTGACCAAGGCCAGCAAATGGCCCGTCAAACGGTGCAGCGCCTCAAGACTTCCTCGAAGGCAGAAAAAGACACAGCACTCGGGTAGATTATGCACTGTTGACTTGTAGAAGAGCTTGAGAGCTACTAGCATGGCCCCAAGGCCAGCCCACTCGGTGATGTACAATGGCGGAGTTCCCGAATGGCACGTTAACAAAATCGAGGGTTAACTAAAAAATTGGAGCATTGCAGTGTGGTCCTACCTTTTGTCCACCTGAAATTCACTGTTCAGATGGAAGTAGTTGGGTGCAATCACTTTCCTGCTGTTGTGGAGTCTTCGCGTTTCGCTGCTGTGATGCAAGGTTTACAAGTCATCACGATTTCCTTTTCCCCTCTATTCAAGCCACTCGTGTGTGAAATCGACACTGTTTCACGCACTTACCAATTGGGGACATCATCACTAATAGCTGTGTGGGCTGGTTGGAAGACGTTTATAGCCAACGCAGCGATAGTGGAAGATGGTCGTTTTCGTTAAAACTAGTGGCCCATGGCAGCACAACTCCAAAATATCCGTTTGCTACAGCGCCAGCAAGCGTTGTACCTATGACTTTCTCCCATAGCGCCAATATCCACTTTGAAAAGTGTTCTGCCCAGATTTTGGATACTCCTCAAGTACCTTTGCTGTTGGTTAAGTTTTAAGGGCTGAATTTTGTCCCTTTGCCTTTTATCTTCCCATTTAATTTATGCCAGAGTTGCTTGGCTTGCTACCTTCTTCCACATCCTACTGTTGGTCAGGAACCATAGGCAAGGTAAATTCGTGCTTTTTATTCAGTTATTGCAAATTTTGCAGCCAGTGGATCTCCCAGTGCGATTGCCATTATTATCTCTGCCTGTCGTCCACTTTTCCGTTCTGTTCGGGAATTTGGCTGGCTCAACTCTATCTTTCCAGCGATGTGAAAGGCTGCTGACTTTGATGGTAGTTGATCTGTGATTGAATCTTGTTTCAACAGTTCTATTGATTGCATCGAGATAGGCAACTGGTCGGGTGCTAATATACCCAAATTCCACCAAAATCATTGTTACTTGCCATCTTCACTTGTGTTTCGTTTTTTCGGTGGTTGTGTTTAGTGCTCAGACATTGGGGTTTTGTTTTCGCTTCCGCACCAGCCGCAATTGGATGTGGGCCTGAAGGTCGCACTGATAAGCGAGCCTTTTGTTTGTTTTAATTGAATTTGGTGCTGATCTGAATATCCCTTCCTCAACATGAAAACATACAATTTTTCGTGGTTTTAACGATGCACGTTTACACACCTGTTCCACACCGTTCAGCTAATTATTCCGAGATGCTTGGCGTGAGCAAGCTCTTTGTAATCTTGAACGCCCCAAAATGGTCGTGTCCGTCGTATAACTCAGTGGAAGGAGACCACATACTGAATTCTCCGTCTTAAGGACTGGTAAACGCTATAGTTTGAGTCATCATTAGTGTGTACACATTTGGAATTATTTTAGAACTTAAATGTCACATCTGAAGACGGCGTGCCGTTACCTGTGATACCTCACTGTGCTTGGATGTATGAGTGTGGTATCCATGAGTCTCATGTCTTTTCTGATAAGGACCTTCATTCATCAGGGCACGCCATTTGACCCACGCGACCGCTATCCCTGTTCTCCTACAATCTTGACAAATGGTGAAGAATGGCATGTTGGTGGAGCTTTAATCTTCCTGTCCATCATCTCCAACGGGTGGCATGTGACGCCCATGCCCATAAACTATCAGGTGGGTGTGACAAGTCCCCTGAAAGCTGTCAGATGTCATGATGGCAAGCTGAATTTAAAAATTCACAAATTTTTGATCATCCAATGCTATGGGTTGGGCGCCACCGACGAGGTCATCATCAGTGCATTGGGTAATAAATGTTTTTGAGAGAATTTGATCTTACAGTTAACAATTTCAAGGAGATACTGCAGAGTATTGGGGAGAAGTTGAATTTAGTAGGTAACAAATTTAATGTAGTTACTTCCGGCAGTGAAAATGCTGTTCCACCTCGACTCCACTAAGTTTGTATGCAACATGTCTAGAACGTGCCCAAATATTGCCTTCATCCCATCTTGCTAAATTTATCCCCACCTTTTTTACCTGCGGAGAAGTGCGCACTGGAGAAGAACATAATTTCCCAAAAGGTGAGGGACATTGTTCACACGTGTAAATGATGCATGCATAGCCCCTCTTTTTATTTTGTGATTAGGACTAAGTTGGGAGGAGGAGGTGTTTTCCAAATGTCTTTGCGTGCCGGTCTTATCACCTTGCTTACCGATGTGTTCTCAGACGCATTGGCGCGGGTCATTTTAGGCTTTGGGGTTTTGGCTTTTGGGCGACGTTTCCACTTAGAGGTTGTTTCGAAAATCTGCACTTTGTCTTTTTCTCTTTGTTCTCGTTCCGACTGGCCAGTACTTCGATACCCTCCTTTTCTATAAGGTAATTTGAGGGACAAATGGAGGAGGGTAGGGACTCCCAAGGCTATTGTGTAATACACGTTCTGTGCTGCAAGAACAAGACCTCTGCTTAGAAGCCGTTGGTTTCCTGGACCACAGCTAGTCAGCAAGAGGTAATGACCGTGAAAATGGTGTGAAGCTGGGCTATCCAGCACGCGAATTAATCCTCGAAGCTGCTATATTGACCTACAATGCTAAGGCTATCCTTATTGCCAGTGCAGAAAAGGTTTAGGAGGCAGGTGGCATAAGCAGAGTCTCATGGCGCTTTTGTGGGGGCTGGATTACTAAAAATTGGAGAAAAATCCAAGTAATTTTCATGTAGACACAATAAACTGTAGTGGACTGTAATGTAGGCACTCATGACGGATGGGAGGTCATATGCTGGACTTTTCAATTTAACCTTAACGCTGAGATTCAAAAAGACCCGTCATGCAATGTTTATGAGTTGACTGGGAGGATACTCGGGGACGTAGTTCACTTTTGCTTGTTTTTTGCACGCATTCGCCTTTTCTGTTCTCTCTATGCCACTCAACCGTCCACCTCAATCTTTTGCAGCACTACAAAATCTCGATTGTTGACGGTTAGCCCGTCACTTACTGCTGTCGCTGTTATATTATGGTTTGCTTTGCACCTCTTCTATTGGAAGTTCTAGCTATGAAGTTGTTTTCAGAGATCCTCCAATGTGGTTACCGAGGCCGTGGTCAGGTAGCTGTTGATGCGGACCGAATTGGGAGAGTAGTTGCATGGATGAGCTAAGACCGATGTCGTTCCGTTTGAGTTAGTAGAGCCTTCCAACACCTTCCTCTTCTGCTGGTAAGACTGGTTCCATGCAGGAATGCCTGGCAAGACCTAGAGTAGCTCATCTTTGGAATTACAAGGCATTCAATTACAGACTTTCTCCTTCATCCGCTTTTTTTGTGGAATAGTGAAATGTATTCGGATATCCTTGTCCCAAGTTGCGATACTTGTCTTGCATACTATCGAAAATAATTCGAATCCAATTATAAAAGTAAAAACAAATGACTCCCTAAGAGCTGGGGTAAACACTAATAATGCAAATTAGTTACCAAACACGCTTAAAGAGCTCTATTTTTGTTTTTTTTTCTATTACTTTTGAATTTCTCAAAGCATTGGGACTTCCTGGCAATACCAATTCCGTACCTCCTCTGCAAGCCATTGACTTCATGATCATGTGCACGTTTAGCCATACCGAATCTCCCTCCTTAAGAATAATTTAGTGATGCGACTGAGTTACGACACTTGGCATTGGCAATCTTTACCACACCAGTCTCTGATTGGTCCAATTTGTTTATACTCCCCACTTCTCCCCATTTTCATTGGCTGTCTCAAGGCCGATTCGAAGTACTGCAATTATTTGATCTTTTTGCTCTCTTTTATTACAGAGCGTTTCGATCATCACTGCCCGTGGATAGGGAACTGTGTCGGAGCACGCAATTATCGCTACTTCGTAATCTTCCTTCTGGCTGTTTCTCTACTTTGTTTTTACGTCCTTTGTTTTTCCGTTGTCAATGTTGTCATTAGTGAGTTGACCCTTATTTGAGATATACTGCCATTTTCACTCTACTTTACTGTAACAATTTAGATTTGGGAAGTTGTTCAGTAGCATTAACCGGCCAGTGTATTTATTTTTTAAACGAAACCTAGTTATGTATTTTTTAAAAAGGCATGAGTTTTGGTTTTTTTTTATTTTGACGCTTAGCTTTTAATGCTATTCATCATGATGAATTGAAGGTAATCGCTGTCGTGTGCTAACCATGCTTTCTGCTTGTGGTCTCGAACCTTATCACCAATATGCTACTTGTCAATTAAAGTAGCGCTTATGGTTTGCCGTTTCTTATCCCCTCTAGCCTATCGGAACACGACGAACATCACCGATACAGTGAAGCGAACGCCAGTATCATATCCTTTCACTTGCCCACTGAGCTGCCATCAGGGGAGAAAATTGCATTGCTCATTATTTTGCATATGTTTTTAAAATAAGGCAGCGTGTTGTGCCTGTCTTCCCACACTTGCCATTCCTTAACTTGGTGTCTCTGTTTGTGCACATTCATAGAGATTCTCTCCACCATCTTCCTTTGCCTTTCCATATCTGGTCTTGCGTTCTATCACGTCTACCTTAGCTGTCGCGAGATTTCAACTCATGAAGATGTGAGTTTGAGATAGAACTACTGATTTAGAAGTGCTAGGAATTGGGGTGGCAAGTGACATCTAATTTTTGTTGCCAGGACATCGATGAGGGCATTAATTTGAGGCACCAGGGATCATAGAACCTAGTTGAGGTTAGCCATCTTCTTGTTTTTAGATTAGACACTTCCCCAAGACCCTACGTCAAATGGGTCGAGAGAACCCCTTCTCCAAGGGCAACGGCCTTGTCAATATGCTGGGTGTGTTGTGCGGTCCTGCCCCACCAAGGTTTGTCTTAAAACTAATTAATTTTCGTTTTTGCATTGCAGTTGAATGTTTTGCGAATACTACTGCGATAACTGATTCAGATAGACGACTTCTCAGTACAGATGTGGTGACGGGATGCGTAAACAAATCAATGGTGTGTGGACTGATCCTCGTAGACTGTTTTCCAGCTCTTAGTGGATGTCAACTGCGTCAAACAAATCTCGTTAGTACGGAGCACAACCACATTCATCGCTGGCTTTGAGAATTTTCTCGGCTGGAACTGCAGTTGATGCTGAAGGCGTCACTCCTAGAAAAGACGAGGAGCAGTACCACTACTTTCATGCTTGTAGCCTAGACACTAAAGGTTGATCTCCGATCGAATGCTTGAATCATGCCTAAGAGCTGAATTAGATCGGTTGGAAGGGTCATTTAATAGTTTGTTGCGTGACTCCAGATTTGAAGTTTGTCACCATGACAGGGTGAGCGGTTGGAGTGATTAATTTGCTCGACACCAATAGTCACCGTGTGTATTGCCTGTTGTTCTGCTTGCGGAATTACTTCCTTAAATTGTGTTTTAAGTGTGTCTTAAAATATCAACTTTAAAAAACTCACGACAATGAATGATTTTACGTCATTTTTACATGTTAACCAATGCATAATCTTCGCCTCGGTGCAGCACTCTGAAGCCATGGAAATTGGTCGATCCAGAAGTTATTGGATCTCCAAATTCTCTCATGCTCTCATCGCCGTCACTACCTCCACGCTCCATTGAAGACCTTGCGACGTACCACAAGCAGTCGGTTGCTGTTCGACCTCTCCGCTTTGATTCTGAAATCCAACAAGGAGAGGTCTGTCTGGCTCAATGAAGTCCTCCTTTGAATCTTCATTACCCAAGAAATTGTATTTATAACACTAAAAAGAGGCCCCTAGAAGTGAAATAATGTGGGGTTGCCTCCGCATGTATTTGGATAAGGGGTTTTCAACCCTCCGGTGGCCATGTCTGTGCTGATGGTTAGGCTTGTGCAGCTTTGACCGTGCGAACGAATCTTATCCAGAAACACTCCAGAATGGTGGACAACACTAGTTTTGGTGTGGCTTAGAAGGAAAATCCTTGTCGCCAGTCGCGCTTTCTTCCTTTCAGCGGTTGAGAAAGTCGTCACAGTACGATGTTACTGGATAGGAAGGGGGAGTGTCACAGTTTTCTCTTACTCAAGAACTTTGCTCCATTGAATGGATCTCGAGTGGAAATTTTCTTTTTTTCACGCTTTCGCAGGCTGACTGGAGGAACACAACAGGTGGTTACCCTCGACAAGCTCCAAGTGCTACTAGCGTTCCCACTAATTCCATGACAGATCAAAACATTGGTAGGTCAACCATTACTTGGCGTTTGGGGTATCTGGTGAGGGAGTTTTCAAGAAGTTCTAGGCTTTTCTTGAAGAGGGATAAAAAATGCATATTGTGATTGTTGAAAATATCTCCCTTTTACGAATTTAGCCATTCTTCGGAGGCTCCTCTATCCATTCTCCTGGTTACTAGTCTATTTCATGCGTCCTGTATTTCTTTCTTATCAGAATTACAATCGCAGTCGTCAACGTCGTCGACGAAGCCTTCAAAAAAGCCAAGAAAGGTTACACTGGCAGATGAGCTGGATGAACACGGTGATCGAGTGCCGAGCACAGGATTCGCTGGACGTTCCATTGTCTCCATGACGACGGCGTTACCCCGCAGTGCCCCACCTTCACACACAGCCTCCACTGGCCAACTTGACGGTTGATGGTCAAGGCGAAGAGGGAACCTACTGCGTTCTAACTCTCAGTTTCTCCTGCTTTCCTCGTTATTCCACCCTGTCCATCCGTATTATTTACCTACCTTATTATTTTTGTGCAATAATCTCGTCTGCCTTCATCTTCATCGGGTGGATGGACCTCTGAATAGGCAGATTTAAGGAGAGAAGTTTGTGAATTATTGGGCAGAGATAGGAGGGGGGGATCCAGAAGAGAAGAATATCTAGATGGATGAGTGAATATGCTTGGGATGTCTAGAGGGCTGGATCTGGATGAAATTGCTCGAACTTGGCGGTTGGTCATGGATGAAGGAGCCTGGGACAGGTAAGTGGGCACATCGGAGTAAAGCGGACGTGTAGGCAATTAGACTGGTGGAAGGTGGGAGAGGTGTCTAAAGGAAATCATTCAGCTATGTCTCTACCGACGCAGAATCTTGTCGACTTGATTGCAATGTGCTTAGGTAAATGCCTACTAGCTTCAATCTCCGTTGCCCAGCAAGCAGGATCGACTTCGTTTGACTGTCTGGAGTCGCCTCCACGGAATGTGAGTTGCCATTCAACTCGCCTTTTTCAATTAATCCGTTTTCTGCGGCATTTCTGTTATAAACCTGAGAAAGGCATTTGGCAGTCTATTCAGCAAAGCTAAAGCGCAGGATCAAAGTAAAGTACCACCACAGGACGCGGGTTGCAGGGGGCCTCTGCGAGTCTTCTACTAAAGGCGCTCACTGACAATTTTCCTTTGAACCGTCTACAACTGCTGTCAGAGGGTGATTCAACTACTGGCTGCTAAGGAAACACCAGTCACTAGTGGCTTCGGCCGACCATATTTCATCTCCTTCTTTGGATAATCGGATCCCCAAAACATTGGACGCCAAAGAAGTAGATGCGAAAACATGACCAGAGAGCAGCACTTTCTAAAAATGGCTTGTGTTGATGTTGATGCTGCTGTTAAGGGCTTTGAGTAGGGACGAGGGCGCAGTTGGATGCATGAAAGGGTGAAAAAAAGCAATCAACAAGCGACTACTTTGGATAACAGCAATATTGGAGCCATTTTTCTTCCCATCTAACTGCTACAATTTTGATCACAATGTCAATTTTTAAAATAGACAACATGAATGCCCATCAAAAAGCATGGAATTCCGATGGAAGGATGATAGTTTGCTTAACGGCTAACCGACTGACTACCTAACTCCAACTGGCAGAAAGAAAGTCACCTTTTTTGGAAATCAAAATATGCGTCAAGAAAGTGATTTGCGATGAGCTTAGTTGAGCTGAACTGAGGTAATCCGAGGTGGGTTGAGATGAGGTTAACTGGCATTAAGGCGGTGCAACCTGATGATCTGAAATGAACACTTCTAGAGGGACTAAATGCATCTCGAAGTGGGTGAGCCCTCTTCATGGCGCAAAATTGTGGGATATAAAAACCATCGGTATGCCCATCGTCCCTCTGCCAGCTGGTTATTTTATCACCTCGGCGGAATCAATGAAACAGTCGCGAGGTCAAGGTTTTACTGACCGCTCTTCAATCAGTGCAGAAGGTGGTAGCAACACTGAGACGCCTCAACAAGATGATTGTGGTGTCACCTCCATAAAGACCGACGTGACATCCCGTGTGCAGAACAATCCGAGATTGCCCACGACCGAAGAATTCCCACCTTTGCCACAAGCTGGCGGTGCAGGTAGGCGCAGAAGAGGTCGGCGTAGCAACACATCTTCTTTACCGCAAACCACTGCCGCATCGTCTTCTGCATCTACGTCAAGCCAATTGACTAGCACCACGATTCACCAAGAACAGCGAAAAGAGTTGATGATTCTACCAGATCCCCGTGGCAATCGTAACACTAACACTTCCATCGACATGATTACCAACCAATTTGGAATGCTTGGTCTGCTCAAGCTAACCGAATTGCCTCCCGCAATGAAACCTTTCGCTCCCGGATTTAACTTGACCTCTATAGGCATGGAGCGTTGGCCTCCACCTGGGTAGACAGTCGATGTTTTATTTTCTCCTGCGATACCGATTCCTTTTTTTAGGAATTTAGTTTCCCTAGTTTACTTCTTCGTTGCGTATAGGCTTAAGGTGTGTACATTCCCAGTTTTGTAGCGTCACTACTTGTCGCACATTTAATTTTCTGTTCATGCACAGCGTATCATTACGGGATTTAGTGCTTACCACTTTCTTCCCATCTGATGTTCAAGGAGTAGCATCTACTTGAACCGAATTCGTGATTGTTTTCCAAGGATTAGTTTGTCAATGACTATTCTGATGATGCTGCTCCAAAGGTACCACTTCACGTCATTTGCCATTTTACTACTACTCTTGATGAGGTGCTCACTTATACTAGTAAACCGGTCACTCCCGTGGTGGCGCAGGAAGTTAGTGAGGGCTTCTTCGTCGTTTACAGGCAAATGCACAGAGAATTCAGCGGTCCTCTGGGTGACCAGTTCAGGTTGGGACCTCAGGACATAGAACACAAAGTGCCTCCAGAATACCTAGTCAGTCGCAAACTCGGCAATCGGCTCCCACTTGATCCTCCCCTAGCAAGCCTCCAAAATTCAACTCTCTTTTGGATATTCTACAACTTCTGTCGCGAGGAGGTTCAACTGGTCGCCGCCAAGGAGCTGTGAGCCCTAACCTCTTAATTTCCTTTAGCTGCTGTACATTATCAATCTAATGCATCCCACACCCTAAGGGGCGGAGTTTAGCAAAGATGAAGAGTGATTGCGATTGCCTTCTCTCTCCAGATACAACCGAGGTTGGCGGTATCACAAGAAATTGATGCGGTGGTTCAAACCGGTTCCTGAAACCCAAGCGGAGCAGGGAGAAGATGCGGAGTTTGGCTACTATTATCGCTGGGACCCACTAGAAAATAAGGCTGATATCAAGCTAATTAAAATTTGCTACGCTGACCTGGATAACACACCGGCCACCTACCAGTTGTCCTCTCCCACTCTCAACGCCAGGGTGCGATTAATGTTGCCAGGACCTCAGCAAAAACAGTAGCAGCAGCAGCAGCAATCTCCAGCACTTATAATCATGACTCCTCGCCATTTTAAACACTGCTGGTTTGTCAGCCTTCGACAACTCAAGCGTAGCCAAAAAAACAACAATGACAGTTCTGTTGACATAATCATAGCTCCTCCCGTTTCATACTATCAGTGTATTCATCCTCCTCCTTTAGCCCTCTCACTCCTCTCGAGGAAATGTTCGAGGCGATTTAGTCCTGTAATACTTCCATCAGTCCCCATTGTCTGCTTCCCTTTACGAAACCCTCGCCCCCCGTTTTATTCCAATTACGCAAATTCTTCTCCACTTTTTTATTCTCCAAATAGTGTACCAGCGGCTACATGACCAGCGGTTATGAAATGAATAATAAAAACCTCCCATAAAACGTTTTGCATGGGAAATTAGGCTGTATTGTCCGAAGGTAACAAGAGGCTAGGCTTGTATGCAGCTTTTGCTTTTTCTCATTCAGTGAGTGCTTCCATCCAAAAGCCCCTCCTTTAAAGGCAAAAACGCAAATGTACTTCTTTCCGACGTTAATTTTCACCTAAAGAAAGATGCGCAACGAAGAATCAAAATATTCTTGTTTTGGAAATCATGAGGATTTGTGTAAAACGGTTTATGAGGAAGATTGAGATTGCGAGACGAAAACGTCTCTTTCACTGCTCAGCAATGTGATCTGGAATGCTAAAAATTCCCTCTGCTTAGATTGAATCCAGTCGGGGACATATTTTAGGTGATTAGTCGACTCCGGTCGCTTCTGACTTGAAAAGGCGTTAGGCTCTGGATGCCACTGAGTGATGTGGTAGATGGTTAGCTCGATTTTATTTAGTGTAGAGGCCTGATTGGATTAATAGGGTGAAAAAAAACAAGTGCAACAGCAAAATTACAACCAATATCCACTCCGGCATTGATATTGGCAGAATTTGCATCAGAGTGGTTTAAGGGCCCTAGTATTTGAAATGCCTCAAGCTTATATGATAGCAAAGGGGCTTCCAATGTTGAATGAGAAGAATTTGGTGGTGTAGTGAATAAAATGGAGCTTATTGTTTCTATGAGTTGCCATGGTTAATGAGTCATACCCGATGTCCAACCAGATAAACCGAATAAAAGCTTCACTGATGTACATTTGGAAGAAAATCAGCGCAACGTAATGTCAGCGTTTCAGATAAGAAGAAGTAATCAGGTAAATAAGAATAAATGTGGACAATCTCACTCAACTACACTAAATTATATTGGGGGAATTTAATTCTAGGCATAAAGGTTGGCTTTCCATGCTCCAAAATTTCTTTGCAGAGACTAAACAACGGAAAAAACAGCCAAATTATAATAATGTTACTTATTTTAAATCGGTAGTGCTTTAGATACAAATGAAGTAGAAAACACAAATGGGGTAAGTATCTAAACCTGCTTCTCGAATACGCTTTTGCGATGAGTTACAGCAACTTTTTCTGCTCTGATACAACACCATCGTTAGTGCAAAGCGTCTGCGGAAAACAACATGTGATGAATTTATTGTGGTTTCATAAAAAGCAATGGAAAGAGGAACTTACCTCTATTCCTATAGTGATAATAGTCACCCGAAGAAAAATAAGTGATAGGTATCTTTAAGCACTTGGCTCTAAGCGGTAATTTGTTAAAAGCTGAAATGTAGTTGTCTATTTCTCAGCAATCATGCCTTGGTACTGTTCACCTTGTGTATTTTAAGCCCAAACCTTTGTAATGAGATAACGCATTAAGCAACAAATAGCAGTCGGAGAAGAAATTGGCGCCGATAACATCCACACCCACACGCATGCGGGTGACCCTTCGTATATGAGGTCAAAATGGTGACTCATGCCCATGCATAGTTAGTAAGCTTCACTGTGCTCATTCCATTTGTTGCGTCGACAACTGACAGACGTATCTTTCATCCGCTGGCCATTTTATCGTCATAGGTACTTAAGCGATGGCGGAGAGAGGGCAGTAAGTTGCAACATTTCGCTTGTTGATTCCTGTAGGCGAAATGTATTTGGTCAATCCTCTTCGAAGTGTACTAGAACTAGAACGGCAAAGCACGCGCCAAGTGAATTACAAACAAATACATCGCGGTTTCAGCAAACTGCTGATAAAAGAGTAAGTGTGGAGCACATGCGATGTGTTTAGAATTGGTGGGAGCAGATTAATTTTAATGAAGGTTTTGCTTACCCTTTCCATTTTCTTGTAGTCGTGCCTCAAGGACACCAGTGGTTTCTCATTGCTAGGCAAATTAAAAGATAGTTCTGGGCGTAGTCAAGTTCCTCGCCCTGTATCCTTTACTCAAATCAGAGCATTAATCGACGGTGGAGGCAACAGGGTCAATGCCAAAAATGTAGGCTGCAGTACAAAGAATGATGGCGTTAATTTTCTTCCACGAGGAACTAGTCCATACCTTGGCATAACGCCACAACAAAGTAGTAGTAAGCCTCCTCTGCTCACTCAAAAGTGGACCATGAACAACCTGCTAAATTCTGAGGGTGCTCACTGCTTGCTTACCTTCAGTTCAGCCGACAATGCCAACTCTTCGTTGCTTGGACCGACCAAGTCGGCTGCAAGTATGGATTGTTTTAAAAAGTGTGCAATTACATCCTATGAAAATATAACGCCCTACACAGACTTAAGTACAGGTCGCGTGTTTGAATATCCGGATTTTCTTCCTAATGTCAAATACGTCAATCAATCAGATGTGCGGAGCAGACCAGACAGCTTCCGACCTCGTAACCAGATTAGGACCACTGCAAGCGGCAGCAGTAGTAGTGGAATAGCTCCTGTACGCAGTAGTAGTGACAGTAGCAGTGCATCACGACAACAATCCTTCTCCAGCATCGATAGGCAGACAATCCGCCAATTCTCCATGGATGAGGATTTTCCTGCCCTTCCAAATACTCAAGTTCCCACCAATCCTACCAACACCAATGGAACTGATGGTGATTCTGACGCAGCTAACAATCTCACTTCCTCTAAGTCTTCCTACTCTACCACCACTGTTGCCAATGTTACCACCGCATCCTCCTCTTCTCCTCCTCCTCCTCCTCCTCCTCCTCCTCATCCTCATCCTCCACCTGTAGCACTCACATGGCGAATCCAACCACGCAATCCTCTACTGCTGCGTCAGAGCAGACTGCGCACAGATGCCAAGTGCATGGTCAAATGAACTGCGTCCAGAGGGGTAGTGCATCCTCCCAACCAGGCCATTCTGCGCATCCTGTAAAGCTCCTCAACAATGACCGCATAACGGGCATTCCCAACGACATGATCAACAACCAGTTTGGGATGCTCGGACTGCTCAAGCTCACAGAACTCGACTCGTCGCTGGGTGTTCTTGCACCTGGAATTGATCTCAGCAGACAACACCTCGACAACTTGCCTCCACCTGGGTTAGTCAGCACCTCAGTGCCTCTTGCTCTCACCTCTCACCTCTCACCTCTCACCTACTACTCATCATCACCCATTGCATGTGTGCGCTCGTTCAACAGTGCTGCTTTGCTCTCGTCAAAGGGATGCAGCACTTTCCTCGCCTCACTCGAGGCTGTCACGGAGGTCACGGTTTCAAAACACCATCGCCCTCTCTCCCTCACCTCTCTCCACGTCACCCCCTTTTGCTAGCACATTACGACACGTGCTCCTTCTAGTGGTGTGTTCATTCATTCTTTCAGCCAACTGCACAATAGCTTCACCTCGCCTCTGGCCGATCAGTACACGTTGCCACCGCATGAGGCGGAATATGACATGCCTGAGGAGTACCGAATCCACCACCGAGTTGTGGGTCGTCTTCCTTCTGACCCACCCTTGGACAAACTGACCGACGAAATTCTCTTCTGGGTATTCTACAACTTGTGCCGTGAGGAGGCTCAACTGATCGCCGCCAAGGAGCTGTGAGTCCTCTCCTCTCCTCTCTACCTTGTCTACTGCACGCACACACACCACCACCGACCTCTCGCCATACCCTCCTTTTCCCACAAACTCACTCTAACGACGGGTTGTAGGGAGGGTGGCGATAGATTGGATTCAGCAATCCCACCTGCTTCCTGTCTGCAGGTACACTCGCGGTTGGCGTTACCACAAGAAGAAGATGTGGTGGCTCACTCATGTGCCTGGCAGCGAAGTGATTCGAGAAGGCGGAAGGGAGCAGAGCACCTACTACTGCTGGGACCCGCTGAACTGGAGGAAGGTGACCCAACGCCTCACCATCTGCTACGCCGACTTGGACGACACACCCACCACCTACCAACTGTCCTCCTCCACCCTCAACGCCAGAGTGATCTTCGCATCCTCAGGTCAGCACCAACAGTAGTGCATGCCACACAGTCCTCGTCTCCGTGCTCTGCTATGCTTCCCACCTTCGTCAGACACTTCCCCCCTTAATATTACCTAGCTATGCTAATATACAAATCTTCTTCTTCATCTTCATCTTCTTCTTATTCTTCCAATCAAGCCTTGTTTCCTTCCTAGTTGTCTTGATTATTATTATGAGTCTTGTGTAGGCTTTTTGAGTAGTCTAGGCTCCGTTTTAGGCGTAAACAATCTGTCTATACTTCCCATCGACAGCATCGACGCGTAGAAACTATTCTTACATTGTTTGGAATACAATGGAATTGACTGCCACAACAACTGCGATTTAGTGACAAGTGAGCAAGATGATGAACTAACGGGCGAGTGGAGGGAATTGGTAATTGAAAGTAACGGTGTCGTGGTTGTGGAGGGCAGTGTCCCCAAATACAATCGTCCTTTCAACTAGCTTGTACGCGTGGCTGAGAAGATCAACAACCTGCAGGAGTGTGGACACTGCAGCGATGATAGCAAAGTCAACGGTGTCACTAATGTGCAGTGACACCTCTTCGTAGGTCTCAGGTGCCACTGCAACACCCCTCTTCAAAGCTTCCACCCTAACCTTGCAGTTCCAGCTTAACCTTACATTGTGCAGATCTACGTTTGCGTCGGCATGCAACTATCCAAGGTGAAAGAATGGAATCCTAACAGCCAATGCTCTCAGCTGAAAATGGTGCTGAAGAGGACTAATGGGGGCAGCAAATGATAGATGAGAAGCTCCTTCTTCCTCTTTGCCTTCTCTAGGTCGTCCATTCGAGTATGCGCCTCTTCTTCTAACCGGTCCGTGTGGTTGTCCATCTTTAATTTTAATATGTGGTCTATAATATTTGTTTTTCTTGCGAGGATTAAATAAAATCCCAAATCTACTTTCCACTGGTCATTCGTTGAATTTATTCAGTTAGCTACTTAAATGTTAGTCTTAGCACAGGATTGCCTGACCATGCTTGCGCTAAAATGCCTCTGTAAGTTAGTAGAGCGCCTCTTTTAAGATGCTGAAGGAAAGAGAGGGTGGAGATAGGTGAGTGCTTTGCCATCAAATGGAAAATAAGTAACACAAAGCAGAGCTGCACAAGTCCGTTAAAGGCTTTCACAAATGAACTTCTATGGAAGTTCCATGGGTCTCTGTTTATGCCACCTTGCTCACTTCTTTTTCACTTACATTCATACTGTTTCGCCGCAATCACAGTGATTTCCCCAAGAATGCATTAGGCGACACGTCCGTCTCGGTGGAAACCGTGGTAGTCTCCATTTAGCCTGCCTCAAGACACCACACCTGAACACAGCCAGTCCCTAAATACATCCAAGCTCCACCTGTGAAACCTTCGATAAACTCCCAATGGCATGCTGTGTTTGGAAGAAATGCTCACCTATAGACGGAAAAGAAACTTCTCCTCGTCCATGATACGTTCTACAATCTCAGCAGGCCACGCGTCCTCCATTCGCTAAGTCTAGTCGAATCGTCTTGTAGAAAACTTCGTGCATTATATTGGCGAATGCAAGGTCATCACCCGGCTTAGTTCCAGCCAACGCCATTGTCCAAAATTTATCCGGAAACCAGGAATGAAACGAATGCTCGCGGCTGCTTAATAGATAATTGCCTGTCGCGGGGTAGATTTTTGGCATGTCAAAATCAGTGATTATCAAGACGTAGCGGCAACTGACAACGCATCTGGTAGATTTGAGCCTTCCATGGGTGTTAGCTTGTGATACCACACTGTAAGCGGTAGTTAGCATTACTGAGAATAAAGATATTTTTTCAATTTCTGCATAACAGCACTGACTTGCCCAAGTAAAGTTCACCTAACGTTTCCCACTCATGAAGACAACTTAGGCAACCACATCTGCCTCAATCATGCCTACATACCAAAGCGGTTAGAGGTCTGTCACTGCAGAATCTGCAGTGGTGCTACAAATGCGTGTAGTTTGAGAGCCATTAGTCACCGAATTGGCGTGAACAGCTGCGCTTATCGCCACAGCATTGAGATCAGTGCCATCCTGACTCAGAGAGGCTTTGCCCTTTATTGTGCCAGTACAGTGTGTCCTCTCATGTGAATGCTCCACGCCTTCCCACAGTCAAGCTCTTTGTCTTTCCACTTCGAAGCGAGCTTGCTGGCTGTCTCGAGATGTTGGCTTGCAAGTAGGTGTAAGGCAAGAACAAAGAAGGAATGAAGGATGAGGAGAGCGCAATATTACGTATTCATGGGGTTACAAGTGCAGAGTTGGCAATTAGCCGACTTTTACATGCTTCATGTTGATTTAAATAACTGTTAATCCCCTCCTTACTTCGGTGCATAGTGCAACACTTTTGCGTAATTGTGGCTCACTTCTTTTGATTCAGCGGTGCCCGAAGAGTGGCGACAGCGCTATTTTGCCTCAGGCATTACATTTTACTCTCACCTCGCCACCAGTTCGCTTACTGTAAAGACATAAACGCGGATGCCGTTGATAGCTACCAGCTATGCCAACAGACAAAAGGACTCAGTCAGATTATAGAAAGAATTTAATGTGTAGATGTGCAGTCACTGTATTTCTCTAGTAACTTGTCAGTTAATAACCCCATGACTTGCTTTCGAGCCGCCATTGACTCATTGAACTCCACCTCATCACTGTGTGGACAGCAGTTCTGTTCTCTCTGTTGCACATTTCCCCATTCCACAACATAAAACAATACTGCCAAGAAGTTGCCTTATTTTTGTGGCGTTTTGACGTGCGGTGGGCATTTATACAACCCACAGGCAGCCGATTAACCTGTAGCTACAGCCACACTCAAAAGTCAGTCTGTCGAAGACATGGTCGATTATTCACAGTGCTGCTCGGCAAGGCGACGAGAAAACGCAAGTGAATTCCAAATGCTACTCTTCCACTGGGGTTTTCAGCATTTTGACTATATGAAGGCTACGTTTGAGATTTATTGGAGATGGTAGCAAAATGACTATGTGATGCTTCTAGACTGGATGCGTCAGGGTCTTTGAGGCCGGGGCCGAGACCGATGGAGTTTCCCTAGCTGTTAGGTCTACAAGACGACAACGTTATTATCAAGATGGAATAACGCTGGAGGGACAAGGCGAAACCACTGGCTCATTTCAAGTTGTCAACGGCTTCGGGGAGTCAGCAATGCGATGCCGATACCATCGTACTGATGCAGCAATGTAAAATCCGCTTACATGCAGATGGGTGTTGCATAGGCTGATTTGCGGTCAGACGCCATCATTGTCAAGCAACCGAAATGTAAAACTTTCGGCAATATTGCTATCTTTTCTATCACTGGCATGATCGCACTATCCAAATATAGTTTTTTAGCCTCGTCAATACCTCCATCGCACCTTCCATTTGAACAACATCAAATAGAGGGTGACAGGACCAGCGTTTGTTGTGGGGACTAATAAGCGAGTGAGTTGGAGGGACACTTTACGCAAAATCGTCAGTTCACCCATTCCAGCTGCAATATAAAGAAAAATTTAGCGACTTCATTCTCACCTCTCACTTCCCATGAGTCCTGTGTTGTATCTGTGTGTCTGCTTCGACGCATGGATCTCGTCATCCTTGGTTTACTCAATTGCAGCTCCCTCTGAGAAGCAACTTCCAAGTAGCTGGCTAGCCAACCCACAGAATGGACCAGCCAGCCCCATAAATCCGTCATCCGAGGACACAACAAACTTAGCGACCCCAACAGAAGCCAATCAGAGTAGTGAATCAACATTTTGTGCTTTCTGCTTTTTAAAGGCGGTGCTGACTAAAGCATTGTTGAAACAGGCAAAAAGCACAGACGGAAGTTCCAAAGTTATCCACAGGTGGACGAGAAAGTGCATTAAAACCGAATATTCTTCCATTATTGTCTCCCAGTTGTTAGCCTTATTTTATCTGAGACGGCATGATTTTGTGGGTGCAATGTTGCTTTTTGTTTCTCGGGGGTAAAGCAGGGCGTAATGAGAATGAACTCGGCTTCCTAGAAGAATCATTAGTAATAAGGAGTTGCTGCAATCCTCTTCTCACCTAATGCATGCGACCAACACCTCCTGGCGGAAGCTCGGCTTGGGCAATTGACCCTGAACGTCTGCCAGATTGTCGGAGTGTGCGCAAGTTCAAAAGCAAAATGCCGTCTCGACTTCTTTGTGATCTAAATAACCATTCACGAGGAGTTGGTACCCTTGAGGCTAGTGTAACATCCAACCCAGTGAATAGAAGATGCAGAGAGAAGTTGGTTAGGATCAGCACTTCCCATAAAAGGCTCTTTGCTTGGTCACCCACATGGAGATCACTCAATCCGCATCGTTAAAGACCTCCTATCTTTTGCACACTGAGAAGTAGCTTGTCCATGCATAGAGGGCAGTTTGACAGTCCAAGTCAATGCCAATAACCCGATTTGAGGCTCCTGTGTGTTTTAAGGCTCAAACTGTGGAGGTATTCCATTGCCTTTCAACGTCTCATTAAAGGTAACCATTTAATGCACTAAGAAGGGAAGTTGTTCAAATGCATTATGGCAATATCGACTCGCACCAGCAAAGCTACCAAACAGAGCCTACATTCCCGGCCAAGTGTGATGCTTTTGTTTCTCAATGCGTCCTACATGTGGGAATGCAGTAAGAGGCAAGTCAGCGGAAAAAGCACCCACCACATGGAGCATGGAAGACAGATGAAGGTCTGTCGTGTGTCACCACATAAACTGTCTTTGTGAAATAAAGGGATTTAGTCTTAAAACTACGGACCTGAATTTCTTACAAAAGGCTGTGAAATAGCATTTGCAAAGAGCGGCATGTTGGGACAAAGCCATTGTCTACACAACTCTGCGTATGGCTTTATTGACGACTTTTCCATCGCAAAGAACTACCAACTCTGGAAGAGCAGAAAAGAACTTACGGAAGAGAACAAACAACGTCACGGCTCGATTATTGTTTTGCAAGCAAGACAACATAAGATTCGACTCTATTGGAAAAGCGTGGAGTCTTCTAAGTAAGTTTTCGTTTCCTTAACATTCTGCCCTCTCGGGAACAACTTCAACTGCACTTCACACATATTGCTGCAAGTCACTCAGCAGTCATGTCCTTGCGCGTCGTACCACAACGCACGCATCATTGTCAGGAAGTCGTTGATATTGCTAAGGACGTGAAGGCGTGGGACATGTCGCGAATGAAATCAGGATGGAGGTCTTGATGCATCACCTGTGGGCTTCCCTGCTGGTGGTATTGAACGACGAGCCCGAAGGAGTGTGCGGTCATGCAGCATTTCACGAAGGCGTTGACATCTTCGTGCCGCATTTCCCACAGTCCTGCAAGGTGCTCAGCTTACCATGAGCGAAGTGGGGTGCAAGATAGGTGCCACTCCTAAAAGCAGACTTCAAATCCCTAGAAAAACAGCCAAACAAAGAGACGACCATTAGGGTTGCCAAAGTTATCTTCTCTCTGCCATTGAGCATGGGCCAAAACAAAGGAAAGAGACCACTCGGTTTGGACGCATTGAAGCAAGGAAGGAGGGTGTTCACTGCCTCCTTCCCATGGTCCGTGTCGAAAGTCTTCTTTCGGTGATTGGGTGCAATTGCTCAATCGCACTCTGTTGCCGGTATTCATTGTTGGCTGTTGGAAGCTAAGCACTTCCTCGCTAGAACAAGCCCCAAACCTGGTGTGCGGGACATTTTTGCATTCCTCCTACTCCAAACACCAAAGCGGCATTCGTTGTAACAGTACTAAAGCAGGACCAAAGCCATCGACGCCTTCACATTGCAACTTGCGCTGCAAAGAAGGACGCAACGTGCGCTTGGGTGGGCAGTTCTTCCCTTTCGCACACTTTGTGGAAACTCCTCATCTATACTCGATGCTGCAGCTGGGTTTTGAGGAGGAGGCAGGAGTGTACGGAAATAGGCAAGAACATTCAAATGCAACGCCACATCCACTGCAAACTGAGACTTTCGATGAGACTAAAAGTTGTGGGCGTTTTCGCAAGCAACGAACTCGACAACAACCAATGTGCGTTCTTCTGCTAATCACTTCTTTCAAAGCATACTCACGTCACCACATCGCTTTGCCAGTGGGTTTTAA
Organism: Taenia crassiceps; assembly: GCA_023375655.1. Lineage (NCBI taxonomy): Eukaryota > Metazoa > Platyhelminthes > Cestoda > Cyclophyllidea > Taeniidae > Taenia > Taenia crassiceps. The sequence goes on along the minus strand of JAKROA010000005.1, from coordinate 3,040,982 downwards.
TCGCCACCACTGAATGCAAAAGCACCTTCTACAAAACGAGCTTGAGTGAACTGAAGCGTTTGGTGTTGCGCGCAATGCGTGCAAAGCGACCACACCAGAGGGGATGCACACTTTGACCAACCTGTAGACCAGCACGGCAGCCAAGTCGGTGAGGTTGGTGGTGAGCACTCCAAGTAGATTTATCATTCGAACTACTTGCATACACTCTAAAGGGGAGTTATGGCGGAAGAGGAAATAGAATCGAGTGACAGTCGGCATTTACTCTTATCACGTGCCAGATTTTCAAGGCGCATGTGTACAGCATTAATGGGTGAGAGTAAACCCACTGGGCGAGGTGGCGTCCACGCCTGTCGATTCCTCCTCCTCCTCCTCCTCCTCCTCCTCCTCCTCCTCCAATAACTAAGTGCTGAGTGTTGCTGCATACCGATTTTCAAATGTGACAACTAAATTCATTTGTGCTAGCATCAGCTCTACCCCTTCCCATTCGCCTGGAGCTTTGGGCCACGCGCTGCTCTAACGCATGTCTTTCAACCAAGATCTGACAGCTTTAACGGGTGGACGTTGGTTGGTTAGGAGGCTGGAACTGTGTGCAGAAAACGGAATAGAAAATCACTCATTTGTAGTGCCTGACCTCATTACCGAAGTCGAGTTGGTAGCAAAGTCACTTGCGAAAATGTGAATTCATTACTTTGGAGAAGTTCACAAACAGGTAAGGGATGAGCCATTAGTGTCACCCGTGTGTGGATAAACTGCAGGAGAAATGTGGGATGAGGGTGGTAGTGGCATTGCACCGCCCCTTGCATGGCATCGATGCCTTATGGCATCTGGTGCTCTTGGACGCTTCCGTGACAATAATGAGCGAACAACCGATGGCTAATGTGGGTCCAACTCGAGACAAATTCACCACCCAAACAAGCGAGACATCGTAAGTGAGTACGTTCCTGGAGTCAACGCGAATGAGTGCGATCCTTCCTTGCTCAATTGGAGTCAGGTTCTAACCACCCACAACCAGTTTCACTGCCATTTCTGTCCTTGTCAATATCAGTGGCACTTACAAGTTGATAACGATGTCAACGAACATGAAGGAGCGAAGTGACTAGCTTACGATGACAAAGGGATCTTCCAATGGCTCCAGCAAACGTCTCAAGTCTATTATCGATGTGACACCGATGCTAGCGAGGTGTTCAAGCATGTTGCACCTGTTTTGGTGGAACTGAGTTAAGTTGAGTGGGAGTTGCGTGGGACGTTTAGGCAATGCCATGGATGGCGGTGTGGATATCGTAGAACAGTGCGATGCGTTTCCAGGCAATAGTAATGTGGTGGAAGAGAATTCCGTGTAGAGCGGTCTTGTGTTGAACTGTTACAGAGACCGCAGCGATGGATGCGGTGAGTGAACAGCAACTGCTGTCGGTCGGATGGTTGACAAAGACAGAGATGGGACCCAACTCCTAACAGCGGTTGAGGATCGGATAGAACTGAGGTCGTCGCGTCTCCACTTGTTCATCAACTTTCAGTGGCTAGCTGAGAGAGGTTCAGCAACACGCTGGATCTCACGGATTGCGATATATTTTTGCTGGAATTGCAATGACAGCCCCTCCAATGTGCTCAGAACATACTTTTGTGGTGATTACATGCCCATGCACATCGTTCAATTGCCCCACTGCTATCTGCAGTGACGGGTGCAACAGTTATTGCGCGACGAAAACACGCAGTGAGCAATCTCCACAAGCACGGGCGAGGCGAGATGATAAGAGGTGAGCCAACACTGCGACACCGCCCAATCGCAGAGCACAATATGTTGTCAGGAGTTTGCAAGTATCGTGACATTTTGGCGACAGACTTGGTGGTGAATGCTAGCGCTTGACTGCCGCGCAGACTACTTCCCATTTCATGAGTGGCTGGCTAAGCAGGAGAGATGGGCTGATTGCAGCACTCGACAATGCCAGGAGAAGAAGTAAAGTGGAGGCGGAGGAGTTGGATGACACCATGCAATGTGCTTATAAAAGCATCCCGCTTCCGCAAATGAGATGGTTTTATTATTGTGGAACGTGTTAAGGGGCCACACTAATGGCTGTCAATCCATTTTATCTCAACAGTGAAAACAACGATGTAGGGTGAAGCGGTGTTTAGTCAACACAGGCTGGCTTATGGATTGGGCACATCTACACCACACGCAGACATACGTGCAGAATTACCGCAGTGTCGGCGTGTCAATGCTGACACGAGAGGCTGTCAATCTGTTGTAACAAACCTGTAAAGTACGCAGAATTTCGTATAGCGTGCACGCTCTCGAGGCATCCTGCATTGTAAAATCAAGGTGTCCATAGTCACCCCAGAGTGGCAAGGAAAACATCTCGCTGTCCTTCTGCGTCAGTGAGCGTACGTAGTGCACAGCTGCAGCTGCGACGATGCTGCAGCGACGCTGTGGTCGAGGCTGAGTTGACTCATGTCGGGCGAGCAGACAGGGTTGGTCAGAGGCGAGGGCGTCGACGGTAAGGAGACTCCGGCTACTTAACACCTCCCCAATTTGTGCACTGCGGACCACGTGGATGGCCAAGAGGGTCAAGAAGGCAGCTAGAGTCATCTCGTTTTATGGAAGGATTTTGTGGGAGTCAGGAGAGGGTGGCAAACGCGTGCAATGTACATGCAAGCAGGTGGCGTTAACGCTTCTAGATAATGCACAAAGGCACTTAATTTAGGTGTCAAAAACAGACATTTTGCACAGCACAATGCGCTGATCGCTACGTTGGTTGGTTGCATCAAGGGGAAGAGTTCGTTTAACTTCGTGCACGCGACCCTTAACCTTGCCACGGTACCACGGTTCAGAATCACCGCTTGAAATGATGAACCTCTTCTGCCCCTAAATTAAACGCCATTAATGAGATGTCGAATCTGTCTCTGTCACTGTCTCCTGTCACTGCCTATTTGTTAAGGGCAGTGGTGAATCAGGTGCCAATGCTGCTCCTTCTTATTCGCTCCCTCCACCTACCTTCCCACCTACCCCCCTCTCTCTCTCTGCCTTCTGCTTCTTACTTCTCATAGTCCTGTCACTAACTTCACTTCTTACCCCAATATCTTCATCCCGCGGTAACCCACCTAGCCACATAATGCTACACAAACCGAGGCTGTGAAGCAAAGCAAGGCGATGAAGCATATGCATCAAAGGAGAGAATGCCTGTGTCGGCGCCATCCACTGCATATAACCGCATCGGACAAATTGCTCAAAGTGCTTCAATAACTGTTTGCATGAGGATCTCTGTCTCACAATCGCAACGTGCACAGCATTCTCATGGCAGGCAACATACACAGTGCAGACGACTAAACGCAAGATAGAGGTATTCAACCCCTGCCTGCATCAACATAAAGCATCACCACCTTGATGGATGTGAGGAAGAGAAAATGCATTGACGTCTGCAAAACAGGTTGTAGAGCTATGACCTGACCATTCTTTCCTTCAAGTGCGGCAAATCCCAGCAAGCTAATGGTGCCTCGTGAGGTGACTGCATGCGAGTGGCAGGAGTGCAACACCCACTTCCTACACCCAAGCACGAGTGTATTAGTGCTCAAGTAAAAGGAAGCCAGGTGGCGATGTTGAAGCAGACCAGCCAATTTAAACTGCTTGTCGCTTCTCTTCTGCTCCTACGAATGCTGCTGCTGCTGCTGCTGCTCATGTCTTCTATATTTCTGTCTCACATCAACCCACGCCACAAATACCAACAAGCATCTGCTTATTAATGCCAGAGGGCAGAGTCTTCCTGAACTTGATAATCCATTATTCTAGCAACAAATCGACAGGCTTGAACAATCCAAATAACTATTGGACATTACCATCACCTGTTAGGCTTCTTCCACGCATGCATGCATCACACTTCACTCCTGTGTCTGAGGTCATCAAGAGAAACTGTACAGGAGGGCTGGACTAACGTGCCTGAAAGGAGTATATGGAAGTGCAAAGCACTGTTTGGCACGCACCTGTGAGATCCAAAGAGTGGCACTTTGAGAAGAGGAAGGTCTGTGGTAAAAGGCCCTACTACAGCTTTCATTTCAATCTACTGAGAGGAACTTGACTAAAAGCGTACCATAATGTAGTGGCAAGTGGCGTAGTTGATCGTGGTGGTGAACTTGATGGTGTCATGATTGCAAGGAGAGACATGGACACAAGCACACCCGTATCTTGTAATTTTGTGTGAAGTACCCTGCAATGCGTTAGGCAACCGAATATTTGTGCACGAGTTCCGTTAATGCAAACTGTGTCGCAGAATACTACTCTAATTGCAACAATCAGCATTGCTCTGTGTGTCATTGGTCTTGTAGAATAAAAAGAAATGTGCCGAGTGCCCTTGTGTATTGTCGAGCACTTAGTTTTTACCCTTAGCTGGTCGTGCGATCGCGGTGAGGCGGCACATCAAACAACGAATAGCAGTGGGAGAGGAGATGAGAGCTGTCGACATCGATACACACGCACGTGTGTGACCCTTCGTCCATGAGGTCAGGCTAATGACTCACGCATAGACGTGCGTGGTGTGCTTGGTCACTGCTCATTCCTATCGCTGCATCGACAACTGACAGACGTGTTGCCCTTTCACCCTCCGATATTCACAACCATAATTTAATCTATGGCGGAGAGAGCACAGTAAGTTGCATTATTTGACCTGATGTCGCGTGTATATAAATTAATCTGGTTGAACGTGCCACTCCAGTTTTAGCAAGCAGACAAGCCGCCAATTCTCCATGGATGAGGATTTTCCTGCCCTTCCAAATACTCAAGTTCCCACCAATCCTACCAACACCAATGGAACTGATGGTGATTCTGACGCAGCTAACAATCTCACTTCCTCTAAGTCTTCCTACTCTACCACCACTGTTGCCAATGTTACCACCGCATCCTCCTCTTCTCCCTCCTCCTCCTCCTCCTCCTCCTCCTCATCCTCATCCTCCACCTGTAGCACTCACATGGCGAATCCAACCACGCAATCCTCTACTGCTGCGTCAGAGCAGACTGCGCACAGATGCCAAGTGCATGGTCAAATGAACTGCGTCCAGAGGGGTAGTGCATCCTCCCAACCAGGCCATTCTGCGCATCCTGTAAAGCTCCTCAACAATGACCGCATAACGGGCATTCCCAACGACATGATCAACAACCAGTTTGGGATGCTCGGACTGCTCAAGCTCACAGAACTCGACTCGTCGCTGGGTGTTCTTGCACCTGGAATTGATCTCAGCAGACAACACCTCGACAACTTGCCTCCACCTGGGTTAGTCAGCACCTCAGTGCCTCTTGCTCTCACCTCTCACCTCTCACCTCTCACCTACTACTCATCATCACCCATTGCATGTGTGCGCTCGTTCAACAGTGCTGCTTTGCTCTCGTCAAAGGGATGCAGCACTTTCCTCGCCTCACTCGAGGCTGTCACGGAGGTCACGGTTTCAAAACACCATCGCCCTCTCTCCCTCACCTCCCTCCACGTCACCCCCTTTTGCTAGCACATTACGACACGTGCTCCTTCTAGTGGTGTGTTCATTCATTCTTTCAGCCAACTGCACAATAGCTTCACCTCGCCTCTGGCCGATCAGTACACGTTGCCACCGCATGAGGCGGAATATGACATGCCTGAGGAGTACCGAATCCACCACCGAGTTGTGGGTCGTCTTCCTTCTGACCCACCCTTGGACAAACTGACCGACGAAATTCTCTTCTGGGTATTCTACAACTTGTGCCGTGAGGAGGCTCAACTGATCGCCGCCAAGGAGCTGTGAGTCCTCTCCTCTCCTCTCTACCTTGTCTACTGCACGCACACACACCACCACCGACCTCTCGCCATACCCTCCTTTTCCCACAAACTCACTCTAACGACGGGTTGTAGGGAGGGTGGCGATAGATTGGATTCAGCAATCCCACCTGCTTCCTGTCTGCAGGTACACTCGCGGTTGGCGTTACCACAAGAAGAAGATGTGGTGGCTCACTCATGTGCCTGGCAGCGAAGTGATTCGAGAAGGCGGAAGGGAGCAGAGCACCTACTACTGCTGGGACCCGCTGAACTGGAGGAAGGTGACCCAACGCCTCACCATCTGCTACGCCGACTTGGACGACACACCCACCACCTACCAACTGTCCTCCTCCACCCTCAACGCCAGAGTGATCTTCGCATCCTCAGGTCAGCACAAACAGTAGTGCATGCCACACAGTCCTCGTCTCCGTGCTCTGCTATGCTTCCCACCTTCGTCAGACACTTCCCCCCTTAATATTACCTAGCTATGCTAATATACAAATCTTCTTCTTCATCTTCATCTTCTTCTTATTCTTCCAATCAAGCCTTGTTTCCTTCCTAGTTGTCTTGATGGGCTACATCTGTCCTAGGTGATCTGTTGCTAGTGACTGATACTTCCATAACATGACTATTCAGGTCGAGGTATTCAGACGACCGCTTGCATCTCGTCGGTCGTGCCAGGTTCCATGGGAGAAACAACCATCTAGACTTCTACCGAGTGGGTGTTTGGCTAGATAATGGGACAGACGGATGAATGGAAAACCTGCTTAGGTGAAGTAAGGTCATGATTCTACACCTCAGTAGGCGTGTTGCAATGGTGGCGTTGTTTGGGGCTGTTTGGCATGTCTGTCCCCTTGCCGAACCGCAGTGATTCAGTAGAATATTTACGTTTACCCACGTATTCATGTTTCAGATAATAGCATAGTTTGCTTTAATGCTTTTTCCCATTTACCAACAACAATCGTTGTTGCTCTTGTCATCCACAAATTATTCGGGAATGTTGAGGAATGGGACGAATGTCAGCGTAGTATTCTGCGTCACAGTTTCCAGTGGCGGAACTCGTGCATAGATATTCGGTCACTTAACGCAACTCAGGGTCCTTTTACACACAAAACCACAAGATACGAGTACTTGGCGTTTCGGCTTCACAAAACATCCTCTGGACTGTTAGCATGTTCAAGTAGCGCTATGGGCCAGATTTTTGGCTATCCTGTTTATGCACTCACCTCTTAAGACACTTACACGGTCAGTGTTCCTTTGGTCTCAGCTAGGAAAGATTGGGCAAACGAAATAAGAGAGTAACTTTATGTATTTAAAAGAAATTTCTGTTCAGAGTGAAATCTACATGAATGCATCAGGTGAGATGGCCAGTCACCCTTGTTCAAGTTCTTTCTTCTAACTATTTTTCCCTTGTATTTTAAGAAACCTAAGAGTATTTTTTGTTTGGTTCGTTGGTAAACAAACAGCAAGCGGAACAGAGGACGGCCTATGCAATGGGTTTCTGCTTTTTACTGACGGATGACTACTAGCAGCTTTGGCCTGGTAATAAGTTTAAACCCTGATATTTGAGGGAGGCGATGAAGGGGATGAGCACAGACGAAGCTCACCACCCACACCTCTGTGTGTGAGTCAGCAGTTTGACCTCGTGCACGGTGGTCAGCCGCATGTGGGTGCGCGTGGTTGTTATAACCTCTACCCTCCACTGCGGCTGCGATTCGTTGTTTGATTTGTCGCCTTGCCACAATCATAGGGAGAGAGTGGGAAGGCGTTGGTGCAATCAATGCCGTTAGAAAGGCACAAGGTCAAGCACAACTTTTGTTTTTATCTGCATGCTCTCGTAAAGCAAGGGACGCAGATACTGATGCTCAAGCTTTTTAGCTGATGCCCATTGCACAGTGTGCTAACAAGTAGTTGACATGATTATCGTCATTATCGTTCTTCTTTGCCAAGGCTTATGGTAGCGTGTCAAGTGCAGTTGTTTATTCGGGCGAAGAATATGGAATTCAAGCTGTTGGGATATTTGCTCTCATAGGTGAGTTAATGCTCCCTGGACATGTGAAGCAGCGCACCAAGCGGTAGGATTGTCGTCGTAAGATCGTGCAAATTAATATGGCGTGCGCGTGTCAAAGCGCATCGAAGATTATAGCGTTACTGCACCTAGTTTTCATTAATACATGCCTCACTGTCATGTCACTGGTTCTGCTTCCAACGAGATCTACTTATTACATCCAACTTTGGCAAGCCTTACCAAGCTAAGTGCTCAGGCCTCACAATTCTTGCTTAAACCGACAATTTTACAAAGACAAAACTGTTCAAACTGTTTTCTTCTTAATCAAGTAGGTGTTGTTGGCTACCTTGGACGCTTTTAAGTTCAGTCCAGGTGCATCGCTGATGATGACCGCACAATGGCAAACACGATGTGCACAGCTTCGCTATTAACGTCAAACTTGTCTTCCTAAATGCTTGTAGTTTCCTTTCTTTCTCCCAACCCTCCTGCTTCTGTTCCTTTAAAACGTCGTTTTTCTTCTTCTATCTGGCTCTTCTCTCTTTAGTTCTCTCTTACTACTGTCGCCACACAATTGTATGGATACACATCTAAGGAGCGATGGGAACGGCGATGTCACGAGACAATTGCTTCTATTGCAATTCCCGTTTGTCTGCCAATACTTTCACTTAATACACACACACACACACACATACACACGAGAATGACTCACCGTGCATGTGAGTTAATGCGAGGCGACTGTGGAGGTCAGATTGGCTGTCTGTCCCACAGGAAGGTAATAATCACAACGCAACGAAATAAAGACACGGAATCATGCTTAAAATGAATATAATTACAAAGACACGAATTTATGAAGAGAGGGAGACTCTTAAAGATGCCGAATCGGCTGACAGTCAGGCATGTAAGCAAATGTAGAAGGACAGGAGTGCGTTGATGCAAAGGTGAAGAGCAATGCGGCGTTGAAGGATAAGTAAATTAAATAATAGTGCACCCAAAGCAGATGCACTTCCGGATACTGAAGTCATGGGTTTGCGGCTAGCTTGAAGAAATGAGCAAGGACAAGAAGCCTCTTCATCAGAATCCATTCGCCAGTGCTACAGGTTTTGCAGCCTAGCTAAGCCTTCAATGACACCATCATTACCACGACTACTGTTTTGCAGCATCCTAGCAAGGCTTTAGTGTATTAACAGATGCCAAGATTTTAATAATGTCTCCTCTAAGTCACGGTAATTTTAGCCTGCAGATGCAGTGACCAAACCACGCAACGCTGGTTGAAAGGGAAAATGGGGCGCCTAATAATATGGAGGAGGGTAAGTAGACGACCACTACGGCTCCTGCCAATACCACTATGTAAAGAAGTAATTAGTCCTATAAGTATCATTAAATCTCAGTCTTTACCGTGGATGTCTGTGTCCATGTCTCTCCTTGCAATCATGACACCATCAAGTACACCACCACGATCAACTACGCCACTTGCCACTACATTATGGTACGCTTTTAGTCAAGTTCCTCTCAGTAGATTGAAATGAAAGCTGTAGTAGGGCCTTTTACCACAGGCCTTCCTCTTCTCAAAGTGCCACTCTTTGGATCTCACAGGTGCGTGCCAAACAGTGCTTTGCACTTCCATATACTCCTTTCAGGCACGTTAGTCCAGTCCTCTTGTACAGTTTCTCTTCATGACCTCAGACACAGTAGTGAAGAGACATGCATGCATGCCACAAAAACCGTCTTGCAGAATACTACGCTGACATTCGTCCCATTCCTCAACATTCCCGAATAATTTGTGGATGACAAGAGCAACAACGATTGTTGTTGGTAAATGGGAAAAAGCATTAAAGCAAACTATGCTATTATCTGAAACATGAATACGTGGGTAAACGTAAATATTCTACTGAATCACTGCGGTTCGGCAAGGGGACAGACATGCCAAACAGCCCCAAACAACGCCACCATTGCAACACGCCTACTGAGGTGTAGAATCATGACCTTACTTCACCTAAGCAGGTTTTCCATTCATCCGTCTGTCCCATTATCTAGCCAAACACCCACTCGGTAGAAGTCTAGATGGTTGTTTCTCCCATGGAACCTGGCACGACCGACGAGATGCAAGCGGTCGTCTGAATACCTCGACCTGAATAGTCATGTTATGGAAGTATCAGTCACTAGCAACAGATCACCTAGGACAGATGTAGCCCATCAAGACAACTAGGAAGGAAACAAGGCTTGATTGGAAGAATAAGAAGAAGATGAAGATGAAGAAGAAGATTTGTATATTAGCATAGCTAGGTAATATTAAGGGGGGAAGTGTCTGACGAAGGTGGGAAGCATAGCAGAGCACGGAGACGAGGACTGTGTGGCATGCACTACTGTTTGTGCTGACCTGAGGATGCGAAGATCACTCTGGCGTTGAGGGTGGAGGAGGACAGTTGGTAGGTGGTGGGTGTGTCGTCCAAGTCGGCGTAGCAGATGGTGAGGCGTTGGGTCACCTTCCTCCAGTTCAGCGGGTCCCAGCAGTAGTAGGTGCTCTGCTCCCTTCCGCCTTCTCGAATCACTTCGCTGCCAGGCACATGAGTGAGCCACCACATCTTCTTCTTGTGGTAACGCCAACCGCGAGTGTACCTGCAGACAGGAAGCAGGTGGGATTGCTGAATCCAATCTATCGCCACCCTCCCTACAACCCGTCGTTAGAGTGAGTTTGTGGGAAAAGGAGGGTATGGCGAGAGGTCGGTGGTGGTGTGTGTGCGTGCAGTAGACAAGGTAGAGAGGAGAGGAGAGGACTCACAGCTCCTTGGCGGCGATCAGTTGAGCCTCCTCACGGCACAAGTTGTAGAATACCCAGAAGAGAATTTCGTCGGTCAGTTTGTCCAAGGGTGGGTCAGAAGGAAGACGACCCACAACTCGGTGGTGGATTCGGTACTCCTCAGGCATGTCATATTCCGCCTCATGCGGTGGCAACGTGTACTGATCGGCCAGAGGCGAGGTGAAGCTATTGTGCAGTTGGCTGAAAGAATGAATGAACACACCACTAGAAGGAGCACGTGTCGTAATGTGCTAGCAAAAGGGGGTGACGTGGAGGGAGGTGAGGGAGAGAGGGCGATGGTGTTTTGAAACCGTGACCTCCGTGACAGCCTCGAGTGAGGCGAGGAAAGTGCTGCATCCCTTTGACGAGAGCAAAGCAGCACTGTTGAACGAGCGCACACATGCAATGGGTGATGATGAGTAGTAGGTGAGAGGTGAGAGGTGAGAGGTGAGAGCAAGAGGCACTGAGGTGCTGACTAACCCAGGTGGAGGCAAGTTGTCGAGGTGTTGTCTGCTGAGATCAATTCCAGGTGCAAGAACACCCAGCGACGAGTCGAGTTCTGTGAGCTTGAGCAGTCCGAGCATCCCAAACTGGTTGTTGATCATGTCGTTGGGAATGCCCGTTATGCGGTCATTGTTGAGGAGCTTTACAGGATGCGCAGAATGGCCTGGTTGGGAGGATGCACTACCCCTCTGGACGCAGTTCATTTGACCATGCACTTGGCATCTGTGCGCAGTCTGCTCTGACGCAGCAGTAGAGGATTGCGTGGTTGGATTCGCCATGTGAGTGCTACAGGTGGAGGATGAGGATGAGGAGGAGGAGGAGGAGGAGGAGGAGGGAGAAGAGGAGGATGCGGTGGTAACATTGGCAACAGTGGTGGTAGAGTAGGAAGACTTAGAGGAAGTGAGATTGTTAGCTGCGTCAGAATCACCATCAGTTCCATTGGTGTTGGTAGGATTGGTGGGAACTTGAGTATTTGGAAGGGCAGGAAAATCCTCATCCATGGAGAATTGGCGGCTTGTCTGCTTGCTAAAACTGGAGTGGCACGTTCAACCAGATTAATTTATATACACGCGACATCAGGTCAAATAATGCAACTTACTGTGCTCTCTCCGCCATAGATTAAATTATGGTTGTGAATATCGGAGGGTGAAAGGGCAACACGTCTGTCAGTTGTCGATGCAGCGATAGGAATGAGCAGTGACCAAGCACACCACGCACGTCTATGCGTGAGTCATTAGCCTGACCTCATGGACGAAGGGTCACACACGTGCGTGTGTATCGATGTCGACAGCTCTCATCTCCTCTCCCACTGCTATTCGTTGTTTGATGTGCCGCCTCACCGCGATCGCACGACCAGCTAAGGGTAAAAACTAAGTGCTCGACAATACACAAGGGCACTCGGCACATTTCTTTTATTCTACAAGACCAATGACACACAGAGCAATGCTGATTGTTGCAATTAGAGTAGTATTCTGCGACACAGTTTGCATTAACGGAACTCGTGCACAAATATTCGGTTGCCTAACGCATTGCAGGGTACTTCACACAAAATTACAAGATACGGGTGTGCTTGTGTCCATGTCTCTCCTTGCAATCATGACACCATCAAGTTCACCACCACGATCAACTACGCCACTTGCCACTACATTATGGTACGCTTTTAGTCAAGTTCCTCTCAGTAGATTGAAATGAAAGCTGTAGTAGGGCCTTTTACCACAGACCTTCCTCTTCTCAAAGTGCCACTCTTTGGATCTCACAGGTGCGTGCCAAACAGTGCTTTGCACTTCCATATACTCCTTTCAGGCACGTTAGTCCAGCCCTCCTGTACAGTTTCTCTTGATGACCTCAGACACAGGAGTGAAGTGTGATGCATGCATGCGTGGAAGAAGCCTAACAGGTGATGGTAATGTCCAATAGTTATTTGGATTGTTCAAGCCTGTCGATTTGTTGCTAGAATAATGGATTATCAAGTTCAGGAAGACTCTGCCCTCTGGCATTAATAAGCAGATGCTTGTTGGTATTTGTGGCGTGGGTTGATGTGAGACAGAAATATAGAAGACATGAGCAGCAGCAGCAGCAGCAGCATTCGTAGGAGCAGAAGAGAAGCGACAAGCAGTTTAAATTGGCTGGTCTGCTTCAACATCGCCACCTGGCTTCCTTTTACTTGAGCACTAATACACTCGTGCTTGGGTGTAGGAAGTGGGTGTTGCACTCCTGCCACTCGCATGCAGTCACCTCACGAGGCACCATTAGCTTGCTGGGATTTGCCGCACTTGAAGGAAAGAATGGTCAGGTCATAGCTCTACAACCTGTTTTGCAGACGTCAATGCATTTTCTCTTCCTCACATCCATCAAGGTGGTGATGCTTTATGTTGATGCAGGCAGGGGTTGAATACCTCTATCTTGCGTTTAGTCGTCTGCACTGTGTATGTTGCCTGCCATGAGAATGCTGTGCACGTTGCGATTGTGAGACAGAGATCCTCATGCAAACAGTTATTGAAGCACTTTGAGCAATTTGTCCGATGCGGTTATATGCAGTGGATGGCGCCGACACAGGCATTCTCTCCTTTGATGCATATGCTTCATCGCCTTGCTTTGCTTCACAGCCTCGGTTTGTGTAGCATTATGTGGCTAGGTGGGTTACCGCGGGATGAAGATATTGGGGTAAGAAGTGAAGTTAGTGACAGGACTATGAGAAGTAAGAAGCAGAAGGCAGAGAGAGAGAGGGGGGTAGGTGGGAAGGTAGGTGGAGGGAGCGAATAAGAAGGAGCAGCATTGGCACCTGATTCACCACTGCCCTTAACAAATAGGCAGTGACAGGAGACAGTGACAGAGACAGATTCGACATCTCATTAATGGCGTTTAATTTAGGGGCAGAAGAGGTTCATCATTTCAAGCGGTGATTCTGAACCGTGGTACCGTGGCAAGGTTAAGGGTCGCGTGCACGAAGTTAAACGAACTCTTCCCCTTGATGCAACCAACCAACGTAGCGATCAGCGCATTGTGCTGTGCAAAATGTCTGTTTTTGACACCTAAATTAAGTGCCTTTGTGCATTATCTAGAAGCGTTAACGCCACCTGCTTGCATGTACATTGCACGCGTTTGCCACCCTCTCCTGACTCCCACAAAATCCTTCCATAAAACGAGATGACTCTAGCTGCCTTCTTGACCCTCTTGGCCATCCACGTGGTCCGCAGTGCACAAATTGGGGAGGTGTTAAGTAGCCGGAGTCTCCTTACCGTCGACGCCCTCGCCTCTGACCAACCCTGTCTGCTCGCCCGACATGAGTCAACTCAGCCTCGACCACAGCGTCGCTGCAGCATCGTCGCAGCTGCAGCTGTGCACTACGTACGCTCACTGACGCAGAAGGACAGCGAGATGTTTTCCTTGCCACTCTGGGGTGACTATGGACACCTTGATTTTACAATGCAGGATGCCTCGAGAGCGTGCACGCTATACGAAATTCTGCGTACTTTACAGGTTTGTTACAACAGATTGACAGCCTCTCGTGTCAGCATTGACACGCCGACACTGCGGTAATTCTGCACGTATGTCTGCGTGTGGTGTAGATGTGCCCAATCCATAAGCCAGCCTGTGTTGACTAAACACCGCTTCACCCTACATCGTTGTTTTCACTGTTGAGATAAAATGGATTGACAGCCATTAGTGTGGCCCCTTAACACGTTCCACAATAATAAAACCATCTCATTTGCGGAAGCGGGATGCTTTTATAAGCACATTGCATGGTGTCATCCAACTCCTCCGCCTCCACTTTACTTCTTCTCCTGGCATTGTCGAGTGCTGCAATCAGCCCATCTCTCCTGCTTAGCCAGCCACTCATGAAATGGGAAGTAGTCTGCGCGGCAGTCAAGCGCTAGCATTCACCACCAAGTCTGTCGCCAAAATGTCACGATACTTGCAAACTCCTGACAACATATTGTGCTCTGCGATTGGGCGGTGTCGCAGTGTTGGCTCACCTCTTATCATCTCGCCTCGCCCGTGCTTGTGGAGATTGCTCACTGCGTGTTTTCGTCGCGCAATAACTGTTGCACCCGTCACTGCAGATAGCAGTGGGGCAATTGAACGATGTGCATGGGCATGTAATCACCACAAAAGTATGTTCTGAGCACATTGGAGGGGCTGTCATTGCAATTCCAGCAAAAATATATCGCAATCCGTGAGATCCAGCGTGTTGCTGAACCTCTCTCAGCTAGCCACTGAAAGTTGATGAACAAGTGGAGACGCGACGACCTCAGTTCTATCCGATCCTCAACCGCTGTTAGGAGTTGGGTCCCATCTCTGTCTTTGTCAACCATCCGACCGACAGCAGTTGCTGTTCACTCACCGCATCCATCGCTGCGGTCTCTGTAACAGTTCAACACAAGACCGCTCTACACGGAATTCTCTTCCACCACATTACTATTGCCTGGAAACGCATCGCACTGTTCTACGATATCCACACCGCCATCCATGGCATTGCCTAAACGTCCCACGCAACTCCCACTCAACTTAACTCAGTTCCACCAAAACAGGTGCAACATGCTTGAACACCTCGCTAGCATCGGTGTCACATCGATAATAGACTTGAGACGTTTGCTGGAGCCATTGGAAGATCCCTTTGTCATCGTAAGCTAGTCACTTCGCTCCTTCATGTTCGTTGACATCGTTATCAACTTGTAAGTGCCACTGATATTGACAAGGACAGAAATGGCAGTGAAACTGGTTGTGGGTGGTTAGAACCTGACTCCAATTGAGCAAGGAAGGATCGCACTCATTCGCGTTGACTCCAGGAACGTACTCACTTACGATGTCTCGCTTGTTTGGGTGGTGAATTTGTCTCGAGTTGGACCCACATTAGCCATCGGTTGTTCGCTCATTATTGTCACGGAAGCGTCCAAGAGCACCAGATGCCATAAGGCATCGATGCCATGCAAGGGGCGGTGCAATGCCACTACCACCCTCATCCCACATTTCTCCTGCAGTTTATCCACACACGGGTGACACTAATGGCTCATCCCTTACCTGTTTGTGAACTTCTCCAAAGTAATGAATTCACATTTTCGCAAGTGACTTTGCTACCAACTCGACTTCGGTAATGAGGTCAGGCACTACAAATGAGTGATTTTCTATTCCGTTTTCTGCACACAGTTCCAGCCTCCTAACCAACCAACGTCCACCCGTTAAAGCTGTCAGATCTTGGTTGAAAGACATGCGTTAGAGCAGCGCGTGGCCCAAAGCTCCAGGCGAATGGGAAGGGGTAGAGCTGATGCTAGCACAAATGAATTTAGTTGTCACATTTGAAAATCGGTATGCAGCAACACTCAGCACTTAGTTATTGGAGGAGGAGGAGGAGGAGGAGGAGGAGGAGGAGGAGGAGGAGGAGGAATCGACAGGCGTGGACGCCACCTCGCCCAGTGGGTTTACTCTCACCCATTAATGCTGTACACATGCGCCTTGAAAATCTGGCACGTGATAAGAGTAAATGCCGACTGTCACTCGATTCTATTTCCTCTTCCGCCATAACTCCCCTTTAGAGTGTATGCAAGTAGTTCGAATGATAAATCTACTTGGAGTGCTCACCACCAACCTCACCGACTTGGCTGCCGTGCTGGTCTACAGGTTGGTCAAAGTGTGCATCCCCTCTGGTGTGGTCGCTTTGCACGCATTGCGCGCAACACCAAACGCTTCAGTTCACTCAAGCTCGTTTTGTAGAAGGTGCTTTTGCATTCAGTGGTGGCGATTAAAACCCACTGGCAAAGCGATGTGGTGACGTGAGTATGCTTTGAAAGAAGTGATTAGCAGAAGAACGCACATTGGTTGTTGTCGAGTTCGTTGCTTGCGAAAACGCCCACAACTTTTAGTCTCATCGAAAGTCTCAGTTTGCAGTGGATGTGGCGTTGCATTTGAATGTTCTTGCCTATTTCCGTACACTCCTGCCTCCTCCTCAAAACCCAGCTGCAGCATCGAGTATAGATGAGGAGTTTCCACAAAGTGTGCGAAAGGGAAGAACTGCCCACCCAAGCGCACGTTGCGTCCTTCTTTGCAGCGCAAGTTGCAATGTGAAGGCGTCGATGGCTTTGGTCCTGCTTTAGTACTGTTACAACGAATGCCGCTTTGGTGTTTGGAGTAGGAGGAATGCAAAAATGTCCCGCACACCAGGTTTGGGGCTTGTTCTAGCGAGGAAGTGCTTAGCTTCCAACAGCCAACAATGAATACCGGCAACAGAGTGCGATTGAGCAATTGCACCCAATCACCGAAAGAAGACTTTCGACACGGACCATGGGAAGGAGGCAGTGAACACCCTCCTTCCTTGCTTCAATGCGTCCAAACCGAGTGGTCTCTTTCCTTTGTTTTGGCCCATGCTCAATGGCAGAGAGAAGATAACTTTGGCAACCCTAATGGTCGTCTCTTTGTTTGGCTGTTTTTCTAGGGATTTGAAGTCTGCTTTTAGGAGTGGCACCTATCTTGCACCCCACTTCGCTCATGGTAAGCTGAGCACCTTGCAGGACTGTGGGAAATGCGGCACGAAGATGTCAACGCCTTCGTGAAATGCTGCATGACCGCACACTCCTTCGGGCTCGTCGTTCAATACCACCAGCAGGGAAGCCCACAGGTGATGCATCAAGACCTCCATCCTGATTTCATTCGCGACATGTCCCACGCCTTCACGTCCTTAGCAATATCAACGACTTCCTGACAATGATGCGTGCGTTGTGGTACGACGCGCAAGGACATGACTGCTGAGTGACTTGCAGCAATATGTGTGAAGTGCAGTTGAAGTTGTTCCCGAGAGGGCAGAATGTTAAGGAAACGAAAACTTACTTAGAAGACTCCACGCTTTTCCAATAGAGTCGAATCTTATGTTGTCTTGCTTGCAAAACAATAATCGAGCCGTGACGTTGTTTGTTCTCTTCCGTAAGTTCTTTCTGCTCTTCCAGAGTTGGTAGTTCTTTGCGATGGAAAAGTCGTCAATAAAGCCATACGCAGAGTTGTGTAGACAATGGCTTTGTCCCAACATGCCGCTCTTTGCAAATGCTATTTCACAGCCTTTTGTAAGAAATTCAGGTCCGTAGTTTTAAGACTAAATCCCTTTATTTCACAAAGACAGTTTATGTGGTGACACACGACAGACCTTCATCTGTCTTCCATGCTCCATGTGGTGGGTGCTTTTTCCGCTGACTTGCCTCTTACTGCATTCCCACATGTAGGACGCATTGAGAAACAAAAGCATCACACTTGGCCGGGAATGTAGGCTCTGTTTGGTAGCTTTGCTGGTGCGAGTCGATATTGCCATAATGCATTTGAACAACTTCCCTTCTTAGTGCATTAAATGGTTACCTTTAATGAGACGTTGAAAGGCAATGGAATACCTCCACAGTTTGAGCCTTAAAACACACAGGAGCCTCAAATCGGGTTATTGGCATTGACTTGGACTGTCAAACTGCCCTCTATGCATGGACAAGCTACTTCTCAGTGTGCAAAAGATAGGAGGTCTTTAACGATGCGGATTGAGTGATCTCCATGTGGGTGACCAAGCAAAGAGCCTTTTATGGGAAGTGCTGATCCTAACCAACTTCTCTCTGCATCTTCTATTCACTGGGTTGGATGTTACACTAGCCTCAAGGGTACCAACTCCTCGTGAATGGTTATTTAGATCACAAAGAAGTCGAGACGGCATTTTGCTTTTGAACTTGCGCACACTCCGACAATCTGGCAGACGTTCAGGGTCAATTGCCCAAGCCGAGCTTCCGCCAGGAGGTGTTGGTCGCATGCATTAGGTGAGAAGAGGATTGCAGCAACTCCTTATTACTAATGATTCTTCTAGGAAGCCGAGTTCATTCTCATTACGCCCTGCTTTACCCCGAGAAACAAAAAGCAACATTGCACCCACAAAATCATGCCGTCTCAGATAAAATAAGGCTAACAACTGGGAGACAATAATGGAAGAATATTCGGTTTTAATGCACTTTCTCGTCCACCTGTGGATAACTTTGGAACTTCCGTCTGTGCTTTTTGCCTGTTTCAACAATGCTTTAGTCAGCACCGCCTTTAAAAAGCAGAAAGCACAAAATGTTGATTCACTACTCTGATTGGCTTCTGTTGGGGTCGCTAAGTTTGTTGTGTCCTCGGATGACGGATTTATGGGGCTGGCTGGTCCATTCTGTGGGTTGGCTAGCCAGCTACTTGGAAGTTGCTTCTCAGAGGGAGCTGCAATTGAGTAAACCAAGGATGACGAGATCCATGCGTCGAAGCAGACACACAGATACAACACAGGACTCATGGGAAGTGAGAGGTGAGAATGAAGTCGCTAAATTTTTCTTTATATTGCAGCTGGAATGGGTGAACTGACGATTTTGCGTAAAGTGTCCCTCCAACTCACTCGCTTATTAGTCCCCACAACAAACGCTGGTCCTGTCACCCTCTATTTGATGTTGTTCAAATGGAAGGTGCGATGGAGGTATTGACGAGGCTAAAAAACTATATTTGGATAGTGCGATCATGCCAGTGATAGAAAAGATAGCAATATTGCCGAAAGTTTTACATTTCGGTTGCTTGACAATGATGGCGTCTGACCGCAAATCAGCCTATGCAACACCCATCTGCATGTAAGCGGATTTTACATTGCTGCATCAGTACGATGGTATCGGCATCGCATTGCTGACTCCCCGAAGCCGTTGACAACTTGAAATGAGCCAGTGGTTTCGCCTTGTCCCTCCAGCGTTATTCCATCTTGATAATAACGTTGTCGTCTTGTAGACCTAACAGCTAGGAAACTCCATCGGTCTCGGCCCCGGCCTCAAAGACCCTGACGCATCCAGTCTAGAAGCATCACATAGTCATTTTGCTACCATCTCCAATAAATCTCAAACGTAGCCTTCATATAGTCAAAATGCTGAAAACCCCAGTGGAAGAGTAGCATTTGGAATTCACTTGCGTTTTCTCGTCGCCTTGCCGAGCAGCACTGTGAATAATCGACCATGTCTTCGACAGACTGACTTTTGAGTGTGGCTGTAGCTACAGGTTAATCGGCTGCCTGTGGGTTGTATAAATGCCCACCGCACGTCAAAACGCCACAAAAATAAGGCAACTTCTTGGCAGTATTGTTTTATGTTGTGGAATGGGGAAATGTGCAACAGAGAGAACAGAACTGCTGTCCACACAGTGATGAGGTGGAGTTCAATGAGTCAATGGCGGCTCGAAAGCAAGTCATGGGGTTATTAACTGACAAGTTACTAGAGAAATACAGTGACTGCACATCTACACATTAAATTCTTTCTATAATCTGACTGAGTCCTTTTGTCTGTTGGCATAGCTGGTAGCTATCAACGGCATCCGCGTTTATGTCTTTACAGTAAGCGAACTGGTGGCGAGGTGAGAGTAAAATGTAATGCCTGAGGCAAAATAGCGCTGTCGCCACTCTTCGGGCACCGCTGAATCAAAAGAAGTGAGCCACAATTACGCAAAAGTGTTGCACTATGCACCGAAGTAAGGAGGGGATTAACAGTTATTTAAATCAACATGAAGCATGTAAAAGTCGGCTAATTGCCAACTCTGCACTTGTAACCCCATGAATACGTAATATTGCGCTCTCCTCATCCTTCATTCCTTCTTTGTTCTTGCCTTACACCTACTTGCAAGCCAACATCTCGAGACAGCCAGCAAGCTCGCTTCGAAGTGGAAAGACAAAGAGCTTGACTGTGGGAAGGCGTGGAGCATTCACATGAGAGGACACACTGTACTGGCACAATAAAGGGCAAAGCCTCTCTGAGTCAGGATGGCACTGATCTCAATGCTGTGGCGATAAGCGCAGCTGTTCACGCCAATTCGGTGACTAATGGCTCTCAAACTACACGCATTTGTAGCACCACTGCAGATTCTGCAGTGACAGACCTCTAACCGCTTTGGTATGTAGGCATGATTGAGGCAGATGTGGTTGCCTAAGTTGTCTTCATGAGTGGGAAACGTTCGATGAACTTGATACTTTATACACACCCGTCC
This sequence comes from Taenia crassiceps, assembly GCA_023375655.1. Classification (NCBI taxonomy): domain Eukaryota; kingdom Metazoa; phylum Platyhelminthes; class Cestoda; order Cyclophyllidea; family Taeniidae; genus Taenia; species Taenia crassiceps. The sequence goes on along the minus strand of JAKROA010000005.1, from coordinate 3,020,407 downwards.
TTTTGTACCTTCTGGGGAGATGCTTTCTCTCTAGATGAGCATGAACCGCCCAACTCTACCCCCTTTGGCACAGTATTAATAAAAATTTTCTCTATCTGTTATCTTTTTTCCTATCCTTTGTGAATATGCTGGCAAACTGCTGCCATTGCAACTTCAGTCCGCCTGCAATCCCCCTTTTCGTCTGCCTTAATAGAGATGGCTTAGAATCGACTCCAGCAGAGTGTGTTTTCATGTCGCCTAGCTTCTGTCAAATGAAAAGATTGTCCGGATGCGAGGCAGGCGATGCTTAAAGAACTTTTTGTGCTTAGGGTTAGGTGTAATTTGAGGCACTTAATCACGTCTTCACTGAATGCTTAATACCATCTTTCCATCTTAATTTCCGCTTCCATAGTGTGAGAAAATTCTAAACATCTGGTGTTGGAAGTCTTTGAGGTTATTTTAGCACAAAGCAGAGAGGTAGAGAAGAAAGCAACGGTTGTTATGCCTATTAAGGCATTATTGGCATTTGGCCGCGAAAGCTACTGAATCAAATATTACTACTAGGATGATCCGGACTCCGGAGGCAATGGAAGGCTTTTGAGAGATGAAGGTCGCTTTGGGATCAAATAAACATGCAGATTGAAGTCAAGGACTGATGCTCTTGACTTTACTGACATTTCCTCTTCAATGTCGCTATGACTAATGCCTCTTCGAGTAAATCGAACGAATACCTGGACTGAAAAATGCATCATGCACTGATGCGGACGGTACCCTAGCTGCTTCTGTGCCTCTTCAGGTAAGCAGACTGTGCAAGCAGATCTTTTATGGTAAATGCGCCATCATCATGCAGGTGCTACATTCTTATGATCTCGATCAGCATTGGTGAAGATATGCCTTCGGGCAAAAATAACTTCTCCCTCTGGTGCATTTGCTAACTGATTTGTTGGTAGCAGTATACTGACACATTGGGATAGACATTTATTAGAATGGTATTCGAAAAAATTTGTGATTTGTGTTGTGAGATGGGATGATGAAGGTTATGGAGGTCCAGAAAAAGACCAGTGCCGTTGCCGCATCACTGCTGGGCCTGCGATTACTGATGCCGCGAGGTGGCATAGACGTAGAAAGACCTCAAGGATCTTTACAAGCCCGACAATAGGTTCTGGCTTCATAGTGGCAGCAAATAACAGGATGCAAATGCGGCTTGATGCAGACATTACTGGCGTGAGCGGTGGAAATATCTCAGCTTAAGATGACAGCAGTGGCTACAAGAGAAAAGGCTAAATTTCACTACTTACTTCCCTCTTTTACCTACCTCGCACACATGTAAAGAGGTGGCTTACCAGTCTTTTGACCCCTAAGGTAGCGCTGTAAGTCTTTAAGTGATTTGGACCTCAGAATTGCTTAGAATTACCCAAATTCTCTTCTCTTCTCTTCAAACCAACGCAAATATCTGCACTCCAGATAAGGGCTGTGACAGCTTCTACACATGTGGAATTTGGAACGTTAATGGTTAGTAAATCGCCAAGGACGGAAGTAACGGTAAAGACACGTCATTGAAGGGCATTTTTAGGCTACTGTGGTTCCAAGCACACGTCTTAAAATCCATCGCAGTAGCTCAGAGAGTGGAAGGAGGCAAATATAACTAACTTACTGACGCCCTTGGAACGCCTAATGCACTATATCTTCTTTCTAGCCATTTTTTTAAGTTGTCGGCCAACATGTGACGTCTTGCCGACTTATTTTGAATAGCTGATATGATTTACGAGAAGTCTTGCACAGTTCCGTTGCTCAAAGCACCGGAAACCATAAAAGAGGTGCAATATTGTAGCAACATTGTTTAAACATGTGCCAGAAACCTCTACTAAGAGTTAACAGCATTGTCTAGCATTTGCGTTAAATTTAAGTGCAACGACATGACTATGATTGCATGTTTGTTGATAATTTTCTTATTTTAAAAAGTCTCAACAGAACACCCAATACTGAGGATCACGCAATGTTGGTCAGTCCTCATTCGTAGGGCAACATTCAACATGACGCATGCTACTCAAATCAACGTCATATACACTTTTGTCAGTTGCAGTTGAAATGCGTTTCACGCAACATGGAGGGAAGCAGGTGAACAGACACCATATTTTGGTGAATTCTAAGGAGTTAAATTGAAATTTTGAGGAGCTAGACATGACCGAACCCCAAAGGCTTCACATACACCTAGTCAGCGCATAAAATCCCATTTAACGTAGATATTGTTGACCTTCTAACTTCGTACACTTTCAGTCGCCATCCGGCCGGCTAGCTGGCTAACGAGGGAAGTAAAAGTAGCCAGACTGACTTCTAGTTCACCCATCATTAGCATTGTACTTCAAATACCACTGCATCAGTCAGCACGCTAGATTTTTGAGGCAGCACGAGTCCAGGTTCTGCAATTGCAATATCTTTGCCTTCATTGATCCTCGTTGCCGTATGTCCTAGCTAAATCAGCTGACTTTATTACTCGAAATCTCTACTTCCTCCCTAAGATACCAGGTCTCTTCGAGTTAGAAAAGACAGGCATGCCTTCACACTAAGCCACAAAAATCCTAAACTCTTGTCTCATTACCCTCTACCCGATTCCACCCAAATGGAAAGTGAAGATATAGCATTAAATGATGCGATCAAGTCGGCGTCGACGCAACTCTCACAATCATCATTTTGCTAACGCTGCTGCCGAAGAGTAGTCAACTTAACCTTGTTTAGTTCTTGTGTGGGATTCGCACTGCTAAACTGGTGCCAACAGTCAGTCTGCTGATGTGAAACATCTGTCGGTGTCCTTAAGACCACTGTCAAATACACGTGTGCCTGTAATCCTCCTGCCCGTCTTCATTTACATTTTTTCTAAAGTGAAAATGCTGTTTGCCAAACCAAGTAGGTGCTACGCACTCTCAATGTGGCGATGCCTCAAGTGGCTCCGCTATCGCCTCAGTTGAATCTGATGCAGCCAGCCCCTCAGTGCCACCGTTGCCTGTTGGCGAGGAAGATATAGTGAACTCCGGGATCGTGCTCCCCAACGCATTGGCTGCTCTAAATATTGAGTTAGCCACATTGTAATTTTTACACTTTAGTGACACAACAGTTTTACTGAGCAGAGAATTGCCTTGCGCTACCTTTTTTTCTCGCCTATGTGGGTATTCCATCGCTAGACTATTGCGGTGTAGTAAACTGGGGCTTTGAGGGTTCATTTCCATCGCCAGCTGCAGCACACATTAACAAACTTTATAATTATAAACCAATAGAGCTAGCAGGTGTCTGGTTCCATCACATCCCAACTGACTGTAAGTTCTATGCTTGCTCATTATTTCACTAGTGTAGAAGTAGGAACCACATGATGTGGCTCATAACAGCGGAACAAACTGACTTAGGTAAATAATAGCAAGGAGCTTTGGCTCCCAATTGCAGACTAATTAAATGAAATGAATTGGAATCTTCAGATTTGAGTGCTTCGCTCAATCTCCCCTTCAGGAACTCTATTAAAATGCACGACAGACACAGACTCGCCCTTCTTTCTGCAAAACGGGCAGAATGAGAGCAGGCGGCGAGTACTTTTCATTGGTGAATTGATTAAAGTGAAAGAGATTACTTCATTAGTCCTATGCTAAAACAGGCAGAGAGATGACTGTTTGGCTGGTCCAGGGGAAAACTTCTTACTCAAAGGCGGCTGAGGCTAGTTCCGTGGCATGAAATGTGTTTCGTCAAATGCTTGTCACCTATCATTGGGGATGGCTTAGTTAAGCATACGTGGGTGTGTCGAGGTGGCGTAGCGGCTAGAGATGGGTCGCAAGGGAGGAGGCCACCTAATACAGTAGCCTGTCATTGCTTTCATCCAACTTCCCTCCTCCTCAACTCTGCTAAGCCTTTGTTAACCTCGCCTCACTAAATTTGATTCTCACATGAACATTGACAAATTTCACGCAAAAATTAATATTTTTGCACATTTTAGAAAATGCAGACTTTGATAAGCTATAATGACAACAAGAACGACATCAACAATTGATCTGGTGGTGAGGTAGATGGAGAGTTGGATGGCATCTAAGTCAGCTCGGATGCGAGCCTGCGATCGGCAACATGGTTGTGTATTATGAGCCACAGTGGTCTCCAAACGCCCTTTATTGACACGCAAGAAGATTATTTATTATTTCTATCCGTCACTTGCGTCCTTGCAAAGGCCGCAAATGTAGAATATGTAGGATGTAAAAGGCTTTGACTGATTTTGAAAGACAATAGCACGCTTATTTAATTCGGTATGCGAACAACTCTCAGCTTGAGAGTGCATGAGTAGCCTCATGAGAATGTGATATTTTCGACTCCTTAATGCCTCTTAATACTTTTCCATGTCCTCCTCCTCCTACTTTACCTACACACAATGAGGCCACTTATCAGTGCCAGGAAAAGCCTTGGATTTTCAATCCCCAATGTAGGCCCCTGTCACCCTGTTTCCCTGAAAATGCTTGGCTCTCGTTTAACTCTCCGAGTTCTCTCAGCCAATCCTTTATTTTTTTCCATTCCGATGCGCTTAAACCCTCTCATTATGGCTATCGTCTTCCGAATCCCAACGATTTCTTGCATGCTTTGCAGACATTAGGACAATTTCTACACTAGTGGCATTTAGGGCTCCCGTTGTTATTGCACCACCAAGGACTGAGTGACAGGCAAAGATGAAAGAGTTATTTTTTTGCACTACACTTCGCACTTCAGTGAAGAGGGATCGGAGACTAATTTGGCAAGCTCTCATCCTAATCAGCTTAGGCGTCACATAATTCTCGCTCAAAAGCTGCTTCACAAGCAAATCAGTTATTGTTGTTTTTGTCTCAAAGGATCCAAAATGCTTTACACCGGCGGTTGGGGTGTAAGCAGAATGCAGTTTATTTGTGCTTCTCTGTCTTTCCCAAACTTAGGAGTACGGCCATTCCTGGGACCTTGCCTGCCCAACCACTCGCTTACTGAAAATTGTAAGTCAAGCAAGTTAGAAGATAGGTCTCTGCAGTCAGACTTCTTTCAAATACTTGGGCCAATGTCACCATGGAATTACTGAAAGGCTACTTTTATTTTGCAGCAATGAGATGGCAAAATCATAGCTGAGGAGAACCAAGTCACAGAGTATGAGTAGACTTTGAGTTGCCATGTAGGAAATTATCGTGCTGGTAATGTGGTTGCCCTCATATAAATGGACTCGTAGATGCTTTGGAGTGGCGACTACTTCGTCAATGTTTAGTATGCTCTCTCCTAACCTGAAAGTTGGACAAGTTTGAGAATTACTGCTTACAGGAATCAGAAAAGCAAGTTGAGAGGGAAGCAGAATGCAGCTTGCTAAGCAAATTTATTGTGAGTTCATAAGAGGAACCGCAAAAAACAATGAAGTCAGACCAGTTGAAACGCTTTCAGTGCTCTCTTAGTAAGTATAGCACCAACTGCAAGCTAACTGTAACAAGGCAGAGGCTCACTCGCAGCTTGAGCATGTCGCCATCCTTGTGTTGGGCTCAAGGACAGTAAAGGGCCATGTTTCGCATTTTCTGTGCTTTCCCTTTACCTATAGGCAGGTTAAAAGCCCACTTCTTCCCATTTAGCTCTCTTCTCCGTTTAACTAGTGGATTACATACATAAATGGATGTAATGCTTTTTTCTCATGATCTACAGACGGTGTAGGGCAGTGAAGATTAACCACCAACTCATCTACTAACGAAGAAGGATCTCCAGCTGCTTTCGTACGTCAACGCACTTGTTATATATACGCCTCACTAAGTATTCCTCAGTGCCAAGGTACTGTCGTCGTTATCTGAACCAGCCTAATACTCTTTGCTACCCCCTTCTACACACCACCAATTGGGAGTAATCGCTACCGACTCTCATTCTCACTAGTCGCAGGAAAATGAAAGATAAGGGGAAAAGGATTAGCACGGTAGCGGTGGCACCTAGTAGTTAATCGGCTGGAGGGCATGATCGAGTGATGAACACAATCTGGCTGCTCAAGCAAGTATCTTTGTCTGATGAGATGAGTAAATGACAGGCATTGAAAGGCATTGCGCCGATATAATCGCTGCCCTATCAAAGCATTTAGTCACCAAGCTGACAAAAGGACCATGCGGCTGACCTATTAATCATGGGAGCAAATGACAACATGTCTGAATTGCAGGAAAAGTGTCTATGCTAACTTGAAGCGCCATGGCTACTTTCGCTCAAGACTGCATATTGACCCTTCTTCTTCACCTGCCTTAAAGCTTCTGCCTGGCTGACCATGAAGAGAGTGCCACCACCTGCAAGGCGAAATCACTCACAGTCGCCATGCATGGAAGGGCCAAGAAGGAGACTCACTAATCACACCTCGCCACGATGGAATACATATTCAACCCTATCTGCGAGAATCTGACATTCGCATGGTCTGGAGGGCATTTTACGGTGAAAGAAATAATAATTACCATATTGGCTGGAGCTGATTAGGTGTGGTCAAAGGAGATTTGGACCTCTTCAGCCGGACTTGCAAGGTTGCACTGCTACTGCTGAGGTCGAATGAAGGAGCTGTTGAAAGACCGGCTATTCGGTGAGGAGCGGCATGAAAGTCTCCTTGGCATTGGTTGGTAAAAAAGGAGGACTGATTAATAAGCAAGGGCAATTAGGCGTCACATCTACTTACGACTGTATATATATCAAAAAGGAAAATGGGATGTAAAGAGGTGTATCCGGGGGAAAGTGAATATAGTCCGTTTGGCTTATTTTGACCGCGCAGTCCTCTCGTATGTCGGAAAGAGAAGAACAATTGCATTAAGCCACAGTGGTCAAATGATATCGTCGTGGGGTTACATATGTTGAACTTGCTCTGATTCAAAGTCACAGATGTCAAATCAGCCCGTATTCAAGCCTGAGTATCTCAAACATTTGACATTACAAATAGGCCTAGGTGGGTCTTGAAAAAATGATGCCATTTTGAAGTTACAGATTACACTTCATGTTGATTTCTGTGTCAGGTATCTGTCACATTAATGTTTTGAAATAAGGTGGGAGGCATGTCTACTGCCAAATTTTTTTAGTTTCAACAGGAGGAGAGAGAAGCATGATATATTGGTTAGAAGAGCTTGCTATTTAATACTTTTGCAGGTTAGCAACTAAGAACGACCCGCCCGGCTTTGCAGCTAGAGCCATCAATGGCACCCGACATTTATGCTCCTCACCACACTCCCTATGGTCATTGCTGCCCTGAGTTCGATGATTGCCAACACCACAAATGAGCTCTTTCCTGCTTACCACCAGTCCTACGTCAGCGACAAACAAGTGAGGGCTACCGTGACTCCAAGCACAAGACAAAATCCCCAATTTTTTTTACAATCTAATGTTTAGACAACTTCTTTCTTCTTCTCCACCATCAACTAGGAGCCCCATATTGCATTTCTGTGTCTACTTCATCAACATTCAGACCCTCACATGCTGTAAAAATGTTGCATCTCAGACTGCTTTATGTGGGCAAAGTAGTATTTAGGGCAGGGATTGCGTGTCATGTAAGTTGACTAGGGTACAAACTCACTAATTGGCTATGTTAATAACGGGCGGACCGGAAGCCATTCTGGTTACTTCTACTTCCCTCGTTAGCCAGCAAGCCGGCCGGTTGGCGACTGAAAGTGTACGAAGTTAGAAGGTCAGCAATATCCACGGTAAATTGGATTTTATGCGCTGACTAGATGTATGTGAAGCTTGTGGATTTTGATCATGTCTAGCTCTTCACACTAAATCACTTACCCATTCACCTGATAGCCTCTTCGCTCTCACATCCATCGTCACCAATCTCAGTCGTCTTCCAACTTTGTGATTAGTATTTCAAGTCTGCTGAGTTACCTTGCTCTTATTGCTCCATTAGGATCCGGTTAGAGGGAGATAAAATTATTAAGTGCTTCATGCGCTTTAGCATAGTTAAGATGCTTCGATGCATGACGGCAATTCGTGAAGTGTTGAAGCGCTTTCCCATTAACTATTGTATAATAGTACTTGGAAATTTCTATGCGCTTTATTGATGTGGTAAGTTAAATCGGAGCAAAATGGAAGGCGTCTTGTGTTTTTTGGGTAGTCCTGTATCTTTTTGTTAATGAATGCAATCCCATGGGCCAAAGTGATAAAAACTTTACTTGGCAAATCGAAGCAGCCGCCAGTGACTCACAATAGTGACTTCATGCATTGACCTGCAGCCACCACATGGCACAATCTGGTTTGAGGATCAAGCATCGTACAGGCCTCTGGATGTTCACAGAAAACATTGTGCTGGAGCTTCGACAACACGTTCCCGCTTGAAGAGAATAAAATTTAAGCGATAGACGCAGGTAATTTCTTGCCAGCCCTATTACTTCAGACTCCTCCGCGCATTTTTGGGGAACAACAAGGCTTAGTTTTACATGGATCAACAGGTCAATTAAATTTTTGCCTTTTATAAAGTCCAGGTGGGGAAGATTTTTTGAGTTGAAGACTGTCTTTAAGGGATTTGTGTTTTTTGCGTATTCAACGCTTTACACGATGAAGTCGCGTTCGGGATTGGCTGCTGTTGATTCTGGGGTTGGTCACCACCGATTTTGCTGTCTTGTGAATAGCTTGGCACTCTCCGAATATTGTTCAATTGGGAGGATATCAGCCTGCCTACCTTCGATGAAATTTCGACTTCTGATCCGCTGTTTTAGTCATAATTAAAGTGAACTCTTCATTGGTTGCATTTGTGAACTTCAATGGAAGTACTGATACCCATAGACGTGGAAAAAGCAACTCATGCAAATCTGGCAGCTGTATTGCAGACGCCCAGAGCAAGGTTAAGTGAGTAGTTTCATTACTACCACGCAAATCACTGGTGAAGTAACAGCTTTTACCCAATATGCCCATACAACCAAATACTTTGCCTTGATCTGTAGGCCAAAGCAAATCCCAAACAAATGAGCATGACTGGGATGCGATAGACCCTGCATGGTCGGGTGATACTTTGATTTAAGGACTCTGATTGGATGGCGCTTATTTAGGCAATCAGTGTGGAAAATCCATTAAAAGGCAAACTTTGGAGCATGTGTGAGGTAGATGCAATTGATAGTTCAGACTGGTACGTAAGAGAGCATCTGCGCTGATACACGCATTTTCTCTTCTGTATCACGTTGTACAATCTTAATAGCAAACTTTCTTTGGCAGCTAGACGGTAAGCTTTCTCCTCCTTCTCCTCCTTCTCCTACCATCCAAGCATTTTGTTTGCTTGCTTCGAAAATTTTGCAAGCATAACTGAGTGAATGCCCTCAGGGTTTTGGATAGGAGGACACGTCTCTTGTGCCTAAAATACACTAGGGGTTCAGGTAGACGCTTTTAAGCCATTGCTTCCTTTTTAGAAAAATGACAGGGAAGGCTGCATAGTTGAGAGTATTTTGATTCACATTGAATTTCCATCGATGAACGCACATAATTCCGAGCATCCCTAAGCCACCTATGTAAAGGAAATGCCTTTCCACAAGTAGGTTTAATAGCCGCACCTCGCTGCACTACACTACAAGTACCACCACTGTTGTTCGTTGGCTTCAGTGAGGTGTCTGGGCTGACTGAGGCACGAACAACACTGGTAGAAGGTTAAAGCGATCCTGAAATGAATCACGGATTGTTATATCGTCACCACTGACATTTGTTATGCTGCACTGATACAATTCTTTTTCCGTATCCTATTTCCATAATACGGAGCGTCTGGCATTGCTTTTTTCGCCTTAATGAAAATAATGCCCTATGCATAAATGGACGATTGCGAAATTATAGAATTTTATCGCCGCAAACACGCAAATATTTGATTGGTGAGATGCCAACCGACCTGTTGTCATATAGTCTAAGAGTTTACTTAAAGAAGAGCCATTTGCAATTGTAGAATCAGTGGGTCCCCATTTAATCAGGTGTTCGGCTTATAGTAACTCGATACTGACCTAGCGGTGTGTCCGCAACCAATCAAAGGGCTCTGAATCCTGCATTTGGGAGCGCCGCATGGGCCGATTGATTAAAAAAATGCCAATAGAGAACCTTTGGGCTCATAATGAGGTAACCGAACGCACTCTTATTGCGTCAACTTAAGTTCCTCTTGACAGCCGCAACTAGCGTTTACAACTGCCCCATTTTGGATAAAATTTGTTTACCTTCGCAACTTTAAGCCTCGCTAAGAAGATAACTCAGTCAAATTGCGGAACCCTTACTTTGTTTAATTACACAGACTTACTGCAATCTTGTTACAGGTATACTGCATCTGGCCAGTATTTTCACCATCTGTTTCATAGAAGGATATGTGAGTGGGTGACTACGAGGTACCCAAATTAATTATAACGCATTTTACGTAATTTAAGATCACACAAATGCCAATTGGCATGTAGAAAGAGTAGGGCCTACTGGCAGGTCTTTAAGTGGTTGGCGATCCACCAAGTGAGAGAAATAGCGACTAGTGAATGACGCGATTGAATTTAGCATTCAAGGCAGCCATGCAATTCATATAGCTAAGGAAAATCAGGTGTCGTCCATCAAACCTTCCGGTATCAAGCATTTTATCTATCATGGAATTCTTTAGCCTGATAAACTTGTAACTGTTTGTCTAGCCTACATGTTGGCAAGACGGAACAACCTGTTATCCAGACAGAACGATTGGCAAACCTAGGGAACTAGAAGACAGTCACGCAAAACTGTCAGTTCATGTCAACACCAAGGAGGAATAGAACGCATGCTAACTCGTCGGACTGCTAAACTACCTGCTAACCATCGAATCAGGCATTTAAACGACCTTTGGTATTATCATGGTGACATTACTGCTATTTGCCGCGTTAGATGTTAACGATAGTAGCCAGAAGTAAGACATGGGCTGCATCTCGGGTAGCACCTCGATCCGTCCAGTGAGAAAAGTAACAGAAAGCCGATTGCATGGATTTGAGGTGCAACTGCAATAAAGGTAACAGTCTTCATTCATTTTAGCACATGCACCTCACTTACCGTGGAATCCACCGGTTTGCTAACGCAACGCATGAGCCGCTGGCTGGCTTTCTTTGCTTAAACTAACATCATCAAAAGCCCAGCCCACAGAGGCTACTTTACTCCTTTTAAACCTCCTCCTTATTAGCTTATTTAGTGTACTTTATTCATGGTGAAAATATGGGAATGTCCGATGTAAGGGGTCGTGCGATACTTGCTACACTAGCGAAACCGGTGAGCCAATTTCGCTTTAAGGTAAAGGTAATCTCGATGAACAAATTCGGAAACATGTTACCTCGATGTTAGACAAAAGAGTCAAGGAAGGAATCAACAGTCTATACATTCACCAAAGACTAAATTTTGGGGGATAAAATACGTTACAAAAGGCTAACAAGAGGAGCCTGTGGTAGAATAGACATCCGCAGTAGGTGAAGGGAAAATGTTCCTTGTTTGGTCCAACAACACAAATAAGCACAGATCGGTCCAAACACGCAAATGATAACATTTCGTGTTTTAAAGCAAACTCTTTTTGTTCGAGTTCTGACCATATAATGTTTGTTTGCAGTTATTCCTAAACCGTAAAATAATGAGTGTATCGCACAAATGAATGCATACTGCAATGCCCTCACAACAGGATATCAAAGACTAGTGCTGAATTGGTGGGTCATTTTGTTATGGAAACAGGGAAAATGTATTTTTAACTTACAAAGCCTATAAGACTGAGTACGTTTTTAAAAAGTAAGCTTTAACAGTCCACCACCACCACCACCATTCGTAAAGTAGTGAACATAAAACCATGCATCAAAGCAGTCAACATGAAATGCGTATGGGGATGGCACTTGCGAAAGCGGTCTCTTAGTGATTTCCATGTTGAAAGGCACCTGTAGCATTGCGTACAGTAAAGGCGCTATTAACCTCATACTGACAATTGAACTACAGCATAATGCCATGAAATATGTACTAGTGGGAAGGTAAACACAAGTGAATCTGTCCGAAGCGCACAGAAGATCATCACTGTGTTCTCGAATAAAGTGAATGTGGAGTAACTGAAAGCTTTCAAGGCACAGGGCGCACAAAAAACACGTGTTGCTTTGGGCGTCTAGTTGTTGAACTGAAATTAATGCTTTTGTGTTAGTGCCGTCAAACATTTCGAGGTAAAACAGGAATACTGCAGACAATGGCCAGTTCCTCTTACACTTTTGATTAACTAAGATTATTCCATCATCATCTCGCACGCTGAACAACGTGCGGGGAAACCTGCTAAATATGTAAAGAATGCTTCAAATTCAGCGCTGCAATGTTGTCAATAGTCGGATAAGTGACGAAATAAGTCAATTTGTGGATACCGCCCTTGTGGCAGTGGTAAACTGTAACTACCAACTTTATGTGCAAGCCCACGTAAAATCCGTATGTGTAAACATGTCGTAGAGAAATGAAGAATGCGTACCTCCATGCACACCCACTGCGTGCTCAGGAGGCGATGGGGTTTTCGCATGCCCCATGGCATTTTGAACGGAAAATGCGCATTTTAGTGAATCCCTCAATAACACTTACACTACATACCGCTCTGAGGGGCAGGATTTTGCCAAATCTGCCCTCAGTCTCAAACATGACTACAACTTGGCTGACCATTAGTAGGTCTGGCCTGAGGCGAGCTTGTCTCTTATAGAATGCATTACCACAATGCTCCCTATTTTCACTGCATTGGAAGAGGTAAATTCGTATAACTGCAAAACAGCATACATTTTTTGCAGTTTGTGGCAGAAATTGTCGCCATACCGCAAATCTCACTGTTATTTCAGCCTTTACTTTGAGATGGAAAGGTCTGCTGCACCTCCCCACCACTTTAAGTCTGGTTCACCGTGGATACCCTTCCAGTAGGAGGAAATTGTGGCTGAGAACTGTCTTATCACATTGGGGCATATTTAAGCCGAGATGCACAAACCCTAACGAGAGGCGGTTATTTGTCCACATGCAGTCTAATGGGGCATCAAGCACACCTATTCCTGTGCTAAAAGCACATGATCTTCTTAAAAACATTCAACATTAGCATTCACTTCTTAGCATACCATCGTGTAAGCTTGGCTTAAAGAGCTTTA